>LR738715.1:898474864-898484976 GCA_902687465.1 Secale cereale
ACAGAAATGCTGACGCGTGGATGCCTATTAATCCTGGTTGGTGCCACCAACCGGGACCAAAGGCCCTCCTGCGTGGACTCCGCGCACAGGCCACGTGGAGGCCCATTTGTACCGGTTCTTGTTTGAACCGGGACTAAAGGGCTAGGGCATTAGTACCGACCCTTTAGTCCCGGTTCAAGAACCGGGACAAAAGGCCCTTACGAACCAGGACAATAGGCCCGTTTTCTACTAGTGCAGCCTCCCGTATCCATGTCTGCGGACGAATGCGGAAGAAGAGTTGCTGTTAGAGATACCCTAATGACGGAAACCGACGAGGCTCCACGTTCGGTTAACGTGATGGCTGGGCTAGACTAATTTCTTGAGATCCACAAGTCGTCTCGTAGGCCTTGCTAATTAGTTGTCCGTTTGTTGTTTAACAATGTGCAAATGGGGTGTTCCATGGCTCATCGCATGCCCATGTGTATACTCCTCCTCGAGCATCTAATGTTAGTGCCGGACTGGTCGTTGGCTGTTTAATCATTCGCTCTCTGAGTTCACTGTTATGAGTAAGTTGTAACAAATAAATGTCCTACTATATATCGTCTTTGGGGTTCTTTTCTTGCATATCCACCTCTACGTAACCCACCTCGGCTGCATACACTCTGGGTGCTAATCGAGAAGTCAGCCCTTGGTTAACAACGGGCCGGATCTCCCTTATTTTTTAAGCAAAAGACTTGGAGGGAGGATTGCATCAAGTCCTAAGAAAGGTGTTTGGACAGTAGACTTTCACAATTAAAATTTTATCACCAACAGTTCAGTTGTAATGCTATTTATTATCACCCCTTTATTTCTGATGGGAACAGCGCTAATGTCTCGACACGATGGCATAGAAGACTTGAATTGTTTTAGCGGACTAGCGTATATCGTCATGCGTGACGATACGATTCTCGACACATCCGTTGGCTTTTGGCCCTTGTTGACATGAAAAGCCAGTAGCGCCCTCCAATATTTTTATTCTAGCTTTGCAGGTAATGGTTAATAAGCAATCCTACATTTGGAAACTGAGAATAGTATATATATTCTCATCCGGCTATATCTAAACTCTGTATGTACGAATAGGTCATCTATGGGTGCAATCCCGTCGGGCCAAGCCAGCTCGTGGTTATGAAATGCATAACCACAAGGTTTTTCATGTTATATTTCTTACGCTAAATGCATGTGTGTGGTATGTACTCCCTCCGTTTCTAAATATTTGTCTTTCTAGACATTCAAATGGACTGCAACATACGGATGTATATAGACATATTTTAGAGTGTAGATTCATTCATTTTGCTTCGTATGTAGTCACTTGTTGAAATCTCTAGAAAGATAAATATTTAGGAACGGAGGGAGTAGTTGTGTATGAGACTATTAATGTTGCATGGCTCGTTAGGCATTCAAGCCGGATCGAGCTAGAGCCGAACTCAACCGAGCCTCCCATGCATGAGCTATGACCAGACAGGAACATAACAAGATCCACATATTCAGGCACTCGCACATGTCATAGGCGACTTTCACTTGATCCAGATTCACTGAGCATATGCCCGGTTCGTGTGGTCGGGCTAAAATAACTTCTGGGGAACTCCCAAGTCGTCGCTTAGGTCTTGGCTAATTAATTGTCCTTTTGTTGTTTAACAATGTCCAAGTGTTAAGCTGGCTTTCCGAAGTGGAGACACTGGTGATAAAATTTGCATGGAGCATCCAGATGGTTTTGTACTAAATGGTCAACAAGTAAAGGTTTGCAATTTATTGAAATCTTTGTACTGCCACAAACAAACACCTAAGCATGAGAAGTTCGACATAACTTTAACATTTGTAGGCATTCTTGTTAACTTGGTAGCTTACAATGGTCTGCCATCAATTCCGTATACTTCACTTCTCACGCTGGTTGACCGTTGATAGCAAATTGTACATTCTTTAGTTATGCTAGCTGTAAGATTCGCAGAGTTCTAACATTATATATATAGACTTGCCATCGAGTGGACCGATCATCGATGAAGTGATTCCTCGCTAACATGGTTCGGTGCTGTCACTAATATCCTACTCTGATGGGATGGGGTGGGGGAGTAGAGACTGTGCCTTAATCAATTAATTAAGTCTGTGCCTTAATCAATGGATTATGGATGTGCCTCCCTCGAGTCACCTTTTAGGCTCCAGTGACGCTTAACCCATATTAATTACTCCCTCAGTCCCATAATATACGAACGTTTTTTACACTAGTGTCAAAAACGTTCTTATATTATGGGACGGAGGGAGTAGCATATTATGCTTTTTTGCAAAAAAATAGCATATTATGCTAGCAGTAGAATTAAGCATCACATATTCCCTGCCGCACTAATATATATCATGCTAATTGCTATACATGCCGAATCTCCAATAAACTCAGCATTTTAATTTCAATACGGCTTACTGATTTTCAACCACAGAGTCTCGTGATGAATTCTGCCGTCACCCTCGACCCCTTACGACCACATCAGGGCCGCCACCCCAGAGCAGCGCCAGGGGGATCAAATCCCAGTGCCACTGGCCCCCCACCCCACAACGAAGGATCTTGCCACCGCTGCCGCTGGCGTTGTCCACGCCTCCACGGTGGTGGCGGCGCCCAATGTCAAGGTGCTGAGGCAGGAGGAGGCAGCGGCAACCATTCGAGGCGCCTGGGCCACCTCAGGCCGGGGGTTTTGCACCACAGCCAGGGCGGCTCCCTGGTCGTGCGGTGGCAACCGACGACCCCATGGTTGGTGTTGCTGGCGATGGTGGGCATGGCGGTGACCGCGGATCTGGATCTCACCCAGACCCGTCGTCGATTCTTCACGTGGATGGTCGTCGGTGCGATGAGGGCTCCGGTGAGAGGATGGAGGATCTTCGGCAGAGTACCGTCGACAGCATGCGTTTTCATGGCAAAGCTCCATGCGGTTCTAGCCAGCCGCGACATCGGGACGACGCATCTTCCGGTGAAAACCGCAACTCAGTGCGGTCTTGGTGGACGATGGCGGTGTCTCTAACACTGTTTTCTTCTCGAGGCATCTTGTTGCAGATCACGTCAACTCGATCGGGATGTTCCGTGGGAAACCCTAGATCTAGGTCTACCGAATTGGACGATGATGGCGCCTTCGTTTTCGTTCTCCCTCCTATGGGCATTTTTTGGGAGCAAGTGTTGGCTGGAAGGGACAAGAGGTGGAGCGGTGTTACATCTACTGCAAGGCCGACGACGGATCCTGGCGGCATGGTGCTGCGGAGTTTCGGCGATGGGCGCGTGTGTATGGATACATGCAGGATGGACTGCGGTGTCGTCAACGGCTGGCTTGGAAAGGTCAGTGTACCGGTGCCTTCTCTGGAGATGGATCGGTGGAAGACAGCAGCGGCGGCCTCTGAGAGTGGGCCGGACTGGTGTGTGACCCTGTCCTGGCATTGTAGCTTGGCTAGGGCATCCAACTTTACACACCAAAAACACCTAGGGCTTTGTCTCATCTCGCAATTTGTGTCACCACCTGATGTCTACTACGCAACTTTATTCTTGTAGACTCGTGTTGGGGCTCCAAGCGCAGAGTTTTGTAGGACAGTAGCAAATTTCTCTCAAACAACCCTGCAACGAAAAATTAAAACATAGTTGAAATAGTGCGGTGCGTGAGGCACACACGAGACACGCGTCAAGCATTGGACGCGGCAGACTCCTCACCGGATCAGCCGTCTGTTCTGGAGCTTTTCCCATTAATAAATTTGGTACTCCCTCCATTTTTATTTATTCCGCATATTAGGTTTGTCTAACGTCAAACTTTATAAACTTGCAACAAGTTTGTAGGAAAATATAAAGTTTAACTTCAGCCATAACTAATATGCAGAGTAAATAAAAACAGAGGGGTTATATATTTTAGAGGCAAAACATGTGTACAAAGAACATCAGAATAGCTATTCTAGACGCACTACGATAATCCAAAATAGAGTCTACGAACAGTTTTTTCAGTCAACGATATTCTAGACGCATCCAGAAATCTTTTGGCATGTTAACTACATCTGGTATCATGGGGACTGTTACAGACGAATATGCCCTAATTGTTCTGATTGCTCTTAGCGACGTCAAAACAAGCATCAGATAATTCCTAGAGCAGAGCAACAATGGGGTCGGCCATCTGGGGCCGGTGAGGCGAGTGTGAGATTCGGTGGGAACAGACTACCTGGGCGGTGGCCTCGGCGGCGGAGGCGCCGCTCTCCGCAGCTGCAATGGGCGGCGCGGGTCTTCACCGCGAGCGCCGGCGCCGGCGGCAGCGGCGGAGCATGGAGGATTTGGAGCAATTTGAGAAAATGCCACACCTTTCCTCAGACTTTGATTTTATAGCACACCTTTCTTTTTATTAGATTAAATAGCACACCTTTGATTGATAGCTAGACAAAATACCACAAGTTAATGTTTTTACTATTTTTCCACGTCCTGGCCCACATCTCATATTTGTTAGGACTAAATTGCCCTCAGATAATTGCCTGGTCATATGAAACGACCCGGACAGAGAACAAAGCACACCGCCGGCGCCTCGTTGTTCTTCCTGCCTTGAACTGCCGCCTTGCCGTGCTTACTTCTCGGTGCGCCGCCGCCTCCCTGCAATTCATCCCGTCATCCCCTCGTCCTGCCTCTTTTCCTCCCCGGACACATGAACATGTACATTCTGCTGCCTTGCCCGACAGGTCTGACATGTGTACTCAGGAACCCTAGACCATGGACATTATGGTGGAGGAGGAGCGCTAGTGGGCAAGCTTCGAGAGTACGAGTAGAACGTGTTGTTCACGGTGAAAATGCTGCCGAAAATTTGATTGTATCCATATCAACAAAACTATACGTCAAACACATGTTACATTACATCCATCCAGTCTGAATTTTGATACAGCCATACGAAGAAGCATCCATATCTTCTTGTAATAGTTGCTTCAACCATCAACACGTAAGACAGTTGTTAGTGTGGTGTGTCACTAGTATTTGAGCCGTATGCTAACAAAGCTAGCAACAAGCAGGAACAGCAGGCTCCAACGACCACTTCTCCATCTAGGCAGCAGAAGCAACGAGCAGCGCCTGGACGTACGGGAGACATGGGGGAGGAGGAACGGCAAGGTGCTGGTGCAGGGAAGGAGGCAAGGCCAGGCGGCGGCTCGCCAGGGAGGAGGCATGGCGAAGCGGCAGCGACAGGAAGGATGAACGTCGAGGCGGCGACGCACTACTTTGTCTTTCTGTCTCTTTGGTTTCATATGGCCACGAAATCGATCTGAGGGCAAATTCGTCCTAACCAATATGATATATGGGCCTGAACGTGGAAAAGGAAGGAAAACCCAATTTATGTTATTTTGTCCAGCTATAAATCAAATATGTGCTATTTAATCCAATTAAAAGAAAGGTGTGCTATAGGATCAAAGTCCTAGGAAAGATGTGGCATTTACTCAAATTGCCCGAGGATTTGGTAGGTTAGAGAGGGGACTCAGGTTGCGGAGCAGACACGATTTTCTGGTTAGCACCAGAAATACAGTTTTGCCTTTTATTTCCCAAATAATAACCTCACATGTGTGACACTTATTAACACATCTACACGCACTCGATGCGATTCGATCTATTTGCATGAATTTTAAAACAATTGTCATCTGAATGAATAGTCACGTAAGCACCGTTCCTCATCCACACGGACAACATCCAGTCTATTAGCGCACGGTTGATCGCGTTGTCATATGGGTGAACCGCTCCTTGCCCACACAAACACCATCCAGTCTAATAGCGCACGACAGCTCACATTGCCGTGTGGGTGAACTGCTCTTCGTCCACATGACGCTCGCACGGTGATAGATGGCAACTACAGTTATGCATATATGACAACTACTCCCCCCATCCCGTAATTCTTGTCGCGGACATAGTTCATTGGTGATTTTGCAAAAAAGCCCTCATAGTCTCAACATCGTCCGAAACAAGTCCTTCCTCCCCGTCTTCTTCCTCCGCTGTCGACATAGGCCGGTGCCGCCCAGCTGCGCGATTTGCTACCCACTAGGAAGTGCTCCGCCGCCATCGCCAAGTACCGCCGTCGCTAAGTACCTGCTCTGCCGCCTCCTCTGCTCAAACCTGTCTCACCGCGTTCCCCTCCCGCCGCGATTACCTGCGAGCATCGCCAGAAGCTCTCGCCACGTCCTCGTCGAGGTCGCGTGCATCCTCCTCCAGCTCCCCCGCATCCTCCTCGAGCTCTAGCGCGTCCTCGTTGAGTTCCCGCGCATCCTCCCCGAGCACCTGCGCGTGCACTGCCGCAATTCCTCCAGGTCGCGATCCCCTACGGACATCGCCGGAAACTGCCTCCATGATCCAGTGGACCAGGAGCTCGCTTCTCGCACGCTCCCTCCTCAATCTCCCGCGCGTCCTCCTCAATCTCCCGCGTGAGCTCGTGCTACTCCTTCTCCCCTACTGACGCGCCCGTGCGGCTGCTTCTCCCCTACCGTCGGTGGAGCTCTTCTCCCCGTATTGCTTTGGCTTGTCTACTTGTACTACTGCTGCTCGTCTTCTCGTGCTGCCTCTAGAGCTCCTGCTCGTCAGGAGGAAGAAGGTATCGTAAGGAGTTTCTCCTCTGCTCCTAAATTCAGTTAAGGAGTTGCCGCTCTGCTCCTATTCGTCAGGAAGAACAATGTTAACATAATATGATTAGTGTTAAACTAGAAAAAATTAGTAGATATCAACAGAGAAATTATGATCTGAACAAACGCCGTCAAGTGTAAACTTTATAATTCAGTCGGTCAACGGAGTAGATGCATGATTTGTTGATAAAGTACCCCAGAACTGTGAATACTAAATGAATCCACAAGATGGATGTCATATTCAACATAATCTTTAATCTGAATAATATGTTTACATGAAGCTGTAGTACCATATGAATGCACAAGATGGATGTCATACTCATCATGGATGTTTTACTGCCATGATCTATGTTTGCAAACGTTTCAGTAAACATATGATTATCCTGAAATTCAGTTCAACTACTGCACGAAAAATTCAGTTATGAACCTATCCAAATGCAGTGCCAAGCAGCCAAACACATGCACCTGCTGTGCAGAGGGTGATTGCACTTTTTTTAATCTAGACACGTGTATGGTTGTATGGTGGCTCCAGTAATAGAACTATAGATATCTACTCATGATGATATCTAGCAGAACTAGTGCAAAAGTGTTGACAATATCACTCCTACTAGTATTGTCAAGATTCACTAATGTAAAATTCAGTTAAACTACAGACGCATGGAGTAAATTTAGTTAAACTACTGATGCAGTGTAAAATTCATGTAAAACTACGATAACTAGAGAAAAATTCAGTTAAACTACTATAACTAGGGAAAATGGCTTGTGGTTGGAGAAAAGTGTTTGGCTTCCATGGCAGCCATTTGTAGAAATGGTGCCACTGCAGCATTTCTTGTTTGGCAGCCATGGCAAGAAAAATAGTAATGGTGCCATGCCACCCATTTATTTTTTGACTTACACACTCCTTTTGTGTGTATATTCTTGTTATGGTACCATGGTGTACTCATCTTTTGTCATTGATAGGAGGAACACATAACTATGGGTTTGAACTTGATGCCTCAAGAGGAAGAACATGAAGCTATGGATTTCAACATGATGCCTCAAGAGGAAGAACATGAAGCTATTGATTTGAACTTGATGACTCAAGACGAAGATGATGAAGGTCTTGATTTGAAATGGATCCCTCAACGGGAAGAAGCTAAAGAGCGAGAGGAAGGAGCTATGGATTTGAACTTGATGCCTCAAGAGGAGGAAGATGAAGCTATTAATTGGATGCCTCAAGAAGATGAAGAGGAAGAGGATGAAGCTATGAATTGGATACTTCAAGAAGATGAAGAAGGTCAAGAAGATGTAGCAGGTAATACTCCATGATCTGAATTCTAGAGATGCAAATTAGCTTGGAGTACTTTGGCTGCAAATGTTCCTAAATTTCCTTTTGCTCCTTGTTGTAGGTAACAAGAGAAGGAAATATTTGTCAGATAAGGAGAGCATGGTGTTTACTTTGCTTTGCTTGTAATCGAGCTGAGAGATGGATCTGTTCAACTAGAAGACAAGCTGCTAGTCTCAACCATGTTGAACATACATGCACGATCTGTTGAAAGAATCTGGCAGCCGCCAAAAGGAAAATTGCGGCAGGCAAAGAAGTAGATGTCTCAAGTAAGAAGAAAAGAAGAGCTGGCCGAAAGAGAAAAGAGCTGGATCTTTCAAGGACCTCAACAATCCCATTGAACAGAACAAGGACAATTCGATCTCTGGCACGAACTCCAGGTGTGGCCCGCTCGACCCTACATAGGAGGTTCCAGTTGAATGAGGTCAACCGCATCACAAATGTTGCGAAGCCTCACCTGAAGCCTGAGAATAAGATTGCGAGATTGAAATTTCATATGTTAATGCTCGATGACAACTGAATCTCAACTTCCCGGCCTATGTTCAAGACAATGACCAACATAGTCCATATAGATGAAAAGTGGTTTGACATGACTCTAGTGAAGAATAGTTACAATGTACTTCCAGGAGAACCTAAACACAAGCGGATCGTGACAAATACTAATAGGATTGGGAAGGTAATGTTCTTAACTATCATGGCTAAGCCTCGATACGATGATGATGGAGAGCTACACTCGAAGGAAAGATAAGTATTTGGGCATTTGTCGAAGAGGTTGAGGCGGTGCGAACAAGTCGTAATAGAGCAAGGGGGGCAAAGCTGTCGAAATCACTTAAAGTAACTAGACCTGTGTGCATAGATTATCTCATCAATACATTTATCCCAACGATTGAAGATAAGTGGATCGACAATGACGAGGGAACAACAATGTTCATCCAACAAGATAATGCAAGGCCTCATGTACCTCCTAACGATCCAAATTTTCGAGAAGCTATGGAACAAACATATTTAGACATTCAATTGCTACAACAACCTCCAAACAACCCCGAGTTCAATTGTTTGGACCTATGCTTTCACAACTCTCTCCAGTCTCTAACTGACTGCAGAACACCTACCAAGATCTAGGAACTGGTACAAGTTGTGGAAGAGGAATTCGAGAACTATGATCCCCCAAGTTGTACCAAAGCTTTATCACATTGCAAGCACTTATGTTTGAAGTTATGAAAGATAAAGGAGGAAATCAATATAAGCTGCCACACTTGTAGAAAGATCGCCTTCAGAATGAGGGAAGGGAAATCATCAGTATATATTGCGTTAGTCAGCTAGTTGTTGATACCCTGACCATTATAGAAGAAACACAATAGAGGGGAGAAAGAAATTAACGGAAGATGAATTATGTAATCCTTGTGCTCCTTGTGTATGTCTCGTGTAAATTTGTGTCAAGAGGGGACAAAGAGGCCCTTATGGCATTGCCCTTGTGTATGCCTTGTCTAATCCTTGTATATCAACCCCTTGTTGGAATTTATTTGAATTATTTTGGCTTATTGGAATTTATTGGGATTTGTTTGGTTTATTTTGGAATATAGACCCCAATTGTTGAATTGTTCATAATATGAAACTGATGGAGTACTATAGTTAATATGGTTGCAAAATTGTCCAGTTAACTATGCAAAATACCCCAAAATCTAAAGTATGCAAAACTGTTGACAGTAGTACTCCTACTAGTACTAGGACTACTACTAGTAATCTAGAGGCTCTTGTAAGCTAATGAACCTGACTTGCGTAGATGTCATTGGCTGGTAAAACAACACTTGATCATTTCACGTGTAGTTATATTGCATGCCAAAAAAGGTTCCAAGCAAAAAATGAATAGATTAAAAAATATTGCACATGTTTTATTTGCAACACAGATAGAAGGAGGATCTTACTTTATTGGTGGATCATGATCAATGGCTATGTATAGAATTTTAATAATTTCTACACAACCATACTGAATTGGGGGAAGGAAGGAGAGGAGCCCAACATGAGAAGTGGTGGCTACCGTCGCAATCAAAACCATTTTCTTATCATTGCTCAGTAAATTGGGAAAAAAAAATCAGTAAGAAGACGCGAGGCCACCAACACCCAGAACATGGTAAACAACGATGGCCTCCAGTTAAAAAAGAGGTTTGTTCTGTCGCAAAAA
>LR738715.1:898491252-898504762 GCA_902687465.1 Secale cereale
CCGTGTTTAAAGACGTATCGATCCCCGAGGCCGGACGTCGCCAGGAACAAAGGCGTGCGGCCAGAGGTATCGTGCGTCTGATGACACTTTGAAGTTATTACTACACATGTTGGATGGAGGCGGGTTGACCCAGAGGGGTACCCGCGAGTGCCTTCGAGGCGTGAGCTGTGGAGTCGGGTGACCAGAGAGGGTACCCGCGAGATAACTACGAGGCGTGGCCGGTCTTTTCCCAGTCCTTGTCACAAGTCCTCGAGACGGGACGACGGGGCCAACAGTATCGTAGGCTCTGCTCGTTACCGCGCGCTCCCAACACACTAAGCGATTTGGATATTTGATCCGAGGGGCCTCCGGGTCCGATAGCACTAACCACCACGTGGGTGTGAGTGGGTGCTCTGCGTCGTATACATCAGCCGGAGTCGTCACGACGTCAGCGATTGAGCGGACCGTTCGGATTGGACTTAGGATGCAACTGCGCTTGTATAAGGGGTTGCTAGGTCTGCTACCGAACGGCCTCGCAACGTGCGGAGTGTCCGGGGCGACGGCCATGACCCCCGGGGGCATAGGGTTTAGTCCGGCGTGCTCGATCCTCTCTGGCGGTATCCGGTCGGGTTGCGGCGTATGGTTTAGCCGAGGGCGGGCACGACCTGATGGTGTGTCCGGCCGGAGTTAAGCGAGCGTGGTGGGTAACTTGGTGCACCCCTGCAGGGAAGAAACAATCTATCGATAGCCTGTCCTACGGTAACGGACACTCGGAGTTGTATCCACTTCGGTACAACTAGAACTGGTGACTTGAGATATGAGATATGAGGTTGATGTTGCTGTAAACACTATATATTATTATGATGAAACTATTCTGTTTCCCCTTCTAATTGCTGCAAGACGCTGAAGATGCTAGTCTTCGTTAGTACTAGGCTTTTCCCCCTCTACTCTGGCTTTCTGCAGTCTAGTCCACCCACATAAAGCCTCCTTTGAAAATATTGCATTGCTAGTATAGATCTGATGTAAGTCTTGCTGAGTACTTTGGATGAGTACTCACGGTTGCTTTGCTTCCTCTTTTTGTCCTACCCACTTGATAAACCAGACGACGGAGCCATGGTGCCCGCAGTCCCTGTGGACGACTACTACTACCAGCCCGAGGCTGGCTACTACTACTACCCGGCCGGCGAGTACTACTGCGAGGAGCCGGCGGACGACGACCAGGAGTAGGATCGGAGGTCCCAGGCAGGAGGCCTGCGCCTTTTCGATCGTAGCTTTTATTTTGCCCCGCCTTTGTAAAAGGCCTATCTTCTGTCATGTTGTATCTGTACCCAGATACCTAACGCTTCCGCTGACCTTGTGTGAGACATCATGTTATGTATTCGAGCCCTCGAGGCCCCTGGCTTGTAATATATGACTTGTATGTATTATTTATGTTTTAGAGTTGTGCTGTGATTTCTTCACGTGAGTCCTTAGGCTTGATCGTGTGCATTTGCGTGTATGATTAGTGCACGGTCGGGCCGGGGTCGTCACAGGTTGGTATCAGAGCCGACTGCCTGTAGGAACCCCCTTTCCCACTCCTTGGCCGAAGTCGAGTCTAGAGGTCCAAAACTGTTTTACTAACTTGGCTGTGTGGCTTATGGCCCCACGTCGCCAATTGGGTGGTGTAGCTTCTTTTATTCCTCGTCTTTACTCTGGGACTCTGAATCTCTCTTCTATTCGGGTTAAAATTTTACTAACTCCACTAGGTTCTCGTTCCCACATCTACCCGGAGAGCTGGATATCAGTGCGATTTCTTGTCATTGATCTGATTAATTTGATCATCATTCCTTTCCATTTGTTTGTTTAACCTTTCCTATCAAGTTCTGTTTAACTATCATCATCTCTTGACAAGTCTGATTCTTATTCTTTCAGATGAATCCTTTGTTTCCACCTCGCCCGGAGACTCAGCTTGTGCTTCGCACCTGGGCTCGAGATGCCCCTGGGTTTCCGGCCATTCTAGTCGCTCTCATGACCAGGCTGGGTTACCGCTGGTATCCCGAGTACATGGTCTACGAGGAGTATCGTGAGTTCAACCAGGAGCAGTATTATGCTGTTGTTCGTATCTACGACCGGCAGGATGACTCAGACACTGAGCTGTACCGCTTTCACGGTAGTGGTGTGACGGTTGCGATGGCAGTCCATGATGCTGCCTACGCTGCTGTCGCACGCCTCCGAGGAGAGCACAGAGATAGCTTGGATGCCTCTGAGTTTCGGTACATTCCGTATGCACCTGCTGGAGATGAGACTGGATACTACTCAGCTATCTGTGCCCCGTACGAGAGTCGACGATATGACCCGCAGGTTCTGATTCAGCACACTCAGGCGCTGGATCGAACTGCTCGGGCCCTGGCAGTTGAGTTGTCCATCACTCGGACAGCTCTCTACCAGACGTTGACGTAGTTGGTACCGGCTGTCCAAGCAGGGACACTTCCTCAGTCTATCCTTTGCCCGCGCAGGATCAACACACCTCCAGGTGTCGAGTGGCCTGCGGTTGGAGGTCACACACCAGTTCGTGGACCTCTGATTCCCGATCGATACCGGGTTCTGCATCAGAGTGCACATGGAGCTCAGGAACCTTCTGCGGTTGAGATCCGCCGTCCGCACTTGCAGCTACCCCGTTTCAGTTCCCTTCTCCGACGTTGATGTAGCCTTTGCTATGTCTCGTTGTGTACTTCCTTACCGCGGTCTGCGCGCCGCCTACTATGACTAGCTTTTGATTTTGCACTGTTGTGCTGTCCGTTTGTAACCGACGTTATGTACGAATCCGTATGTCATGATGTGTATGATGTGGTATTAATGCACTTCCCTTATGTCGTGCATATTTACTTCATTGTTGAATTCATGCAACGTGTATCCTTGTCGCTAAACCACCCCTGTTGAAATTATCAGGATGGCTGGTAACAATGATCCACCTCCACCTCCGCCTCCGCCTCCGCCGCCAGAATATATGGCTGCCGTAATGCAGACCCTTGACATGCAGCGTCAGGTGCTGCAGGGTATGCTCAACCAGATGCCTCAGGCCAACGCCAATGCTCAGCATCAGCCAGCCGCCATCACTCTGCAAGAATTTCTGCGGCTCAATCCAACGGTATTTCGCAGTGCCGCCAACCCCTTGGATGCCGATGATTGGCTGCGTGACATCTTCTTTGAGCTGGATTCTGCCGCTGTGTCCCCTGACAACTATGTCAAGTTTGCGACATATTTCCTGAAGGGTCCGGCGGCCCAGTGGTGGGACACGCACCGGAACACAGTGCCTGTTGGAACTGTTATCACCTGGGCAGACTTCAAGACTGCCTTCCGCGCTCGGTACATCCCTGAGGGTGTTATTGACCGCAAGCGTACGGAGTTCCGTAACCTGATTCAAGGCAACAAGTCAGTTGATGCCTATCAGCGGGAGTTCCTGGAACTGTCCCGTTATGCTGAGGAAGATATCGCTACTGACGCAAGACGCCAAGAGAAGTTCAGGCGCGGACTTCATCATGATATTCTGCTTGCTCTAGTGGCACTGGATTTTCCGGACTTCGCCACTTTAGTGAACAAGGCCATTCAGGTTGAAACTGGACTCAAGCTGCACAAGGATGCTCTTAAGCGCTCTCGCGAGTCGGGCTCATCTTCGGGCTCGTCTTCTCAGAAGCGCCGCATATGGATTCCTCAGAGTATGTATCGTCCCAACGCTCCAGTGTACAGGCCTTCTTATGCTGCACCTCGTCTGCCTCCTCCACCGCCAATGCAGTACAGGCCTGCTGTCCCAGCACCTCGAGCACCTGCGATTCGTCCAGAGAGTGGACTCTGCTTCAAGTGTGGCCGTCCGGGTCACCGTGCCAGAGACTGTCCGCAAGCTCAGGGTCAGCTGGCTCTTCCATCTACTGGCCGTGGCAATGGACGTGGAATTCCTCCGCAGCGCAACAATAATGTCAGGCCTTTGAATGCTCGTGGTGGTCAGCTTCACCACGTCAATCTGAGTGAAGACCCAGAGCAGCCAGCCACCGTGATGGGTACACTTCTTGTCAATTCAGTATTTGCTAATGTCTTGTTTGATACTGGTGCATCTGATTCATTCATATCAGAACCATTTGCATTTAAACATGGTTTTAAGCAAGATAAACTATATCAAATGGTATCCGTACAAACCTCCGCTGGTCGGTGCAACTCCACATTATTCTGTCCGGAAGTGGTAGTGGAGATAGAAGAAAGGAAGTTTCAGGTACACCCCATTGTCCTGAAATCTTGCGGCATCGACCTTATCCTAGGAATGGATTGGTTGGAGGCTCACGAGGCCCTAATTGATTGTGCCACCAAGACTGTACGTCTTCGGCACCCCTCGAATCAACTCGTGAATTGCCGCGCTCGTGTATCCCATAATGCCGAAGCTCAAATCTATGCCTTAAATGCATTGAATGCTTCACCACTTGAAGGGCTCGAAAGCATACCAGTTGTATGTGAATTCCCGGATGTCTTCCCAGAAGAGCTTCCAGGAATACCCCCTGCTCGAGCCGTCGAATTTGTTATTGACTTGAAGCCGGGTACTACTCCTATTGCGAAGCGTCCTTACAAGATGCCACCGCATCATCTCCTCGAGCTTAAGGAGGAAATCGACAAGTCTCTCAAGAAGGGCTTCATCCGTCCTAGTTCCTCTGCCTGGGGAGCACCGTCTCTTTTCGTCAAGAAGAAAGATGGTACGAATAGGCTGGTACAAGATTACCGACCTATCAACCAGGCAACTATCCAGAACAAATATCCACTTCCTCGGATCAATGACTTATATGATCAACTAGCTGGATCATCGGTGTTTTCTAAACTCGACTTGAGGTGGGGTTATCACCAGATCCGTGTTCGCGAAGAGGATATTCCAAAGACTGCGTTTGTAACTCGCTATGGCTCTTATGAGTACACTGTCATGTCTTTTGGACTGACTAATGCTCCAGCTACCTTCTCCCGCCTGATGAATTATATATTCATGGATTACCTCGACAAGTTCGTCGTGGTATATCTGGATGATATTCTGGTATTCTCAAAGAACAAGGAAGAACACGCCGAACATCTTCGCCTTGTTCTGGAGAAGCTGCGAGAGCATCAGCTTTATGCTAAGTTTTCCAAATGCGAGTTCTGGCTTTCTGAAGTAACCTACCTTGGACATGTGATTTCCAAGGATGGCATTGCCGTTAATCCGGAACGGGTTCAGGCTATTCTTGACTGGACTCCTCCGAAGAATGTCAAGCAAGTGAGAAGTTTTCTCGGCCTTGCAAGCTATTGTCGTCGCTTCGTCGAGAACTTTTCCAAGATTGCCAAGCCCCTGACTAATCTGCTTCACAAAGGCGTTAAGTTTGAGTGGACAGATAAATGCCAGGAAAGCTTTCAAGCTCTTAAGGACAAGCTCGTTTCTGCTCCAGTGCTTGCTCCTCCAGATTCTCGCAAGGACTTCGTGATATATTGTGACGCCTCTCGTCAAGGCTTAGGCTGTGTCCTAATGCAAGAACGAAGAGTAGTTGCTTATGCATCGCGTCAATTGCGTCCGCATGAAGAGAATTATCCAGTGCATGATCTTGAACTTACTGCAGTGATCTTTGCATTGAAGCTATGGCGACATTACCTTCTCGGTAACCGGTGTGAGATTTATACTGATCACCAAAGTTTGAAGTATTTATTCACTCAGCCGGATCTTAATCTCCGTCAACAGCGATGGTTGGAAACTATTTCTGAATATGACTGTGGTATTTCTTATACCCCTGGCAAGGCTAATGTGATGGCCGATGCCTTGAGTCGCAAGTCATACAGCACCAACCTCAAGGTTAAGCGAGCTCAACCTCGTCTTTATGAGGAGTTACGCAAGCTGAATCTGCATATCGTTCCACATGGTTCGCTTAATGACCTTGTGATACAGCCGGATCTTGAGAAGGCTGTCAAGGTAGCGCAAACCAAAGATGCTTTCGTTGATGTTATCAAACAGGAACTGCATCTTCCGAAATACAGGGATTTCTCAATATCCGAAGATGGAACCTTGTATTTCCGAGGCCGCATTGTGGTAACTCGTTACGACCTAATGACTGACCAGGTCATGAAGGAGGCACATGATACACCGCTGTCTATCCATCCTGGTAGTACCAAGATGTATCGTGATCTTCGCCAAAGGTACTGGTGGCCTAATATGAAGCGGGATATTGCTCGTCATGTTGCTGAATGCGATGTCTGTCGTCGCGTGAAGGCAGAGCATCAGAAGCCTGTTGGACTTCTGCAACCTCTTCCTATTCCGCTGTGGAAATGGGATAAGGTGCAAATGGATTTCATTACTGGATTTCCTAAGTCCCAGAAGGGTAACGATGCCATTCTCGTCGTCATCGACCAACTCTCGAAGGTTGCACACTTCTTGCCAGTCAAGGAGACTATCACTGCTAGCCAGTTAGCAGAACTATATATCTCCCGAATTGTATCCCTCCACGGGATTCCGAAGGAGATCAGTTCGGACCGTGGCTCACTGTTCACCTCCAAGTTCTGGGAAAGTTTTCTAGAAGCTATGGGAACTCATATCCGTTGGAGTTCAGCTTATCACCCCCAGTCCCAAGGACAAGTTGAACGAGTCAATCAAGTGCTTGAAGATATGCTGCGAGCTTGTGTTATATCATTCGGTAAGAAATGGGAAGAATCTCTTCCATATGGCGAGTTCTCTTATAACAACAGCTATCAAGCAAGCTTGAAGATGGCTCCCTTTGAAGTTCTGTACGGACGTAAGTGTCGAACCCCTCTGAATTGGTCAGAAACTGGGGAACGACAAGTTATTGGTCCGGACATCATTCAACACGCCGAAGAGCAAGTCCGTATCGTGCGTGAAAATCTCAAGGCGGCTCAGGACCGCCAGAAGAGCAACTATGATCGCAAGCGATGGGGTCTGACTTATCATCCCGGTGATCAAGTTTATCTTCGTGTCACCCCTATGAAGGGCACACACCGTTTCGGTATCAAGGGCAAGTTAGCTCCACGCTACATTGGTCCCTTCCCCGTGGTTGCTAGACGTGGATTCATGGCTTACAAACTGCAATTGCCTCCGCAATTCTCTCATATCCACGACGTGTTCCACGTGTCGCAACTTCGTCGATCTTTCAAGGAGTCCCCGCATCGTGCTGTGGATCACGAGATGCTCGAGCTTCAAGATGATCTGTCTTATAAGGAGCATCCGATTCGTATCCTCGATCAAACTGAACGTCGGACCCGCCAGAAGACAACCAAGTTCCTGAAAGTGCAGTGGTCAAATCACACCGAAGATGAAGCCACTTGGGAACGCGAGGAAAATCTTCGGGCGGAATACCCCGACCTCTTTGCTTCTACCTCCTAAATTCTCGGGACGAGAATTTCTTTTAGAGGAGGAGAATTTGTAACACCCCCTTGTACTTGGCACTGTGACATAATGATAATCATGCCATGTCATGCTCATTAGCAAAACTAATCACAGTGGTTAAGCTTACAAGTTCAAAAAAAAACTCCCCTGAAAATTCAAATTCAAACTTCTAGTGCAAAATGAAGTTGCTCCAAAAATTTTGGAGAAATGTTCACCTTGTTGCAAATAATCCAGAAACAAATGCTGTTGTTGAAAATAGCATCAACAGCAACCCCAAATGAGGGCTAGGGCATTAAACAGTGCCCAAAACAGCACTTAAAATGCCATTTCATTTTTGGAAAATTCAAAAGAAGTCCAAAAATGCCCAAACCAATTTTTGGTGATGAGGATTATTGCAAAGTGATTTTTGGGCCAACTCACAATTTTTGCAAACCTCATTTAATAGCCCTACCTTTTTCTTTTTTCCTCTGCTGTTGCAATAAAAGAAAACAGAAAAACTAAATAAGAAAAAGGGCCAGAGGCTACTTACCTGGCGCCTGGAAGAGGCCCAGCCGGCCCAGCCTTCTTCCTCACCTGCCCCGCACGCCGTGTCGTCGTCTCCGTGGACGACCGCGCCTCCGCCGGCCACCGCTCGCCACGTCGACGGAGCAGGTGGCTGGAGGCGATAAGGATGAGCCCAACCGCCCCCCCTGGTCCTCCTCGACCATTCCTCCCTCTCTCCCTCGCTCGCCTCGCCTCGTTCCTCCCTCCAGATCCGTCGCAGAACGCCACCGTCGCCGTGCGTCGCCGTTTGCCGCGGCCACCGTGGTCCTCCTGCTCCGCCTCGATGTCGTAGACGCGCGCCGCCGACTGCCTCGTCGTCTGGAGCCAGCAGCCGGAGCTGCGAGGCACCACTGGCGCCGCTCTCCTCCGCCCCCTTCCTCTCGGCCTCCGGCGAGCTCCGAAGAATTACGGCGCCCCCGAGCCTGCTTCGAGCAGGCGTTGAACGGCGCCCACCCCTGTGAGCTACCCTCCTTCCTCCCCGTCGTTTTGCGCTGCCGTCGTCGCCCGTAACTAGTTGCCACCGTAGCCGCAAGCTCGCCGCCGTTGATCGCTTCGCCGCCGTGGCCAACGTCGCCGTCGTGCGCAACTGAGGCCAGCTTCGAGCTCCTGGAGCTCGTGCGAGTCCAGCGAGGCCTCTAGCACCTCTCCCCGTGCCTCCTAACAGCGTTTCCGTCGGAGCCCGAACTCCGGCGTCCGCTCCGCCGCTCACCGTCGTCGTCTCCGGTCGTTTCCGGCCGGGCCACCATCGCGGCTCGACGCGCGGGTGAGTGCACGTTCGAACGCAGCTTACTGCACGCGAAATGGGCCACCGTAGCGGATTTCCGAGCCGCTCCGGCGAAGCTCCGCCGCGGAAATGGTCGCCGGAGCTTTCTCCGGTGGCCGGCCGGCGTGGTTGACCTGGGGCCACCCCCCCAGGGTCGCTGCCAGCGGGCCCCAGCGCCCAGTTGACCACGTTGACTGGTCAACTGGCTGACTGGGCGCTCCTGACCCACTGACACGCGGGCCCCACCGCCCTGTTAATTAACTAATACGATTTAAAAATAAAAATAAGTTAATTAAGTTAATTAGGTCACTGACAGGTGGGGTCCAGTAGATAAATAGGTTTAATTAGATTAAAAATAACTCTGTTTTAGTAATAGAGGCTGACATGTGGGTCCCACTGGACCCACATGTCAGGTTTGACTGGTCAGCCGTCCTGTTGACTTGCTGACGCCAGCATGACATCATGCTGATGTCATATTTCCTTTTTCTGTTAATTTAAATAAATCCAGAAATTCAAATAAACTTTGAAAAATCATATCTTTTAAACCGTAACTCCGATGAAAATAATTTATATATGAAAATTGATCAGAATTTCGATACGAATCTAGATACGCCCTCCGTATTCCCATCAGAAGCCACTATCTATATGAACATGCAACTTTTGACCTGTTTTCGATAAATGAATAGTGCTCAAATTTAATAAAATAAATTCAAACAATTTCTTAAAAATAACTAATATGACCTAGACTTGTTTTTAGGCAACCCTGCACTGCACGTTAGCCTAGCACACTCTGTGTTGCATATGTTTGTGTATTTATCTATTTCTTCCCCCTCTTCTCTCTCGGTAGAGCCCGACGCTGACGCAGATCCCGAGACCGACGCCGTCCCGGTGATTGGTTCCCCCTCCGACGATCTTGCTTTTGCCATCGAGCAACCAGGCAAGCAACCCCCCCCTCGAGCATTTCCGATATCGCCTATGTCTATTCTCTCTTATTCTTGCATTAGAATTGCTGCTATTGCTACTGCTCCTATTACTGTTGCATAGCCTGTCTTTGCTAAACTGTTGATACCTGTTTTATTCATAAACTGCTTAGTATAGGTTGGGTAGCACTGCTTTGGTCCCGCACTCTCGTAGTTGCCTCGCTTAGTACCCTTGCCTCGATCAAGCGATCGAGCCCCTTCCCCTGACCTTCTTCACAGCACCGCACATTCCCCCCTAATATGCTCGACTCCGCAGAGTTAACATCGGGTGACGAGGGTGATACCTCTGAACTCACTTTCGATGTTGTCCCTGTAGTATAGCTAGCTCGTTGTGGGTTACCGAGGGTGATTCCTCTTCCCACTTCCGACTTAGCTTTTGTCGTGCATCCGCTATGGTGATTACCGCCGAGGGTGATTCCTCCGGTACCATCTTAACGGGACTGGTCGTTTAGGAATCCAACGAGGGTGATTCCTCGGATTCCTCATCGGCATAAAACCACACGGATGCCCTGGTTCACTGTTCCGTGTTTAAAGACGTATCGATCCCCGAGGCCGGACGTCGCCAGGAACAAAGGCGTGCGGCCAGAGGTATCGTGCGTCTGATGACACTTTGAAGTTATTACTACACATGTTGGATGGAGGCGGGTTGACCCAGAGGGGTACCCGCGAGTGCCTTCGAGGCGTGAGCTGTGGAGTCGGGTGACCAGAGAGGGTACCCGCGAGATAACTACGAGGCGTGGCCGGTCTTTTCCCAGTCCTTGTCACAAGTCCTCGAGACGGGACGACGGGGCCAACAGTATCGTAGGCTCTGCTCGTTACCGCGCGCTCCCAACACACTAAGCGATTTGGATATTTGATCCGAGGGGCCTCCGGGTCCGATAGCACTAACCACCACGTGGGTGTGAGTGGGTGCTCTGCGTCGTATACATCAGCCGGAGTCGTCACGACGTCAGCGATTGAGCGGACCGTTCGGATTGGACTTAGGATGCAACTGCGCTTGTATAAGGGGTTGCTAGGTCTGCTACCGAACGGCCTCGCAACGTGCGGAGTGTCCGGGGCGACGGCCATGACCCCCGGGGGCATAGGGTTTAGTCCGGCGTGCTCGATCCTCTCTGGCGGTATCCGGTCGGGTTGCGGCGTATGGTTTAGCCGAGGGCGGGCACGACCTGATGGTGTGTCCGGCCGGAGTTAAGCGAGCGTGGTGGGTAACTTGGTGCACCCCTGCAGGGAAGAAACAATCTATCGATAGCCTGTCCTACGGTAACGGACACTCGGAGTTGTATCCACTTCGGTACAACTAGAACTGGTGACTTGAGATATGAGATATGAGGTTGATGTTGCTGCAAACACTATATATTATTATGATGAGACTATTCTGTTTCCCCCTAATTGCTGCAAGACGCTGAAGATGCTAGTCTTCGTTAGGACTAGGCTTTTCCCCCTCTACTCTGGCTTTCTGCAGTCTAGTCCACCCACATAAAGCCTCCTTTGAAAATATTGCATTGCTAGTATAGATCTGATGTAAGTCTTGCTGAGTACTTTGGATGAGTACTCACGGTTGCTTTGCTTCCTCTTTTTGTCCTACCCACTTGATAAACCAGACGACGGAGCCATGGTGCCCGCAGTCCCTGTGGACGACTACTACTACCAGCCCGAGGCTGGCTACTACTACTACCCGGCCGGCGAGTACTACTGCGAGGAGCCGGCGGACGACGACCAGGAGTAGGATCGGAGGTCCCAGGCAGGAGGCCTGCGCCTTTTCGATCGTAGCTTTTATTTTGCCCCGCCTTTGTAAAAGGCCTATCTTCTGTCATGTTGTATCTGTACCCAGATACCTAACGCTTCCGCTGACCTTGTGTGAGACATCATGTTATGTATTCGAGCCCTCGAGGCCCCTGGCTTGTAATATATGACTTGTATGTATTATTTATGTTTTAGAGTTGTGCTGTGATTTCTTCACGTGAGTCCTTAGGCTTGATCGTGTGCATTTGCGTGTATGATTAGTGGACGGTCGGGCCGGGGTCGTCACACTTGTCGACTCTCGAACAATTCGCTGTTGACCAGCGCACTTGTCGAAGCGAAACACGTCGAGATGGAACCACGTACAGGCACAACAACTAGTAGCTAGCTAATCGATTAACGGATCGATCTAGTACTGTTAGAATAAATCTGAAGCCCTGCGTCGATCTACCGAGGACAAAGCAATCATATCAGCACAACAACGAGATTTGTTAACGAGGTTCATCGATATGGCTACATCCCGGCGCCTGACTACGAGCGCTCCTCCCCATAACACCGTCACAATACCGCACCCTGACCGCCCGGGCGCCGACACACGTCGCCGGCTCCCCTGCGTGTTTGTGCTATTATGTTGGCATAGGTTACATTGTGTGTCTACCCTCGATATATATGAGAGGCCTAGGATACTTGTGTCCTATTAGGACACAATTTCTACCCAGTCTACACACAATCCAAAACTAAGTCCAACTGTAACCTACCTTGTAAAATAATATTCGACACAACTTTAACAAGTACTAGCAGTACTCAGGCACGGCAAACCTGGCTGGTTGCCACAGGCTGGTGATTCCTTTATTGCCTCACGGGTTGATCAATTACAAGGGCTGGGTGTACTTTTTTTTATACACGTACAATCCCAAGCATCAATCCTGCTCGGTTTACATCTCCCGTCCAGCTCGAACATGTACACGTGCGGTGTACTAAATCGTGTGTAAGCTTAACAATCATCCCCCTAAACACAATGTGGTCGCATCACAGCTCGGACGGCGTCCTTCTTCGCATCTCCAAAAACTTCTCTTGATCCAAACCTTTGGTTAGCATATCCGCCAGCTGATCGTCGATGGAAACAAAGTTGACCTTTATCTTACATTGTTTCATGCTGTCCTTTTATGTAGTGACATCGCATCAAATGTTCTTACTCCTATCATGCCGCATTGGATCTTCACGTAGAAAACTTTCAAACTTTCTATATACATTAAGCACCACTTGTTTCGGATCTCGATCCATGAGATCACTATGTAGCCTCCCTAGCCACACACCTTGACACGCCGTAGCGGTTGATGCAATATACTCTACTGCATCAACTGCGGGTGCTTTGCTTTTCTTGCTCAGCTCAAGACAAGGTTTCATTCGAGCGTCATTTGGATTGCAATATTTCACTCCATAACTATCAAGTACCTTCCTTGCGTATGCCTCCTGGCATAGTTTGATCCGTTGTGTCTTTTGATGTACCTCTATGCCGGGGTATTAACTCAAAAGACCGAGATCATTCATCTTGAAAAGCTCCTTCATTTGTAGTTTGAACTTTGCAACCACCTCATCATCTGCTCAAGTAATCAATAGGGCGTCGACGTAGATGCCAACTAGTAGATGATACCTTCCTTCACCTCTCTTGTACATCCCACACTACAGGAATCAGGATCTTTGCCGTCGCCTGGCGGACGGCAAAGACCTTTGCCGTCAGCCAGCAAACGGCAAACCGTCCGGCTGAACGAACTACGGCAAAGGGCTCTTTGTCGTCTGCTGGCAGACGGCAAAGATGCAAAGGTCTTTGTCGTTCACTGACAGACGGCAAAGGGCCTGAACGGCACACGTGGCAGGTGTTAGGGGGTTAACGGCGTGCTTTGCCTTCTGCTGGCAGACGACAAACCAACCAAATAGGCCAGCCACAGTGCCCCCAGGTTGCACAAGTAGTTGCCACGTGCCAGTTTCGTCGTCTGTTGGCTGATGGCAAAGCTCTTTGTCGTCTGTCAGCAAACGGCAAAGAGCCTGTACAACCCCTGTTTATTCTGTTTTTCTTAAATTCATTCAATTTTCACAGAATTTCACACACACACACACACACACACACACACACAC
>LR738715.1:898508521-898552370 GCA_902687465.1 Secale cereale
GGTCAACGATAGGCCGCGACAACCACTGTGCTAACATCCCTTAACGGAGGAGAAGGGGTACTCCCAAGATGAAGGCGATGGTGATTCCTCCCAAGATTAGAAGGTGGCTGGAGCTGCTGATGGATCCTATGGTGCCGACACCAACTAGTACGTCGATAGCGGCGCCACTAATCACATCACCAGCGAACTCGACAAGGTGACCATGCGAGAGAAGGGCACCTAGTTAAGGAAAAATGGAAGTGCCCAAACAACAAAAGGGAGAGCTAGGAATCGAACTCAGGACACCAAGGTCAACGACAGGCTGCGACAACCACTGCGCTAACATCCCTAAGTTGTATACTTGTAGGAAACACTTCTATATGTCTAAGTATGAGTCATTTCAAAGAAAACTTAGATTTCAACAGAAAAACTCCACCTAGCTCGGGCATCAGTTGAACATTGAAGCTTTGACCTATCGTAGTTGACAGCGTTCACTTTACAAAATTTGAAAAAAGTTAATCGTTTTTGAAAAAAATCTCAAATTGGGAAAAAGTCCATCAATTTCAAAAACTAAGTTGAACGGTTTTAAAAAAAAGTTCATCAATATTTTAAAAAACACGAATTTTTTAAAAAAATGTCGATTTTGAAAAACAACTTCATCAAAATTTGAAAAAAAATCACAGATTCGAAAATTCATCGTATTATGGAAAAATTTCATCGATTTTCGAAAAAAGTTAGTTTATTTTTAGAAACTTTCATCAGTTTTTTAAAAAGCTCACCAAAAAAGGAAAAGTTCATCAAATTCGAAAAAAAAACATCGATTTTAAAAAACGTTCATTGAATTTGAAAAGAAGTTCATCAATTTTGATAAAAAGTTCATCCATTTTGAAAAGAGTTCAGCAAATTTGAAAAACGTTCATCAAATTTTAAATAAGTTCTACGATTTTAAAAATAGTTCATCAAATTTAAAAAAGCTCATCGAATTTGAAAAAAGGTCAACGATTTTTAAAAGTGCTCATCGAATTGAAAATAGTTCAATGATTTTGAAAAGGGTCATCGACTTTGAAAAAAAATTCATCTATTTTGAAAAAAGTTCAATGATTTGAAAAAGAGTTCATCGAATTTGAATATAGTTCAACGAATTTGAAAAGAGTTCATCAAATTTGGAAAAGAGTTCAACGATTTTGAAAAACCCATCATTTTTTCTACAAATGGTTTTGAAAAACATGCATTTAAAAACAACAAAAAGGAACAAAAGAAAAGAAAAAAAGAAAACAAAAACCCAAATAAAACAGCACCGGATAATTGACCAACGAATTGAAAAAACCCGGTTTGGGAAGCTTCCCAAAACCGGAGGATTTCCCGCGACTGAAGAGCTAAATAAAAAGAAGGAAAGAAACTACGAAACAGAAGTAGTTGTACAGTTTGGAGTAGAAGCAGGAGATTGTGTCTTCGAGTTCTCGCGGTCACACCTTTCTTTGAGATTGTGATGGTCAGTGTTTCATCAGACGTGCCAGAAATTATGTTAAAAATTCCATTTTCTTTTTTTCTCCTTTTTTGGTAAGTCATGACTGCTTCCAAAAATACAAACACAAAAATTAATGCTTCCCAAAAATTAGAGATGCTTCCAACAAACAGATCAAGGTTTTGTTACACCTTCTTTCTGTAGTGCAAAGCTTGTATGGGAATTTTTTTTTGTTAACGGAAGCATCGTGCGGGAACATATTATTCGATAGTATGATAGTAATAATTTGTCACAAGAAGCATTACTTCAACCTTATAGTGCCATTATTTTTCGTCATTTTCTTTTCCCTTTCTAAAATTCGAGAACTACTTTATCCCTTTGTATTAATTAGTTATGTTAGAAACTTAAAATAACGATTTGTCATCTCAAGAATGTCCAAAAAAATCATCATGTTCAACATAGGGTGTCCCGGTAAGGGCCAGAAGGCTCAGTTGGAGAGTATGTTGTTTGCCGACATCCGTTAAATGACCACATTTTTTTATTGTCTTGTATGGCTAATGCAAGGCACCATGGCAAGTTGTTTTGGTTTTCGACATTTATTGTATTTTCTCGAGTTTTCTTGTTTGTCACATCCGTGAAATGAACACTATTCATTTGTATATTTTTAACCGCTGGATCTCAGATCTATGGCTGCTGGAGCACCTGTGCTTAGCTGCTCCGGCAGTACCTGATATTCTCCCCAGCGGTGCCTCTTGGAAATGAAAAAAAATGCGAGTTTTTGCGAGAAGCACAAATTTACTTCTCGCGAAGACATATATTTTCTTCCGTAACAGACACAACTGTGACTCCTGGTGTGTTTTTTGCTTTTGTGAGAGGCATAATTTTCTTCTCTTGGAGAGGGACATATTTGCTTCCGCTAGCTGCGCCTTGAAAAAGGAAAATTATGTTTTTTTTCTTTCGTGAGAGACATAGATTTACTTTTTGTGGATGCATAGATTGACTTCTGTGAGATTTTCAACTGCACATCTCGAAAAAATGAAAATAATGTGTTTCCTTTTTTCGGTGAATGGCGCTGATCAGCTTATTGTGGAGTGACAGATTTGCTTTCGTGACATGCACTCGAAAATGAAAAAAATTAAAAGAAAACCGTGCTTCTGGTTCGTTTTTTTGTGATAAAAGTTCATCAAAACCCATCAGCATGGGATCTAGTTTCGAATATGTCGACTCGAGAAATTCAAAGATGAAAATGGTTCGAGATTTAGACGTACGGTTATATAGATTAAAATGTTGAGCAAATGTATATACGAAAAAAAAATATAAACTCTCAGGTTATGATAGGTGTGCACATGCGATGCTTCATTTGTCACAACCTGGAAGGGTGGGAGATACCTTTGTAAAGGTCCGCATGAGAGCTCCTCGTTGACGCCTTCACTGCCTCGAAAGCTTGTTGGCGCTCACGTGAGCCCCCTAGTGGGTCTTCGCCCATTGCTAGCTCGACCGATGCTCGCTACTGCTAGGTGGGTTGTTTCCTAGCCTTTTTCTTTCTTCCAGGCACTTGTGAAAAACCCTTTTCGGTTTTATGATAAAATAAGTTGCAGTTTCTTAACTAATTTAAAAAGATCATGGCCTCAGAAAAGTTTATTAATTTTAAGAAATTGCACATATGTAAAAATGTTAATCAATTAGAAAAAACTGAATTTAATATAAGTTTATGAATTTGAAAAACCGCAACAGTTTTTTTTGAGAAAAAAGTTGATTGATTTGAAAAAAGATCACAATTTTTTGTAAAGTTAATCAATTTAGAATAAAATTTGATCAAAGTTTGAAATAATGTTAACATATTTGAAAAAAGTTCATTGATTTTGAAGAAAAAATTGAAAAAAAGTTTACCCCTTTGAAAGAAAGTTCACAAAATTAAACACAAGTTCATTAATTTTTTAAAAAGTTCATACATTTCAGACAAGTTCAGCCACTTTGAAAATGTCCATTTTTTTGAAAATGGTTAATTGATTTTGAAACAGTTCATTGACTGTTAGAAAATGTTCAGAAATATGGAAAATAGTTAATTTAGTTTGAAAACAGTTCTTCCTATTTGAAAAAAGTTTTATCTATCTTGAAAAAAGTTCACAATAATCAGAAAAGGTGATAATTTTAGAAAATTTCTCAAATATCAATAAGGAAAGGAAAATAAAAAAATAACCATCCAAACAAAACCCGAAGGAAAAATAGAAGAACAAAATGAAAAAAAGCATACAAGTAATCACGTTAGGTTAGCTGTGGGGGTGGTTACTGAATATTACATTGATGAAGCAGGTTGCTGGTTTAAAACATGCCTGGTGGCGCCGAATAGGGTTTGGCCCGTCGCATCTATAATACCTAAATAGTTCATCCTCACTATCCTATTTCTTTTAACATGCAAGCTATCTACATGAGCCACATCAGTAACATACGTCCCACTACTGAATGTTTCTGGCATATTGTAAAGCCGGCCACATCATTCATCATTCATTGTTGTCATTATTTTCTATTAAACGCCTTATGTAATGTCCTCATCAGCGTTGCAGTTCTGTTTTTGTAGCTTCGTACAGTTGCATGCATATTAGACCTTTCCTCTCTCACAGCACTAGATGCATGTACACAAAAGCATGCAGGTTTGTCCCTTCCTCTTCTCTGGGCACTAGGTGCATGCAACATAATTAAGGAAAAGGTGAGGCCGATGACCATCGGACTGCCGAGGTAAACGACCGGCTACCTATTTATTCTCCTATGCCATGACTCTGTGCCTTCGACGACCATCTAGCAGCTCTCATGACCTCTTGTGAGATCACCACCAAGAGGATCCTGTGGTTCACCATTCTCCGCAATACCTCCATGCCATCTTTCTTGGAAGACGCAATTAGCAGAATCACAATCTTCCTGGAAAATAGCATCCGCCGGAGGACCACAACGGCGACGGACGCGAGAAGCAGGGTGAGTTCTACCACCATGTTGCCGGCACCGGCTGGAATTCTGGCTATACATTGCGACATTTGTGACCACTCAGGTGCCCACAATGGAATTTATCTTCCATCTTAGTCCTACATATTTTTGATCTTATTTGCATTCCAGGATTCACATTATTATTTTGGTCAATTTAAACATATATTTGCCATCTTGCGCATCCTGTTTTTTCATCGTCTTTGATTTTGCATCAATAGTTAATTATATGGCTACAGTTTTCAGGCAAGAGATTCCATTCGGTAGGCATGAAGCTCAATGTTTGGGGCATAATATTTGTAACCCTGTTGTATTTTTCTCCTCTCCTATTTCATTCAACTACTTGCTTGCAAATGTCGGGATATATTTCTGATCATCATTCTCACCAGTTCAAAATTTGGACCCCTTGGTTATAACAAACGCCAGCTTCAGACATTACAAGCTCCCTAGGATTGGAGGCCTCTCATTCAATTGAGGTTACCAATTTGGAATTGGGTCACCGATTTTGACTGGGTTAACAATCTCTTTAATTTTGGGGAGCTCTCATTCCATTGAGAATTGAATATTGGATTTGGTTCTTGATTTTGACCGGGTAACCGTTTTTCAAATACATCGGCCCATAAAACCATACAAATCCCGCACACTGTCTCATCACCTTGAAAAAAGAAATATCAACATTCGATACTGTAGCACCAATATAGTACCTGCAGCCACCGACGAAGAAATTTTCCCACATAATTATGGGTTGATTAGTACACAACACAAAATCACACCACGAAAGGCCCATCAAAACACTGCATTATATGAATAAAAAAGAAAACACACTCCATCTTGCTCACTAACCAAACCAAATACTCCCTCTGTTCTAAAATATAAGGTGTGTTAGTTTATTGAAAAGTCAAATTCCTTTCAACTTTGACCAAGTTTATAGCAAAAAATATCGACATCCACAATACTAAATAAATAAAATATTAAAATTCGTTTCATGATGAATCTAAAAAATCCGATTTGATATTATGGATATTGATATATTTCAACAAATCTGTTCAAATTTAAAGAGGTTTAACTTTTCAAAAAACTAGTACACCTTATATTTTGAAATAAATGAAGTAAAAAATTATGAAAACAAAACAACATCAACGGCGCAGCAAAGCGCTCCCAACCCTTCTAGTTTGTGTTAATCTAGAAATTAGTTAATGGGCCCAAATTGACATATGGTAGTTAACATTTTTACCGTCTGATCGCCTGATCATTCCAAAACGTGTTCTCATCAAGCATAATATTTTCCAACTATTGCCGACCAGCTTGCATGGTATTCAACGAGGCATAGGGATTATCATCGTTGCCATTCCTTGTTCACACCCAACGACCATCCTACAAAAATGAACATCCATGTTAACATTGACGAAAAATCATGACTACTATGGAGCATGACAGAAATACAAGAACAGGAAATTTGTTTGGTAGCATTTTCCCTATTTTTGGACGACCCCCTGGGGCACGTGGTCAATATATAAGCAGACCACAACTACATGTTTCATTTATTTCCTGGTAACCGTTCCAGTTAATAAAGATACAAATTAATGCAGAAAAATGATTTGAGTTCACGAGCTAATTAGGTTGCCACTCAGAGAACAGAAGTACAAAATGGAACATGGGTCATTTCAACCCCTTCTAAAAACTTAGTGGAAATCATATTTGAAGGAAGAGTACATGAATTTTCATGAAACAAAAGATGGTTTTACGGATAGACAGCGGAAGTAATTTTGCATTAAACGGATTCAAAATACTATGCAATCATCCAGTTACCTTCTTATGTCCTTCATAAATCCAAAAGCATAAACTTGACCGAGGTTGAAATCAATTATGTCCTCAAGCCTGTAATGTAAGCAACACCATTGAAGCTACAAAAATGAACTATGTAGTCTGAGACCAGGAAATGGATTTATCTTGTGGTAAAGGCAGAACAATTACTTGTAGGTACTGGAGTTCCAAAGACGAACTGTCCCATCAAATGAACCCGTAATCAGAAATGATAGCTCCGTGTGCAAACTGACGGCAGTGATACGTTGTGCATGTCCTTCTAGCTTACCAACACATCTTTCGATCTCCATATTCCAAATCTTTATTCAACAAAATGAAGAAGCAGTATTTGGAACAAATATATCATATATTAATACAAACGTCAACTTAATTATGTCTATTTTAAACTTATTAGTGTTTGAGTGGCACCTGTGCAGTTCCATCTATACAGCCGGCAATCAAATGCTGCTCCTCGTATCGTTCGAAGTTGTCAACACAGAGTAGACTTCCATCTTGCTCATTCAGTGTGACAATGTCAGCATCATCCTTATCAATACCCCATATCTAAAATTTCCAAGCATTTAGCAAACAAACCTTGTATGAATGAATCCTGTGTGACTAGCTAGTTCAATATTTGTAAAAACTAAGTACATATACTCTCTCCTTGTGGAACATCAATAGCTCGGCCAGGTGTCTACTACCGTACCTTATTAAAGAAAATTGTCCTCAAAGCTGCCAAAATAAAAAATTTCAAATACGGAAGCAAACCTTGACGGTGCCGTCCAAGGACGCACTGGTGAAAGTACCCATGATGTTTGAGTTGAATATTACTTGCGTCACTTTGTCAGCATGACCCTGAAATATTCTAGTGCATTGCCAGTTGTCCCAATCCCAGAGCTTAATCAGATGATCTTGATCGTTAGATGCTGAAAGCAGAAAAGGACGTGTTGGATGCACAGCCAAAGATGCAATGCAGCTTAAGTGAGCATTCAGGCGCGTGATTTCTTGATGTTGATCATAACGGTACACATGGATATTCCCATTGGCATCACCGACGACAAGCCATTTCTGTCGCTCGATGAACTTTGCTACATGAACTGCAGTCCCTCGGCATTAATATTAGTAATTAGGCATCTTGATCTGTGAGCAAAGATATGTGTAAATAATCAAATCGGTAAAAACAAATGCTTGCCTGATTCTTCTATGTATTTTGCAAACACTGATAACGTTTCCTGCGAATGGATTAACATGCATAACTTCAGTCTTGTATATTGAAAGACATGCATGACACCAAATGATGATGATAATAATAATAATTGTTGTTCTTCTTTTTGTTGTTCACCCACCATTGTCTTGGAGTTCCAAACTTGAAGGTTTCCTTTGCTTGTAGTCATAATCCTGGAATAATTATGTGCAGATGATTGTGAAATTGCTCTAGTTACCTACCTAGTACTAAATTTAGAAATTAGCTAGGAACCATTCGCTCACCATGGCTCTGTTGAATGTATGTCTATGGATGAAACTTCCCGAGCCTTCTCTGTGGTTATTATCTAATGCAATTCAAATTAATACACCAATGGGTTATTAAACCTCTCCATGCTTATTTTCACCAGAAAGATGAAAAGAGTAATGAAATCACCTCAATATTTGGTCGAGTTGGCTACAGGCAGATCATCCCACCATCAAAGGAAACCAAGCACAATAATAAAGAAAGTAACATGTCATATATTGATTAAAATCCACAGCTAAGTTGTGTGTTTGAAAAGAAAAGAAAATGGTCTCAGTTTTTTCAGTTATTAAACCACCTCTTGAACTGTTGGATTGCAGTTAACGGACAACGTCACCACTTGGACCTCTTGATCCCCATGCCCGTCTTCTTTGGCTTTGTTGAAGAAGTTTCCATAGTCCTCGGCAGCTGAATCCTTGTCGACATCCTGGAGGTCGTACTTGCCCACGACAACTGTATTTAGTGTGAACTCACCTGGTTTCTGCTGCGGCCGCTCAAACATAGTGATAGCATGTGTGTATGTGCACCTATGTGGCACGACGCCACATAGTGGTACTTTAGTCAAGTACATACTTGGCTTCTCAGGTACAAGCATGAATGCCACGCGATCGTCTCCCTTGTTTCTTAGCTGCAGTGAGCATGAGATTGACTTGTTGGGCTCCGAAGAGAAGCACAGCTCTCGGGGGTGGACCTCAAGCAGCTCATACATGGCTAGTTGCTCGTATGATCCCTCCTGATTCCCACCCAAGTGGATGTCGTTTTGTATTAGAAGAAGAGATTGATCGGAGGTCTTACAAGGCAACCAAAAACGAAAAACTTTAAGGCAAACTAAATAAATATATCTGGGGCACCTACGAATCTTGTAACTACTCCCTCCGTCCCATAATGTAAGATGTTTTTTGACACTACACTAGAGTCAAAAAACGTCTTACATTATGGGACGGAGGGAGTACTTTATAAATGGCAGCTCCCATGCCTTTTTTTTTTCCTGAACCTGATCCATACCTTGCTTAAGTTATTCAACTTTTCAATGATCTCCACTATAGAAGGTCTTTTCCGCTGGTCCTCCTCAACACACTTCATCCCAATCTCGATGCATATTTTTACGTGACCAATGTGACACTCATCTAGTGATGAGTACGCGGATTCGAGATACTCAAGTGTCAAATTTTCTGGTACCTACCACATTAGAATGAAGATTAAATGAAAAAATAAAGCAAATGTGACAATATGCTTCTGAATGCAATTCTGATTTTAAGTTATCATGCATATAGTTTAGTCTTACCTTATTAATAAATCTCCATGATGATTTTCCATCTGTTCTGTGCTGGTTTCTCTCCCCTGTCACAATCTTCAGGATTATACTGCCTAGATTGTATATGTCTGTTCGGTCAGAAAGTTCACCATTGTATCGATATTCTGGGGCCATGTATCCACTAGGGTACATTGCCACATGTACATCATGTATTAGATAACACACAACAATGATATCCAATATAAACAAATTGAAAGCCGCACATGTTCCTATTGAGCTTACTTTGACTCCACCTGAACTTGTCTGTGTATCCAAGTCTCTTTTTCAGCACATCTTTTAGACTGACCGTAATCCAAAATTTTGGGCTCCAGCTGATTACCCAAGAATATATTTTCTGGTCTAAGATCCATATGAATAACATTTAACTTTTCATGCAAGAAGTACAACCCCCGGCAAACTCCCACAATTATCTTGAATCTCGTATCCCAATCGAGTACACCAGCTTCACCTGTAGACGAACAACTTAATGAGTCGTTAGAAATATGATTGTCCACTGCAAGAGTTGATATGCGATCATTTGGAATCTCATACCTTCAAAATAATCAGCAAGGCTGCCCGCAGCAAAATATTCATAGCACAATAATGTCTCAGTAGTGTCGACAGCCATATGTTTATTAGATCCAGGAATGTTCACAAATTTCCTTTGTAGTTCACGACAATAGGCAAGGATCCGTACTTTGTTTTCATGATTGTGCGCAAACAGAAATTGAACTTTATTGATAAAATTTCTGTCACGTCCAACGAACGAATCCGGCTCAAATTTTAACACGGCAATTACTTGGCCATCTTCCAACACTCCCTGTTCAAGTTCACTAAAGTATTTTAATGCGAGTATCTTTCTTATGAACTGAAAATACAGAAAACATTGATCCATAATCATACCTTATAAACTGTTCCAAACGGATACTTATAAATTTCTTGATCCCGCGAGAATCCTCTTGTAATTTTCTCAAGAAAATGGAATGAAAGTTTCTTCAATAGGGACGTCATTCTATCTTGGCTTTCATGTCTGCTGGAGTCAGCATCGTTTTCTGATGATTGAACATATGGATGTGAGTCAGTTGATCCACATTTGTAGAGCCAATTGTAATATTGATTTTCTTCCGAAAAAGAGGATTATCCCCGGCCTCTACATCATCATGATGCACACAACCATATTTATTGATTATTCTGACAAAATTAGTACGAGGATCAACCCGAAGCCCCCTTCAAGGCAAACAAAGTCGCTACACCTATACCAATACAGATGTGCCTTGTCCGCATAACAGGCACAGTCTAATCCAGAGGTCCTAATATCATCCGGTCTAGGCGTACGTGCACCGCCTACGCACGCATAAGGATCCGCCACCGCCATCTTCCGACATCCCGTCTTCAGGAGGATTCACTGCATAGATCTTGCCAGTCCCATCTTCCGTCAACGTCACCACGACACCAGACATCGCCACTAGCCTGCGCGCATCGATCAAACCGCGTCCAACTCCGAGATTCCACTACCCCACGCCGATGAGACCCACCGTCTTCAGTGCAGTCGATGTAACACCTCTTCACCTGTTGGCCTCTCCAGTGCATCATTGCTCCAAGACGATGCCCCCAGAGGGAGAATAACACCAAAGTCTTCGGCATCATCTGATCTGGGAGACCCAGATCTAGGGTTTCCCCTGTAATAGCTACCACCTGTAGGAAGAGGGGCACACCATCTACAACTGCCGACGCACCCAAGCGTTGTCCACTGCCACATACTCTCACGACGACGCCTTCAAGAAGGACATGATGCCAAAAGCGCCTTCACCGCCTTAGGGTTTTCACCCGAGAGACCGTGAGGTGGGAAATGGTAGGGCAGATCCGAATGACGTCTCTAGGAAGAAAACGACACCCCTGGTGTTGTCGGCGTCGCGGCCCGCATGAGCCGACCTTTGAATTATCCAAATATGGATCACCACCTCCCGCTCCGTCCAAGCCCGGTAACCGTCCAGCAGTCCGTCCATGTCTGGTAAGACGGAGTGCACGCCACATGGGTTGGAGAAAGAAGCAGCTCGGTGCCATTGGCCACTGGGGCAGCAAGCCGCGGCGCCAACCCGTCGGTGAATCTCCAGCCATCCGGTCCGAATCCCGACAGCCCTCCCGCCCCGCCACGCCACAGGATAGGGTGGCCATCCTAGGGCCGCCTCCCCTGATCCAGGGCCCTTCGCCCCTGATCGGGAAGGGCTGCGCCAGCCCGGCCGCTAAGGCCAACTCTGGGGCACCGGCCGGCCGCCATGCATTCCTTGTCCATCCGAGCGCCATGGTCCAGATTGGCGCAACCACGATCCAGATTGGGATCACACCCTCGAAATGAGGCATCCCGCGCCACCCATAAACCCGAGAGGGGAGGCAGTACCTCCACAGCCGCCGCCGGACGCACATGCATTCTTGGGCGTTGACCAACAGCGGTGGCGGAGGTGGGGGGAGGGGGAGGCGGGGATTACCAGTGTCTAGGGTTAGGGCCCCTCGATCGCCCACGCATGAGGCAGCAGAGGGGGAGTTGGGGAGGCCACGATCCATTGGCAACAGTGGCTTGTGAGGGGAGGAGGAGGTCGCGAGGGCCCTCATCCTAAGAATGGGAGAAATTTTCACTTCCCGGCCTCTGCACCAACTAGGGATGCATACGGCCATTGTAGTATGAATACCAAGATAAACATGGTCCTCATAATTTTTTAAATGAGTACCAAGATATTTCTTGATGAGTGGTTCCACCGCAAACCAAGCTTGATCCTCAATAAATGGGAGAAAATCTCCTGTGCATCAGCTATCAATTCCAGGGATTGAACTCAGGTCATTAGGCTGCACAACTGCATGCCCAACCACTGAGCCAAGGCTCTCTTTGCATATAAATGGGAGAGATTTTCACTTTCCGGCCTCTGCACCAACTATGGATGCATAAAACCGTTTTAGTATGAGTACCAAAATAAACATGGTCCTCAGAATTTTTTTAAATGAGTGGTTCCAGCACACACCAAGCTTGATCCTCTAAACTGGGAAAAAAACCTTGTGCATCACCTGTCAATTCTAGGAATTGAACTCGAGTCGTTCGGCTGCACAACCGCATACACAACCACTGAGCCAAGGCTTTTCTTGCCATTGATGACATTCCTTTCAAGAAAATTTATTTGAGCAGCCACATGAGTGTGATAGCTTGATTACCATATCCTTTATCCTATATAACTCAGTAGATTATTTCCATCAATTTATTTATCTCAATATGTAAACATGTCATGCCAACACGCATCCATGCATATGAAAAGATCCACCTTAACATGCAAACATGGATGAGAAAGGTCTTTACACTCTATTATGCTACAAAATTCTACAACTATAAATAATTAAATAAAACAAATCATATCTATTATATGTTTCAGTTCTCATATTATTAATTGAACCATTAATGTTCCATATAAGAAATATTATTGAATCATATTACAACCAATTCCTATATGAACACGAATCTAAATAGATACAATGACAAACATTTATTTCCTATCCATACAATACATCCAAATCAATAAGTCAATCATGTTTTAATCATTGTGTTAAAAAATGTTTTAATCACACAAAAAAGAAGTCATGCATGTTTTCCATGTCATCAGCCTACCATCTCATAGTAATTAATCCTCAGAATTATACACGTCATCAGCCTACCCATTTTATATTATGTTCTGGCAACTGCGCTTTGGTTATCTTTAGTTAAATTAATGAAAGCCCCGTTTCCATCTGGACCGGCCACTGGCTTTATAATATGTTACGGTTTATATATTTTCATTGACGAAATTAAACAGTAGCATTCTACTTCACCTCTTATGGTTTACCCTTTTTGAAACAAATTCATTTTATGTTACAAACCAGTTGTGTTTCTTCTTTGCTAGCCTGGGTTAAAACTATCACGCACTACGGATATATATTTCAAAGCGCTAATCGGGCAATTTGATCGCAATGGGAGCTCTCAATGTGTATCATCCATGTTCTGAATGCTGGGGTATAGCAAGGTTACTGAGCAAAATGCTAGAATTGCATGTACCTGCAAATATACACATTATAGCTTTGCTTGCAACTTGCATTATCTAAAAAACAAACACATTGCAGATAAAAATCCATTATTGGTAATTGTTACATCAGAGTTGCATTTATGTACTTGTATAGAAATAAGCACCAGGCAACCAATAAAATTTTAAAAAGGAGCTTTATGAGTGTTAAGTGGCTTGTTATTAACCTGGCAAAGGATTCTCCGAAGTTTCTATCTTGCGCCGAATGAATTCTTCTTGGGGTAACTGTATGTCAAGAACATAACATTTTAAGGTAAGATTTATATAAGAAAGAAAATCCATAATATTTCACATATTTAATAATAATAAAAATTTACTGTTTGCAAAGTTACCAAAAAATAGAACTTGCAATTAGGATAATGATCTGAATCGTAATTTTACATTTTTAGAGAGTAACCTCTTAATACAGTTTTTAGAACAAACACACTACATCCAGCTTTACTCTTACTACAGTTAAATATTTGGATACCTTAAAAGCTAATCTTCTAATATATGTGTAAAAGGAAATTAGGATTTACATGTGTTACATTCAACGCGGATGATGTGAATTCATATAAATAGGTAATAAGTTATTTCAGATTTTCCGCTAAAGTAAGCAAATAAGTATTCTCAGATAAATGAAATGAGAGTGTCATAGTGAGCGTACCTGTTCCATATTCAGCTCTAGGTCGCCTATCATTGTTTCTGTCTCCGTCAGGCTTGAAAGTATATATTTTATTGTGGGCCTTTCATATCTGTTCTTCTTCATACAGTCTAATGCTAACTCAGTACATCTCCTGACCTGTTGGCAGTATACTTCCAGAGATCGGCCAAAAGTCAAATTTTGGCCTAGCTGTTTCTTCCAATTATCAAGTACCTTGGAACGAAAAGTAAGAGTGATATAGCACACTCACTGATTTATAGACGGTTGTAACAGAACGTAAAGAAAATTTAGTCTATCTTTTCAGGATGAGAATACTTATTGTTACTTCGTCAATAAACTGCTTCCTTGGCACGTAGGCAATCTTGAAGTAGTTATCACGTCCAGTGATTATTTTTGCCATGATGACACCCAAACTATAGATGTCAAACTTGTCCGAGATTACTTGAAAGTCTGTATATTCCGGTGGCACATATCCGCTGTACATTAACATGTACCATATTATAAATTTGCTATTTAGTGGCCTAAGAATGAAAAATAACCTATCAAATATTTGCCTCTCCCAAAAACATAAACCGAGACACATGCCTGCGATAAAGGCCATATATTAGCTAGAGGGACAACTTTACCACATGGAAAGCGATATCATATTTGGAGCCATCGATACACATGAACTAACTTCATTAGGCTATCATGTTTAGCACGTACGGCGCACTAATGAGCAGCTGACAACTAGGGGTTTGTTTGGTAGGGCTTTGAGCCGCCACCACCCCTCATATCGCTACTGCCAGAGATCCATGGGGCAAAGGCGAGGTGGGGGATGATGACGGCGGCAGGGCCTTTCTCCACCGGAGCTCCGGGATGTGGTTGCAGTGGATATTCGTGCGGGTGTCCTGGACGTGTGCATCGTCCGGCATCGGCGGCCCAATAGCGAGGGTCCTTCCGCCGTCAATGGGTCACCCAGGCGGAGAGGTGGTTCCGGGCGGTCCTGCGGTTTCCCGGCAGTAGATGTCACCCATGGGCATGGTGGATGATGGAGGAGGTCGATCTGGTGGTCCAGCCGGGGATGGGCACGCATTTGCTAGCGAAAGCTTAGTTCGGCCTCGGCCAGAACCGTCAACGGAGGCCCCACGAGCGTCATTAGCTTGTTGGAGGCATTGTGGGGCGATTCACATTCCTTGTATGCCTCGGAGGTCACCCTCATGGGGGTATCATATTGCGGATGTACATTGGTTGGAAGGACAAGTTTTGGCTTGGTGGCCGGGCAGTTCTTCGTATGTATGCTTCTCGTGCAGTGACCAAGGTGGAGCGGCGTACCATCCACAGTATCTGACCACGGAAAGTCTTGGCAGCAAGGTGTAGTGGGGGGAGGGGGCTCTAGATACCGTTTGATGGGCGCGCAAGAGGCTCGCATTGTCCGGCATCTTGGTGGTGTCGAGGACAGAAGGGTCTGGCAATGTCAGTGCATTGACTGATCTTCAAGATGGGATTGCGAAAGAAGAAGGCAACATATTCTACAGCATGCGAATGCAGTGCACGCCGAGGGTGTGCTAGACCGCTTGGTGCTCCCTGTGTGCCGACGGGCTGATTGTTCAGTCCACCGGGTTTCTTGGTGTGTGCGGTGCAAGGTCAGGGCACATTATCAATCTTGTAGGTAGGGTGACCATTTTCGCCAGGAAGGTCTTGCTAGGTTGATGTATTTATTTTGTAAGGCCTTGTTGAATGATGTACTAAAGATGCTTGTGTGCATCGCGCGATGCAGATGCCGCGGCAAATCTTCCTTTTTGGAAAAGTTCCCTAATCAACCCACTTTTTCTTGTTTACTAGAGTGTATGAGCTATGCCCAACCCATGCCACAAAACGCCTTGAACCCTGGATCGATTCTCGTTCCCCCAACGACCAATGAGCGAGTGCACTCTGCCTGAATGACCCACCTATCCGTGAGCAGTTCCCCCAACCTAGCCGCAATTCTCTGACCCATCTCTCGTGCATCCGCGACCATGGCGACCGCCGCCGGAGCATGTTGGCCTCCGAGCATTGCTGCCTAGACCGAGTCTTCCATGATGTCAGTCATCTACATCTTCCCTGCAGCAGGTCGCCGCCCATATTCACTGCCTGTTTAAGCCATTGTCGTCCTTGGCTATGCCGGTCGATTTTGTCACCACCCCTCATCGCTCCCGGTCATATGCGTAACCACCCCACGGTAGATCCTCCTCCTCCCTGAATTCTCTTTCCTCTGTCTTCCCTGCTCCTTGCTTGCTCAACCCTTCTCCCTCATCATCCTCCCTGAATCTGTCAATTTTTTCTTCATATTTACATATAGTCAAAATAACTTTCTACTGTTGAATTTTGTTTCCTCATTTACATATAGTTGAAATGTTGGTCGAATGTTTATTGCTGCGAAAAACTCCAATGCTTGCTACATCAGACAGAAGCAGCAAAACATAGTATCAGTCTGGAATGACTAACCATATACACACTACCAAACAAAGTCTCATCTCAGCATGTCTTAACACATACAAAGCTACCAAACCTCTACAGGTGCATGTACTCAACATGTTTACACTCATAATATGTCAAAGGGGAACAACCATGCTAGGGTTAGAAACATCTACCAAATACACCTTATGTAAACTAGATAATGCCCTACATGTTGCTACATGAATTTGCAATGTGTTTTAGTGAGATTTAGTTGTAAGAAACATGAATACTTTGATTCATAATATGATAACTGAAACTATAAATACATATAATATATTATATTTGTTATTGTATATTGTGTTATATTTATTTAATATAACTAGCATAACATGGAAAATACTGAGTTTTCTCTCATTTCATTTATGGTTGTATGTTGTGATTGGTCTTTTTCAATATATGACTACATGTTGAGGTGGTACATTTTCACGTTTAGATAGTGTTATTAGGGATCAACGATCTATTTATGTAGGATTGGCCTTCTTAATAAATAAGTCATGACCGCCCGGTGGTTAGATGATGGTGTTGTAGTCAGCATGGAATAAGGCTTCCCTGCCTTTTCTTGTTGCGATGGTCATTCTTGACATCGTTGGGGGCGTGTGGATGGCGGTGTGTCCCTATCTAGATCAAGTTTTCAGGTTCGGGTTTTCCTTCTGCATGTTTTTCTCGGTGTGCTATCATGCATAGCGGACCACGTGGATGTTCATCTTGGTCCTCTAGCTCCAGTTTCGATCGATGAACGCTGGCCGACTTCTGCCTCACCAGGGAGCGTGTGAGAGTTGTGTTCCCCGTCCCAGTCTAGCCGGACCTAGGGCTTTATACATGCCCTCATCTGGGGTGGCGATTTTTACGCAGACCACAATCACTCACATCTTATGTCCTACATCGACGACCTCCTAGACATTGTGTTTACAAGCTCCCTGGTTTATACAGGTTTGCTACGTTGAGACACGAAGCCAGAGGCAGTAACGACCTTTTGCTCATACCATGCTGCCTCTGGATATAGAAAGAAGGACACTTCTGCACCCCCAAAGATTTGGATGTATTTTTTTTCAAAAATGTTTTTATGAGTATGTGCTACTTAATATATGGCATTGCCGTTTCCGCAAAAAAACTAGTTACTAAATGTAAGTAAGGCATTGTTTTAGTTTGGTGGAGTACCTTTGTGAGTAGGAACAAAGGGAGTACATAATAGCTAACAGTGAAAACTTCTTCTCCATTGGATGGTCTTGATGTATATATGAAGTGTTTCAACACATGGTCTATTCTACATTGGGTAGAGGATAGGAAGTTGCTTTCACTAGCGCGTACCCAGTTGGATCATATGGCTAGGGAGGTGTGTACCCCGCATGGGTGGGCTTTTAGTCCATGGATGGGCCCTAGACGACCTTTCTTTGATTTCCATACCATGTTGCACACTTCTTTGCCATCTTGATGAACTTGTTTCGCTTTGCGCACCATGTTACACAGAGCTCGAGGATTGTGGGAGTAACTACTCCTATCCGGGTAGTCGTACTTAGCCTAGAAAATCAATAGATTTAACCTTCACTCAATAGAAGCTAAGAAAATGAAGTCAAAGGATTACCCAAAGGCAAATAAGCCAAAGTCAAGAAGGAAACCCAAGAAGAGAAGCCCTCCATGGTAGTGGGATGACAGATATTGGTCTACAATGAGCAATGATCTCATCCCCTATCCTAGTCTCTCATGGAAGTATGGACTAAACATTACCTCGACTACCCCTAAAACCTACCGATTTCAAGGGTATAATCAGTCATTTATCCATAACACTAGAATTATATAAACCCCATGGGCATTTACTCACTACACACTCACTTGAATGAAATATAGGGGAGGGCATTAGCTCCAAGACTTATTGAGGGGGCTTTGGGCTTACTTAGAGATCTTTCGCGCCAATAAGACCAACATCGAGGAACAGAAGTTTGGAGAGGGTGCCAAGGAGTCTCCTGCTACTCGGGCCTACAACCAAACCTCCCTCGATACGTTCATAACATATGACTAGATCGGCTCTGTCGAGGCAACTTAACCTACTCAAAATGATATAATTTTCAAAAACAATTGGGTGTATGATTATAAAAAACTTACATTGTACCAAAATTTCTAGTTGTCTTTGTTGTTTTTTCTTCGCCAAAGAGCCTTGATAAACCAAAATCTGCAACCTTCGGTATCATGTCCTTGTCTAGCAATATGTTTTGTGGCTTTAAGTCCAAGTGCAATATCGGAGGATTGATGCCCTCTCTGAGATATTTCAAACCTTCGGAAATCCCCTTTATAATTTTGTAACGTGTGTGCCAATCGAGTCCCTTGGCTTCATCTGCAAGAAAGAAAGTAAAACGGTATGTAAGAAAATCCAGTGCAGATATTTAATTTTCAGGTGTTCAATAAAGTACACATTTAACAGAAAGGTTAAATTAATTTACCGGAAATATAATCCCCAAGGTCACCATTTTGTACATACTCCAAGCAAAGTGCCATATGCAGTTTTTCCGCAAGTACATGTGTACCATTATTGGTTGTGTATAATACTTCTTCTGTGTCATTGCAGAAGCCCACTAACTGAACAACATTTTCATGCTTGAGCCTTTTAAGGTTGTCAAACTCTTTTTGAAATTCACCATCGTCAAATCTTGGCATATCAAATACTTTCACAGCAATCGTTTCCCCTTTTTCATCAACAGCCTGTTCAAGATCTCATAAATACTAAGTATATATAGCTCTTCATGCGAGTTTAGTAGTGACCATATACTATGCAAAATTAGTAGAAAGTATTAATGCAAGCTAGAATCGGATTTGCAGACCATGGTTTTTTGTGATTTAGCTCATCTTCGTGATCCACACACATCATCGAGCAATAGTACTATTTATTTCTTGGATTCTAAGGAAAGTTGCAGATAATATAATTTATTGGGGGAAAAGGGCATAGAAATACAGTTTATAATATCTCGAAGCAAAGGAGACCCAAATTATGTTGTAAAAAGGTGGACTTATGTCTTAATCTTTTCAGAGCCACATCTCACCGGCAAATAGTCATATGCACTGACTACATCTGTATTACATACACTGTAGATTACCCAACAATTCATAGGTCTTATTCATACCTTGTATACAGTTCCAAATCCGCCTTTGCCGAGTATTCTGGTCTTGTCGTAATTGTTTGTAATCCGTTTTATTACTTGGTACGGTATTTTATTCTCCATGCTCCAGCTAGCTTCTGGTTTGACACAAGAGAGTAGGAAAAATAGGAGATAATTTAGGATCTTTATTTTCTGCTATGTAGGGTGCAGCGATGAGCTAGACCAAAAAGACTAGTTACCAATAAGAAGAGCAAGATATGCTAATAAATAGCTATAAAATCTTTACTACTCTCTTGTCAAACCAGAAGATCGAGCGATCCATAGCGATCTTTGGTTATTCTGACAATCGATGTTTTGGTGAAATTTTGTATTGGTAGCTAGCACTTTGTGAAGATCTTGCGTTTGAGAGCTACGTAAACAATTGAATTGCTAATCAACAGTTGTGTTGCATCCATAGCAATGGAACCTTGATAGAACTATGTAACTCACATGTGAAGGTAAATAGTGGATCGGTTGTAAAAAAAATACTTACTTGTATATATAACGAATCGGCGGAGACTAGCCGAGAGGAGGAGGAAGCAGGAGGAGGAGGACGAAGAGGAGGAGGAGGAGGAGGAGGAGGGTAGGAGGAGGAAGAGATTGCCGAGTCAGTCCAGATCTGAGATTGATTTGATGCAACTAACTATAGATTACTATGAATCATTATCATTAACTTCGGCTGACATCAACGATTGTTTATTCTGAAAAAATTGTAGCCTCGAGGTATCGTTCCGTAATCTCCGCCACTCAGTCTGCCCCATGCCACAGCTACGAGCCAGAGGTATAAAAAATTATTGGGTGTCGTATCTTTTTTTTTTGACGTTGCTTACCACATACACCAAGTGGTTATTGGGTGTCGTATCTGAAATGTCTTTGTAGTTGTTGCATATCCACACGTCTACCCCAGCTGGCCCGGGTGCCAATCAAGAAGCCAGGCTGGGTTAAACTAAAGGAAGAGCTTAATTGGTTGATGATTAAGCTAGTTGACATTTTTCTATCAAGACTATCAGTGGAATCAAATGGTTTTGTTTTGTAGCTATCAATCAGGGGAAAATTTCACAGGGAACAAACGCCCAGAGTGAAAATTTCTTGGCAAAATGAAAACCCCGTGTAGTTTTCAACCTCCTTTGGCAGAAGTCTAGAAGGGGATAACTAGGCAATTCCCCTGCAATAGCAAACTGGAAATATGGGGATAAGGCCGCGCTTGGCATCGGTGTAATTGATTACGGGGTGTATTATCCTTACAAGTGTAACTTACCGGCCAAGAGCTGTTTCCGGCCGGAAATCAAAACGGTCTGTAAGTTTTACAGGTGTATTTTGAAATGAAAACGATAATTCAAACAAGGTCTAAGAGGAGTCATCATCATGAACAAAGAACTGAGGAAGCGATATTTCCCAGTCACAAGATGATGTATTACTATTACTAGAGCTAAAGGCGCCTCCGATCGAGCAGAGTGGTGACGACAACGCCACGGTGTCGACATGCAGATGGGAATCTGATGGCTTCGGGGGCAGGAAGATTTGCCCCTTCTCGTGTCGGCAGCCATCTGAGCCTTCTGAGGGCCAACCCATGAGCTGGAGATGGAGTTGGCCCCTAGTGAGTGAGAGAGACGGGAACCAAATTTCGATGTCTCGTTACAATAATTTTCATTACAGGGAGTGCTTGTCTTTTCCCACGTCTCATCACCATTGCGGCAGGAGAACATGGGACAATAGAGTGTCACGGGTGGGATAAACTAGAGAATCACCGTGAATTATCCTGCCAGTCGGGTCAAAAAATGTGGTCCAACGTTTTCTTTTTAAACATCCAATCTATTAATCTTCGATCATGACGTACCATTTGGAAATTGCATGTGCCGGCAAAAATCAAAATTCATGTGTGGAAAACTTTGCTTGGCGCCATCCCCTGTGATGGAGTCCTTGCTAACACGCATGTAATCACAATTCACAAGCTCTCAATGTCCGCTTTGCAGTTCAGATTGTGAGAGTATTAGACATGCCATGTTATCGTGCCCTAGAGTTCAAGAAATCTGGAGGATGTTGGGACTGCAAGATGTGGTTCAGGAGGTGTGTGCGTTGGAGAGGGATGGTGGATCGGTGCTCGCAGATCTTCTATCAACGAACAATACCATGGCTCATATGACTGATGTTCAACGCAATGTCCTTGTGGCCACTACAGTGTGGTACGTTTAGTGGGACAGATGCTGCTACACTCATGGTGAATATGTGTATGAACCAAGCAGGTCAGCGCAAGCAATATTAGCTCTTGCTAAGAATTTTTCCAAGGCAAAGTCGAAGCAAGCAAAACTGAGAAGACATGGATGGAGTAAGCCACCGGAGGGAGTTCTCAAACTTAATGTCGATGCCACTTTTGATGCTGATAGGGGAACAGGGGGTACGGGTGTAATCTTTTTTTTTTGGAACGAAGACGCGGGTAGCGTCCGGCTTTAAATTAATAAAGCCACTCAGGCAGAATCCAGACCATAACATAAAGAGTTTTACAGACCCAAAATAAATGTCGGCGAGGACACAAGTACTAGCATCATAGGATCCCAGAGAAGTAAGCTAACAAAACACAAGCGCCGGGTCCAAAACCACAAGACGGGCAGATCGAAAAAGTATGTAGATATCAAGTAGTGTGTGCTTCATACGTGGCGCGCCTTCACCATCGCAGCCTTGATCTGCTATATCGTTGCGGACATGAGTAGCTCGTCACGCGGTTTCCCCAACGGCATCCATACCTGTAAGAACAAATGACATTTGAAGATGATATCAGCCGGATGTGTCGGGAACTTGTGTTCGATCATGATTTTGTTCCGGACCGTCCACGAAGCCCAAAGAAGCGCCCCAACGCATCTCCACAGGATTCGCGCGTTGGCCCCCTTTTGGACCGTTAGTATAGAGAGAAGATCATTGCTCGAATGCGGGTTCTAGTTTTGCTTAAACGCCTCGCGGGCAACCCTCCATGCAAATCTAGCCAAGGCACATCCAAAGAAGACATGATTCGCGTTTTCCCCTAACCCGCAAGTGGTACATGTCCCATCAGCTGGCCCGTTCCATTTTGCCACATTACCAGAAGTAGGAAGGTGGTTACGGAACATTTGCCACATGAAAATCTTGATTTTAAGTGGTAGGCCGGCCTTCCAGAGCCCCCTGGCTATGTCCAGCATATTGCCCTCGGTCATCTTGGCGTAGAGGGATTTACCCATAATTTTTTTGGAAGATGTGAGCTTCCAAGAAATGATGCCTGTCTCGTTGGTGAGCCGTCGGTCCGCCCGGGCTTCCACTAAGGTTTCCCAACGAGCAGTCTCGTCCGGCCCTAGATTCCTAATAAAGGAGATCGCGGGCGGCTGAACTCTAAGGGCGTCGGACACCATGATGTTGGTGTCCGTGGCTGGTTGGTATAAGTCCGGATGAGACTGCCATAGTGGTTCGAGACCCCACCAATGATCGTGCCAAAAACGCATGCACTTCCCACTATTGACACAGAACTGGGCACCTAGCGTAAAGGCTGGTCGAACGGCTTGGATCCCATTCCAGAAAGCCGATCCACGGGTTTGGGCCTTGAAGACATTGCCATCCGGGAAATATTTGGCCCGTAAGATGTTCACCCAGAGTCCCGACTCATTTTGGGTGAGACGCCACCACCACTTGGATAGCAAAGCTACATTCATGAGCTTAGAGTTCGTGACACCTAGCCCTCTGGCTTTTTTGGGTCTACACACAGCTGCCCATTTTACCAAATGATATTTGCGTTTGGTCCCAGTTCCTTCCCAAAAGAAGCGGGACCGAGGAGTGTCAAATTTGGCATGGACATCATCTGCCAAAAGGTACATCCCCATTGTAAAGAGTGGGAGGGAAGATAGGCTCGTGTTAGTCAAGATGAGCCTTGCCGCCAAGGACATGAACCTTCCCCGCCACGGGCTAACCCTGTTGGCCACTTTGCCATAGAGAGGTTCCCACTCCGCAACGGTTAAATTCTTGGACGAGATAGGCAGTCCTAGATATTTAATCGGGAAACGCCCTCGTTTACAGTTAAGCAGGTTAGCTATCCTAGAGCTCTCGGTATCATCCATCCCTATGGTGATCACCTCACTTTTCAAGAAATTGATCTTAAGCCCCGAAAGAATCTCAAAAGCGAGCAGGAGGAGCTTAACCGAAGCAATGATGTGTTTGTTGGGCTCGAACAACAGCATTGTATCATCCGCGTATTGAAGGTGTGTCACACCGCGAGGGATGAGGTGGGTGACCAGACCTTTAATGTGACCCGCAGCCCGCGCTCGTTTGATCATTGCCGCCAAGGCATCCGCAACAAAGTTAAAAATAACCGGCGAACTAGGGTCTCCCTGTCTAAGGCCGCGTTTGTTGCGAAAGAAACTGCCCATCGAACCATTGATGGTGACAGCCGTGTGCCCACTGCACACGAGATGCATTATACGATGGACGAAGCCCGCCTCAAAACCCTTTTTGAGGAGGACCACCCGCACAAACTCCCAGTTTACGCGGTCATAGGCTTTCTCAAAATCTAGTTTGAGAAGCACGCCCTGCGTCTTGGTACGTTTAAGTTCATGAACGATTTCAGGCAGCGCAATTGGGCCTTCAAGGATGTTTCTATTTTTTAGAAAACCAGTCTGACTAGGACTGATGATACGCTGAGCGATAGGTGCCAAATGCGAGGTGAAAGCTTTCGCACAGATCTTAAAGGGTACATTAATGAGAGTAATGGGACGGAAAAGTTTGATGTTGTCAGCCCCTTTGTCCTTTGGGATAAGGCTAATAGCCCCATAATTTAGGCGAGAGAGGTCAACCGTACCCATGGCGAAACCATTCAAGATATCATAGAACAGATTCTTGAGGCAAGGCCAGAACCGTTTAAAGAACTCAACAGGCCACCAGTCAGGTCCGGGCGCCGTGTCAGTCTTCATGTCATTCAAAACCTTGTCAATCTCCTCCGGCAAGAAAGAGAGGGCAAGGCTGTCGTTCTCTGCCTGAGAGACCCTTTCTGCAGGATCCCACAGATCCTCGCGTAGGCATAGGGGCTTTTCTTCGGCCGTCCCTAAAAGGCCTATGAAAAACTCATATATATGGGTCGAAATTTGTTCCTGAGTTAACAAAAGACCAGAGTCGGATTGGAGGCGTAGGATGGTGCATTTTCGTTTCCTTCCGTTGGCATACGCGTGGAAGTAACCGGTGTTTGCATCTCCTTTCGTCACCCATTTGACGCCGCCCCTGCGGCGCCAGTATTCCTCCTCGGCACGCAGAATTGCAAGGATGTTGGCTTCCAAGGCATATCTGTGTGACCACTCAGCCTCCGAAAAAGGGCGAAGATCAGCCTCGTGGTCAAGCCTGGAGATTTCCTCTGTAATTCTGGCGCGCTCCTTCTTGGACTCGCTACAGTGATTCGCTCCCCATCCCCTAAGGAAAGCCCACAGCTTGCCCGCCGCCGCGGTCCACAGCTCAGCAGGCCCACGCTAAGGGCCCAGGTGTCCACAGATCATTCCCCAACGATCCATCACCAATTGGGCTAAGCCCTCAGCCTCAAACCAGGCCGTTTCAAAGTAGAAACGCCGGCTACGTCGAATGGACTCCTCCCAGAGAAAAAATTAGAGGCACATGGTCCGACCCGATACGCGTCTCAACAACTAGAGAGCATCGGGGGAACATCACCTCCCATTCAGGCATAAAGAAGACCCTGTCCAAGACACTCCGCACCGGCTGGGCTAGTTTGTTGGTCCATGTATATCTGCCCCCCGTACGAGCCGCCTCGCGGAGAGCCGCAGCCGCAATGGCTTGATTGAACATGGACACCCTAGTACAGTCAATGTGATCGTTGTTCTTGTCCGCTCCCGAGCGGATCAAATTGAAATCGCCTCCCACCACCACTAGCAAGTTGAGGGCCCGCTTCGCCCCAACCAACGAGGTTAATTCCAGCAGGAAGGTGTGAGATCTAGAGTGATCGGCCGGGCCGTAAACGCAGATGATAACCCAAGACAACCCAGACCCACGATGCTTAATGGTAGCAGACAAGAACAAAACCCCTACATCCCAGTGCAAAACGTCACAAATATCGCGGTTACAGCCCATCAAAATTCCACCAGAATGCCCCAAAGAGGGCATCCAGTGCCAGACAAAACGCTGCAAGGGGTCATAAGCGATAAGCTCTCGGTGAGAGAAGTCACCCTTGATCGTTTCTTTGATCTCGCTATGTATTCCCTAAGCTGGGTGCGCCGCCCCACGTGGCCACGCCCACGAATGTTCCAGAAAAGATATCGCATTTAAATAACACGATTACGTAGGCGAACTCCTCTGGAGGTCACTGCTTTCGCCACTCTCTTCTTCGTCGAGACCCGACTCTTCGGGACTCGACTAGCAGAAGGAAGAGCACAAGCTTCCCTAGCCTGTGTCTCTTCAACGGGAGCATCATCGTGACCAACCCTTGTTGGTACAATGGCAAGCTGATCCGTGGCCGCGCAGCGCGTCGCCGCCTCAGCCAACGCAGCTTGCGCCTCTTCCCGAGCACGCACCAACGAGATAATATCACTATGGGGAGCGGGGATAACTACGCCACTATCATCAAGGATACTAGCAAGGTGTTCATCGGAGGAAGCATTGAGAATGCGAAAAGAAGGCAAGGGATTACCTGCAGCTTCCATGTTCTTGTCAGCAATGCGTAGCTAGGCACTTTCCATGGATGACATCTCGCCCAGCTTAGCCTTGGCCCGAGCACTTGGGGCTCGCTGCGCCACCGGCATCGCCTTGGAGCGTTTAGCCTTGCTGTTCACACTAGTTGCCCCCAGCGCCGCCCCCAACTCCCCATCAAGCTCAGACGAAACCACTGCCGCCGCACTAGATACCTGCTTGTTGGTCGGCTTCCTTCCCGCCGTCTTCTTGGGCTGGCGGCCTGAGCTGTTAGAGCCCCGACGAGGTGCAGGCGTCTGGTCACCGTCCCCCAGCACCACCACGTCCAGATCCGCGAACTTGTCCACGGAAGAAGAGGGAGCGGGGGGAGGGACGAGCCTGCCCCATCGCTGACCGACAGGGGCACCGCCGATGGGATCGTCACTGCCATGTTGGACCCGTATTCGTTGAAGGATAGATCCAGAGACCTAGCCAGCGGCGGCACACTAACCACCGTGTCTTGGGACGCCAACCCAATGGCCCCAGCCCCAGTAGCCAGCGCGCCCAACTTCTCCCAAGTTTCCGTGTCGATGGAGGTGTCATGAATGTTGTCGTCGAGGTCCTCCCTCATGTCCGGCATCTTGGAGTTGTGGCCCGCCACCACGGCTTGATCACGTGCACCACCAGGAGGCACGGAGCTAGGGATCGCCCTGCCCTGTTTGGTATTCTCCGGAGGTCGTTCTCCCTTGTCCAGAGCCGGGCCCTTGGGGGGAGGGTTGGAGATGACCGCCGATTGGTTCGGCCGCTCTCCGCCTCGCTTAGGAAGGGTTTCTCTTTCCACTTTGATTTGATATCCTTCATGGTTAAACAACACCTCCACCACCCCATTGAGCTTCTCAGGAGCACGACAAGCAAGCTTCATCCTCACCGGTCCCAGCCTGATGAGTGAGAGCTCGTCGACCATAATCGGCCGTCCCAGCATCCGGAGCCCTTCCTTGATGCGGTCCTCACGCCTGTGTTTCTTAGGGATGCCGTAGAGACGTACCCATGTCTCGGGCATCACCATTGGTTGGATCACCTCATGCAACATGTCCCTCACCCGTGCAGTAATGTCATGAATGGATAAGAACAATTTCCCACTTGATTTCACCATGTGAAGAAGGTCCGCAGACGGGAATACCATCGAGAAATAATCATCACCTAGTTCTGTTACCTGCCAATCCCAATCACTAGCCACCATATGCTTCAGCTCTTGTTTGAGGATGCGGAGGGTGAGCTTCCCAGGCTCAGCAAAAAGAATGGCCGCGTTCTTGATCCGCGCGTCGATGGGTGCTTCTGTCTCGTCGTCGTCGTACTCTAGGCAGAAGAAGCCTTCCCCCGAGATGGCACTGCCCATGATTTGAAGATGCAGCTGCCGACCCCTCGTCAGGCAGTTGGCCGAGGCGTGGCCTTCTTCTTTGCAGAGCACACAGAGAGGCTTGTACTTACACTTGGACTGGTAATGCCCGAGGTGCCCACACTTGAAGCATTCAACCTCGGGGGCCTCTTCCACCGGAATGGGCTCCGCCGCCGTTCCCTTGGACGAAGAAGGGAATGCCACCGCCAGCGGATCTGATGACGCCCGAGGTTTCTTGAGCATCGGGGCCTCCTTGCTCCCCCCAGCGTAGATCTGGCCCTCCGGCTTTTTCTCCAGTTCGCGGCGCCGCTGCATGATCTTCTTTTTCTTCTTGCGCTCTTCACTACTAGGAAAAGGCCTACTGATGGCGCACCTGATTTGGCCATTAATGGCGCATTAGTGGTGCGCCATTAGTGCCACGCCATTAGTATATTTTACTAATGGCGCACCTCTGGTGCGCCATTAGTATCTGGTATACTAATGGCGCACCGCTGATGCGCCATTAATATGCACAGTAGTGCGCCATTAGTATGCCTCCCAGGGGCCATGTGTACCCAGGTGCTATGGCATACTAATGGCGCACTACCTGGTGATGCGCCATTAGTAATGTCCGCATAGTAATGGCGCACTACCTGGTGATGCGCCATTAGTAATGTCCGCGTAGTAATGGCGCACTATCTGGTGATGCGCCATTAGTATCATTTGGCATACTAATGGCGCACTGTGTTGTGATGCGCCATTAGTATGAATATTAGGATTTTTATTATTATTATTTTTCTGTTTTTTTGCACAGATTACAAAATATATAATTGCACAGAATATAGACAGCACACATCAACAACAAATTCATCGAATACAATAGAAGATTAGTCTCTGAATACAATTCATCATATTAGTCTCCGAATACAATTCATCATATTAGTCTCCGAATTGAAAAGACCGAACAAAGATAGAACAATATATTACAAGTCTCGAGACCGCGAGTAGCGAGTTTGTCTTCACATTACAACTCGATATCGATCATCTAAACTACCATCACATAGAAGAGAGCTGCGGTCATCACGATGAGCATCATCACGATGAAACTCGTCTTCATCCGGTTCCTCCAACGCTCCCTCCCCTCTCCCGCTAGATAGCGGGCGTATCTAGATTCGGCCTCGGCCCTAGTGGTGTACCCTTTGTAACTGTTACCGCTGAATTGGTGAACCTGTCTCCGACACTCCTCCCAGTCGTCGTAGACTCCGGGAACCTTACCCTTGTACACGACATACGACGGCATCGCTATGCACTAGCCAAACGAAACGTTAGTACCAATTCACAGACAATACATAAGCAATATATAAGTATGCAACAGAACGATTGAAAGAGAAAAGCAAGACATTAATAGCATCGATTACATCTAAGTTGAACGACTCTCAAAACCAAAGAGACATACTACAAGTTCATTAAAGTTTAATTACAACATGAGCCAATCGATGTTTCAGAACTAGACACAGCATCACTGCTTTCGACTCGACTCAAGGGACCGGAGCGTGGATGAAGCCGCCGTCTATCGTGGGAGTCATGAAATCACGGGCGTTGTCAGCCTGCATTTGTAGCATTGTGTCGATGTCACTGTTCGACGGTTGATTTCTGAGGTAGAACTGCCCCGAGGTACGAAGGACATCTTGATGGATGATTTCCGCAAACTCCGACTGGATGCGAAAGAATTCTTGTCTGATGTCCGCGTCCTGGATTGCCGACATGCTCTTTGCCCAATCTTTGAGTTTACTCGGTAGCAGAAGTTGATGATGGTCCCGTACGATCGCCCGCATTTGATGGATGGCGTAGTAGGCACCCTTCTGACCGCCAGGCGGCTGCTTGACGAAGCAGAACGTCGTATTGTGGGAGAACACGTGCTTGCCGGTCTTACGAATAGGCCTGGTGAAGGTGCCTCCAGATTTGGCGTAGCCGGGGAGAACATCATCAAGAACCTTCTTGACATTTGTGTAGTCTACTTTCGACTGACGGTCCGGGTCGAAATACGTGGCCATGGAATATTTGGGGCTTAGGAGGATGAGCGTGCAATGTGTGTCACTGCAGAAAACACAGAATGTTAAAAGAAGAACGATCGAAATCTAAGAATTCATATGTTACGGGGCGGTTGAGGCGGAGGACTTACTCGGGAAAGTAAGGCACGAGGAAGTTATCCTTATCTCGGTTTGCCATAATGATGCCTTCGAGGTAAGAACTCGCGACTTGCCGGTCCCCAGCGCTGCCCAAGATCTTGGCACGCATGTAGAAGGGGTCGACTATCACGATGTCCGGGGTCTTGTCGCGAATGATCCGCATCTCCATACTCAGCGAAAATAGCCGAACGAAGGTGTAGTGCAGCGGAAGAAGGTTCAACATAGCGTGGATGTCATCAAACCGCAGGACGATCGTACCCCCGATGGAGTTATCCACAAAGCCCTTGCCCTCTGGCACCTTGGCCGCAAAAACCGGGTATGCCACATCCTTCTCTCTGAGATGCCGCTTCTCCAAAGAAAGAACACCGTCATGCAGACTCCGCATAGCACCGGTTGCAGCATCGAGCATATTTCTCGGTAGCATCGGCCTACCCGCCACATGCACCCTCCTCATTACATCCTCAGGTGAAGGTGGCCCGTCCTGAGCACGGATCGTACTCAGTGCCGGCTGGCTCGCACCCTTGTTAGTTTTTCTTTTGCGTGCCTTCTGCTTGATCTCCTGAATTGGGACCGAGTTCTGCTCACAGACCGCCTTCTTGAGTGTGTTGGGGGTGATAATATTTCGCACCTCGCCTATCTCAGGCTCGGTGAAGTCGGCAGCTGGAGGCGTCTCTTGAGAACTGAACGGCAGACGACGCCTGTTGCAACTTGGCTTCTCCGCGATACCAGCTAGATCGCGCACGTCTTTTATAGGGTTGGGTTCTTGAGAAGGAGGCCCCATGAAGTCGTCATCGTACCCATGATCGGCAAAGTACTCATCGACGTTGCCAAATGTATCGTCGTCGTCATCGTTCTGATCCTGTGCCATATGCATGTTTGGATCCAGTGGCATAGGGATGTCCGGCACCGTTGCGGCGGTCTTGCCATGGGGACGACTTGGCGCCGGCACGACTGGCGGTGTTGTCTTTGGGGTGGTGTCCCCCGCCCCCAAATGAATCTGGCTCTTCGGCCAAAGCAGGGGCCAGCTCAGGCAGGCGCTAAGGGTCATCACGTCATCATCATCGGCCCCAACGGGTCGAATCGGAGGTAACACCTCGTCGCAGCCTGGCAGCACCCGAACCAGTTGAACCCTAAACAAGTTGGGTGGCATCTGTGTACCGTGGAACAAGGGGTTGCCCGGTTGAACGATTTTGCCCTTGGCGACATCGACCAACTCGTTGTTCACGAAGTGCAGGAGAGTGCACGGAATGTCGGCGGCGCCCTGCGAAAACATGTAGGGCGTCAGGGATGCCCAGTCAAAGGCAAGGAGATGAAGTCCTCGGCCGAGAGAGGCTTAATTAGTTACCGTGATGATGGCGTCGAGCTCGGCTAATGTCGAGGCACCGCCAACGGCGGGCGTGCAGTTGACGGAGGGGCCGCTTGCTGTAGAGGTGCCGGCCGGCGTACACCAATGCCGCCTCCGCCGGAGACACCAATGGCCCCGCCATCGCGTTCTGCGAGTTGCTGGCCGTGAAGCTGGGAATCGGGGGCGGCCCCTGTTGGCCGCCCGCAATCCACGCCTGCAACCCCTCGATCAAGCTAGGCACTTGCTCTTGGACAACCTCCAGAATCCGCGCCACCTGTGCCTTGAGTTCTTGAACCTCGCGCGTCTGGCTTTCTGAGCTGGTCTTTTTCTCCTTTCGCCCACCAGCGTTATAGTATGACGACCATTTTGTCGACAAGCCTTTGCCGGCCACACGACCAGCTGACGTCGGCTTCTCGAGCTTATCCTTGTTCTTCATTACATTCAACGCCCTATTTAGAGTCGTGTCCCAAGGGTTGCTCTTAGTCGACCCCGCGCTACTGCTTTCAGTCGCCTACGGAAGGAATGTGAATCATTTAGAAATTTGGCTTCATTAGTTATAATGCAACCATATGGAGCTAATTACGCAGGGGTGAATTCCTTACCAGAACAAGCTAAAGCGCCCTGGTCTTCGGATCCGTGGTAAGCTCCTTTGTTTTCGGGTCCTTCTTGTACCGGGCCCTGACAAAGTTCCTGGTCTGCTTGTCACCGTATTTATCGAAGAGGGGCGGTAGGCCTTGCTCAGCACGCTCCGCCTCCTCCTTGTCCCATATAGGCTCCGCCACTCTGTAACTCCGGGACCGAGTGTGTGTTCCCCTAAGTTGAGCTCCCGCATTTCTTTCCCCCACTGACTTGATTCGGAGGTTGCGGTGCTCGAGCACTTGATCTTGAAGTCGTTGTAGTCATCTTCGGTGATCGAAGGATTTTTCTCCTTGATCTTCTCATAACTATCACCTTTCTCGATCATTCTCTTCACATTGCTTCTCCAAGTAGACAGGGCCGTGCTCATCCTCGTGAGGGCATTATTGTTCACTTTATTCCCTTTGAGGCTTGTGTTTTCAAATTCAGCGGGGAACTTGTATCGTTCGTGCAGCTTCATGAAGAGGAGGTTGCGCAAATTCCCTCGGTCAGGATGCCTCAGGTTCTCGGCGTTGATCGAGACGGTGCTTCGGAGAATGCACCCGAGCTGAAGCGAGTACCCCTTGACTATTCGTTCGGGCGCCGTTGGATTCCCGTCGGAGTCCACTTCAGTAACTTCCTCCTTGAGGGTGCGGAGCACGGTCGGGCGCCGGTCCTTCCGTTGCCTCTTCGGTTGGCTGCCATCTGTGCGTGCGCCGCCATCATCAGTGGTGGCATCCTCGGCGGCACCATCAGTGGTGGCATCAGTCGGGTCATCCTCGGCGGTACCATCAGTGGTGTAAGGATCGGTGGGGAAGGCGGCGTCCTCATACAAGTGAGGTTGTTCCTCCATCTCCTGGGACAGCTCCCAGAATGCCTTGCCGCCCGAACCGCCGGCCTCATCATTGTTGGCCATGTTTCTCTCTAAATAGGAACAAAGTTTGGTCAAAAAGTTGGTTATTGTCAAGGAACAAGATCATGGTCTCATCATTTAGGGTTTGTCGACACCGAGGCATCCTAAAAGCTAAGCTTTTATAATTGAGGGTTTTTCGACGCCGAGGCACCCTAAAAGCCTAAGCTTTCATCATTTCGGTTTTTATCGACACCGAGGCACCCTAAAAGCCAAGGTTTTATAATTTATGGTTTGTCGACACCGAGGCATCCTAAAAGCTAAGCTGGGAAGGAGAATTCTAAGTTGGGCCTAATCACTTGGCTCTATTGCCGCCTATGGTTTAATGCAGGTAGAATAAAGGGGCACTTGATCCTACTTAATTAACTACTAAGATACCCCGGCCCATGCATTAGTCACAAGTACCCTATATGTCCTATTTTTAGCAAAGTCATGCTAAAATTCACGGAAAATTTCAGCATGACCTTTGCTGAAAATAGGACATATGGAGTACCTGAATTTGCCGGAACGGAAGTTAATCGACATTCCAGCAAACTCAAGGGCCTCTCGGGGTACCTGCAAAATCATTATCCCCGCCTAATGAAGTCGCCAATGGGTCATTTCAGAAGATCACAAGTAGCATCATCACAAGTACAAACATCATGACAAGTACAGTAGCAACAGCAGTGAATACAGGCATAACACAATTAGTTTCAAAATTCCTAATCAAAGTGGTGCATTATAAACAAGCAGGAAGCAGGACCACCCAAAAGTTTTCTGGTGGGACTATCCCAATTAGCACCTTCCAAAAGAGCACTAATAATTAAGCAGGAGGCAAATGTCACTAATAAGCAGGAGTCCTCAGACCACACGATGATCATCTTGCCTAGAGTGTAAAAGGCAGCATGGTGCGGTTATTCATATGCCGCACTAGTCATACTACGTTGTTTAGTTGCTGATGATGATCGATCTCCCCGGGAAACAAATTAACCAAACTTCTGACTGTCACAATCGATCACGCACCGAAAAGTTTTGTGGTGGATCTGGTGGGACTAGCTCAATTAGCTCATCCCAAAAGAGAAGTAAACAAGAGGGTAATGCCACCTTTCATACTGTATTTACATCAGATGGAGTGCTCTAGCTACTATCTGATGGCATCCCCAGTAGGTGAGGGAAAGCATGCGTTTAATTCCAGAAACATCACCACGTACTACGTATATAGTAGTACTAAAATAATCATACTTGAGAACATCTTTTCAAGAAAGAAAGGAACATTAACTGAAACATCGCATTGCTCTACCCTGAATAGAACAGGTCAAGCTAGCTTATGTTGTGGGAGTAGCTAAGTTAAGCTAAGCTTAGCTGGCTAGCTAGGTTGATCTGATGAACGAGACAGACAGGGCACGAAAATCAATCTATGCATGGCTTCCTTGCTAGTGCCATTTCCTTTCTGCTTTGCAAGGCTACAAGAGAGAAACCACGCCATGATTTTCCCAATTTCTGCTTCTCGGTGGTTCATCTGCCTCATCTAGTATGTACCACCTTGTGCCACTGACAGGCATACACGAGTAGACAAAATCTTGAACCATTTAGCACTAAACCACATCACACTGTTTGGGCACCAAGGGCAGTAAAATTGCACATAACATAGGTGAGGTATAAACACACGTTATTACTGTAGATGGATGCATAGTAAGCAGAAACAGAGAGGAACCTAGCTGAGCTTTAGTTCATCGTAAAGACAGTTAACAAGACATGCAAACATGACAAACAAAAACAGAGACTATGCAACATCATATTTTGGACCTCGGGTAGCACCTAGATATGCATCAATTATTTCTCCCACACGAAGACTTGAGAAGGTCACCCAGCATCGGAGGACAGCTTGTCCCCAAAGACAGCATCAAGAACACAGAAAGCCCCTTACGTTTTAACTAAGACAATGAGATGGTACTTAGTTTCCTGACGCTGTTTCGAAAGTTGATGTGACAATGTGTTCAAAAGATACTACAAGGTAAAACAAACACAAGAATTGTGTGGCTGCAGGCTGCAACTGAGCAAATCATGTCTTCACACTCTGAATCATCCTACCAAATCATTTCCCAGAGTTCACTAACCTAATCATGTCTTCACACTCTAAATCATCCTACCAAATCATTTCCCAGAGTTCACTAACCTTGGCTTGGTTCCAGGTGTTGGCGACGGTGAGGGGCCCGTGGTCGGCGAGGATCTGGAGGAGGCGTCGAGGGCGTCGGCGGGTGCGGCCGGAGAGAGAGGTGTCAGGGGCGCGGGCGTCGAGGCCGGGGCGTCGGGGGCGCGGGCGGCGGCGGCGTAGCTCCGGGCGTCCGGGGCGTCGGGGGCGCGGGCGTCGAGGGCGTCGGCGGGTGCGGCCGGAGAGAGAGGCGTCGGCGGGTGAGGGAGAGAGAGGCGTCGGGGAGAGGGGGGAGATCTGGCGAGAGGGAGAGAGAGGAAGGTGCGGCCGGCCCCATAAGTATGAGGGCATTACTAATGGCGCACCGCAGCTCCGTGCGCCATAAGTATGTAGACTCTAATGGCGCACCACCCCCAGGTGCGCCATTAGTATTGTGTTCTAGTCACTAGCCCAACAGAAAGCTATATACTCCACCTAACCCACTACCTAATAGAACCCTCGCACTAGCCCGACTGGTCAGCACTCTGCACACCCACCAGGAGGTCCTAGGTTCGATTCCCAGGCCCCCCAATTTTTTTTTTGCTTTTAAAATGCTGTTTGACACTTATTTGTGTTTAAATATGTTCAAACTTGCTTAAATCATAACAGTAATATTTTTTTATAAAAAAGTAATATTTTTTTAAAAAATATCATCAAATTTGTTATTTGAAAATATTTATGAATATGAAAAAAATATCATCAAATTTATTATTTTGAATATATCATGGGTCGGCGGCGGCGGTTGAGTAGGGGAATCAAGGGTGCGGGGGGTCGGCGGCGGCGGCCGGTGGACCGGGGGGTGCTCGGCGGCGGCGGTTGAGTAGGGGAATCGAGGGTGCGGGGGGTCGGCGGCGGCGGCCGATGGACCGGGGGGTGCTCGGCGGCGGCGGTTGAGTAGGGGAATCGAGGGTGTGGGGGGTCGGCGGCGGCGGCCGGTGGACCGAGGGGGTGCTCGGCGGCGAGGGGGGCCGGATCTGGCGAGGTGGGATAGCGATCGAGATGGAGGGGGGGTCGAGATCGAGTGTCCATGAAATTTAAAAATATTCATGATAGTTCAAAAAGTGCCCATGAAATACAATCAAGAAATGAAGGGTACGATTTAAATACAATCGATCTTAGCTAGCTATCTGTTCACAATCTTCTTGCCCTTCTTTTTCTCAAATGGAGTTCTTCTGTGGAACGGACGTCCTTTAGGTAGGGTGGTCCTGCTTCTTCTTGTGGTGTAAGCTGCTACTTCATCATCGTCGTCATGTTCGATCCTCGGGTCGCCGTACTTGTCGAAGTCTTGCTCATTGGCTACGCCATCCATTCCGATGATCTTCCTTTTGCCTCTCCTCACGACAACACGACTGGGCTTTGATGGATCGGTAATGAAGAAGCATTGGTCAACTTGGGAAGCCAGTACCCATGGCTCATTTTTCGCGGTGACGTTTGCGCCCGCGGTCTTGGATTTGGCTTCGGGTATAACCATGGTGGTGAAATACCGGTCTTCTTTTAGGACGCTCTTGGCCCATCTGACACGGAACATCGGGACCTTCTCTCCAGCGTAGCTCAGCTCCCAGATCTCCTCGATCCTTCTGTAGTATCTGTCCTTGTCATTACCGGTGTAGGATTCCATCGTTACCCCGGAGTTCTGATAACCATCGCTCTTCATGTCCTTGGCCTCGGTGTAGAATGTGTCGCCGTTGATATCGTACGCCTCATAGGTCATCAGGTTGTGCTCGGCGCCCTGTGACAAGGCGGATATGAGTTGTTCTTCCGCGGAAGAATCATCATGTAAAGGGTACGACGATAGATGCTTCTGCTTGAACCAACGCGTGAAACATGAGTTGTGCTCTTTGATTATATCTCCGTCCGTCCTCTGTTGGCCTCGGTCATTGTACGTCTTCTCAATAAAGGTTTTGTGCTGAACCACCCAAGGATCGACCACATCTATGTGTTGTAGCGCGACTAGGTTTGCTCTTTCAAAGTCGGCGAGTCGACCCTCGAAGTCGACATGCATTTCGCGGCGACCCTCACGGTGACCCCATCCAGCAAGCCTGCCGAGGTGCCTGTTGACGGGCAGACCAACGGGGTTCTCGATGCCTAGATAATTCGTGCAGTAGGAGATGCACTCTTCAGTCAGAAAGCCCCTGGCTATGCTTCCCTCTGGACGTGACATGTTGCGAACGTATCCTTTGATGACACCATTCATCCTTTCGAACGGCATCATGCTGTGCAGGAACGTCGGCCCGAGTTGGATGATATCGTCCACGATATGGACCAGCAGATGCACCATAACATCAAAGAATGCGGGCGGGAAGTACATCTTAAGCTCGCATAGTATCACCACGATCTCTTCCTGTAGCCTTCTGAGTTGCCTCACGCCAACAGACTTCCGAGAGATGACGTCGAAAAAGTTGCATAGGCCAAATAGGGTTTCACGGACGTGCGCGTTGTTGGGGAACGTTGCATGGGAAACAAAAATTTTCCTACGTTCACCAAGATCAATCTAGGAGATGCACATCTACGAGAGGAGAGTTGGATCCACATACCCTTGTAGATCGCGATGCGGAAGCGTTGCAAGAACGCGGATGAAGGAGTCGTACTCGCGGCGATTCAAATCGCGGAAGATCCGATCTAGCGCCGAACGGACGGCGCCTCCGCGTTCAACACACGTGCAGCCCGGTGACGTCTCCCACGCCTTGATCCAGCAAGGAGAGAGGGAGAGGTTGGGAAGACTCCATCCAACAGCAGCACGACAGCGTGGTGGTGGTGGAGGAGCGCGGGACTCCAGCAGGGCTTCGCCAAGCGCTGCAAGAGACGAGGAGGGAGAGGGGTAGGGCTGCGCCAAGAAGGAGACGTTCTCATGTGTCTAGCAGCCCCAAAACCTCACATATATATAGGGGGAATGGAGGGCTGCGCCCCCTTTAGGGTTTCCCACCCCTAGGGGTGCGGCCAGCCCTAGAAACCCATCTAGGGTGCGGCCAAAGGGGGGGAGAGAGAGGGGGCGCCCTAGGGTGGGCCTTAAGGCCCATCTGGACCTAGGGTTTGCCCCCCTCCCCTCTCCATGCGCCTAGGGACTTGGTGGGGGGGCGCACCAGCCCCCTTGGGGCTGGTTCCCTCCCACACTTAGCCCACGCAGCCTTCAGGGGCTGGTGGCCCCACCTAGTGGACCCCCGGGACCCTCCCGGTGGTCCCGGTACATTACCGATATCGCCCGAAACTTTTCCGGTGACCAAAACAGGACTTCCCATATATGAATCTTTACCTCCGGACCATTCCGGAACTCTTCGTGACGTCCGGGATCTCATCCGGGACTCCGAACAACATTCGGTAACCGCGTACATACTTTCCCTATAACCCTAGCGTCATCGAACCTTAAGTGTGTAGACCCTATGGGCTCGGGAACCATGTAGACATGACCGAGACAACTCTCCGGCCAATAACCAACAGCGGGATCTGGATACCCATGTTGGCTCCCACATGTTCCACGATGATCTCATCGGATGAACCACGATGTCAAGGATTCAATCAATCCCGTATACGATTCCCTTTGTCTATCGGTATAGCACTTGCCCGAGATTCGATCGTCGGTATGCCGATACCTTGCTCAATCTCGTTACCGGCAAGTCTCTTTACTCGTTCCGTAACACATCATCCCATGATCAACTCCTTGATCACATATTGTGCACATTATGATGATGTCCTACCGAGTGGGCCCAGAGATACCTCTCCGTCATACGGAGTGACAAATCCCAGTCTCGATTCGTGCCAACCCAACAGACACTTTCGGAGATACCTGTAGTGCACCTTTATAGCCACCCAGTTACGTTGTGACGTTTGGTACACCCAAAGCATTCCTACGGTATCTGGGAGTTGCACAATCTCATGGTCTAAGGAAAAGATACTTGACATATAGAAAAGCTTTAGCATACGAACTACACGATCTGTGCTTGGCTTAGGATTGGGTCTTGTCCATCACATCATTCTCCTAATGATGTGATCCCGTTATCAACGACATCCAATGTCCATGGTCAGGAAACCGTAACCATCTATTGATCAACGAGCTAGTCATCTAGAGGCTTACTAGGGACATGGTGTTTGTCTATGTATCCACACATGTATCTGAGTTTCCTATCAATACAATTCTAGCATGGATAATAAACGATTATCGTGAACAAGGAAATATAATAATAACCAATTTATTATTGCCTCTAGGGCATATTTCCAACAGTCTCCCACTTGCACTAGAGTCAATAATCTAGTTCACATCGCCATGTGATTAACACTCACAGGTCACATCGTCATGTGACTAACACCCAAGAGTTCACTAGAGTCAGTAATCTAGTTCACATCAATATGTGATTAATACTCAATGAGTTCTGGGTTTGATCATGTTATGCTTGTGAGAGAGGTTTGTAGTCAACGGGTTTGCAACATTCAGATCCCTATGTACTTCGCAAAACTTTATGTCATATCGTAGATGCTGCTACCACGTTCCACTTGGAGCTATTCCAAACTGTTGCTCCATTATACGTATCCGGTATCTCCACTTAGAGTTATCCGGATAGGTGTTAAGCTTGCATCGACGTAACTCTTTACGTCGAACTCTTTATCACCTCCATAACCGAGAAACATTTCCTTATTCCTCTAAGGATAATTTTTACCACTATCTAGTAATCCACTCCTAGATCACCTTTGCACCCTCTTGCCAGACATGTGGCAAGGCACACATCAGGTGCGGTACTTAGCATGGCATACCGTATAGAGCCTATGACAAAACCATAGGGGACGACCTTCGTCCTTCCTCTTTCTTCTGCCGTGGTCAAGCTTTGAGTCTTACTCAACTTCACACCTTACAACTCAGGTAAGAACTCCTTCTTTGACTGATCTATTTTGAACTCCTTCAAAAATATGACAAGGTGTGTGCTCTTTGAAAGTCTAATCAGGCGTCTTGATCTATCTCTATAGATCTTGATGCCTAATATGTAAGCGGCTTTACCCAGGTCTTCCTTTAAAAAAACTCCTTTCAAACAACCCTTTATGCTTTCCAGAAATTCTACATCATTTCGGATCAACAATATGTCATCCACATATACTTATCAGAAATGTTGTAGCGCTCCCACTCACTTTCTTGTAAATACAAGTTTCTTGTAAACTTTGTATAAACCCAAGAACTTTGATCACTCCATCAAAGCATATATTCCGACATCGAGATGCTTGCTCCAGTCTATGGAAGGATCGCTGGAGCTAGCATACCTTTTAGCATCCTTAGGATCGACAAAACCTTTCTGATTGTATCACATACAACCTTTCCTTACGAAAACTGGTAAGGAAACTTGTTTTGTCATCCATCTGCCAGATTTCATAAATGCAGCTAATGCTAACATGATTCCAATGGACTCAAGCATCGCTACGGGTGAGAAAATCTCATCGTAGTCAACTCCTTGAACTTGTGGAAAACTCTTCGCCACAAGTCGAGCTTCATAGACGGTGACATTACCGTCCACGTCCGTCTTAGTCTTAAAGATCCATTTGTCTCAATGGCTTGCCGATCATAGGGCAAGTCCACCAAAGTCCATACTTTGTTTTGATACATGGATCCTATCTCGGATTTATCGGCTTCTAACCATTTGTCGGAATATGGGCCCACCATCGCTTCTCCATAGTTCGTAGGTTCATCGTTGTCCAACAACATGACCTCTAAGACAGGATCACCGTACCACTCAGGAGTAGTACACATCCTTGTCGACCCACGAGGTTCGATAGCAACTTGATCTGGAGCTTCATGATCACTATCATTAGTATCCTCTTCAACTGTCGTAGGTTCCACAGAAACATCTTTCTGTGTTGCACTACTCTCCGGTTGAAATGAGGGTTCGACAACCTCATCAAGTTCTATCTTCCTCCCACTCAATTCTTTCGAGAGAAACTCCTTCTCGAGAAAGGACCCATTCTTAGCGACAAACATTTTTGTCCTTGGATCTGAGATAGAAGGTATACCCAACCGTTACCAGTGGGTATTCCATGAAGATGTATTTGTCCGCTTTGGGTTCGAGCTTTTCCCGGCTGAAGCCATAAGCATCGCAGCCCCAAACATTTAAGAAAACGACAACTTTGGTTTCTTGCCAAACCATACGACGTCGTCTCAACGGACTTATATGGTGCCCTATATAAAGTGAATGCAGCTGTCTCTAATGCATAACCTCAAAATAATAGCGGTAGATCGGTAAGACACACCATAGATCGCACCATATCTCATAAGGTTCGATTACGATGTCCGGACACACCATTACGCTGTGGTGTTCCAGGGGACTTCAACTGCGAAACAATTCCACAATGTCTTAAGTGATTGCCAAACTCATAATTCAGATAATATCCCCTTGATCAGATCGTAGGAACATGATCTTCTTGTTATGATGATTCTTAATCTTCACTCTGAAATTTTTGAACCTTTCAAACGTTTCAGACTTTTGCTTCATTAAGTAAATATACCATATCTACTCAAATCGTCAGTGAAGATGAGAAAATAACGATATCCACCACACGCCTTAATTCTTATTGGATCACATACATCAGCATGTATGATTTCCAATAAGTCACTTACCCGTTTCATTGTACCTGAAAACGAGATCTCAGTCATCCTGCCCATGAGGCATGGCTCGCATGTGTCAAGCGATTCAAAATCAAGTGACTCCAAACGTCCATCAGCATGGAGTTTCTTCATGCATTTTATGCCAAAATGACCTAAGCGGCAGTGCCACAAGAAAGTGGTACTATCATTATTAACTCTACATCTTTTGGCATTAATATTATCATTATGTGTATTACCATGATCGAGATTCAACGAACCATTGGGTGCATGACCATAAAGGTATTATTCATGTAAACAGAATAACCATTATTCTCTAACTTAAATGAATAACCGTATTGCGATGAACATGATCTAATCATTTTCATGCTCAACGTAGACACCTGATAACATTTATCTAGGTTCAACACTAATCTCGAAAATAGAGGAAGTGTGCGATGGTGATCTCATCAACCTTGGAAATACTTCCAACACACATCGTCACCTCGCCCTTAGCTAATCTCCGTTCAGTCCGTAGCTTTTGCTTCAAGTCACTAATAATAGCAACTGAACCGGTATCCAATACCCAGGTGCTACAAGGAGTACTACTAAGGTACACATCAATAACACGTATATCAAATATACTTTGTTGAAGTTGCCAGCTATCATATCTACCATGTATTTGGGGTGGTTCCGCTACCATGTGACCGTTCCCCTTACAACAGAAGCACTTAGTCTCGAGGTTTGGGTTCAACCATGGGTTCCTTCATCAGAGCGACAACAGGTTTGCCATTCATGAAGTTTCCCTTCTAGCCCTTACCCTTTTGAAACCAGTGGTCTTGTTAAACCATCAACACTTGATGCTCCTTCTTGATCTCTACTTTTGCGGTACTAAGAACCGCTGACAGCACCGGGATTATCACCATCCTTTGCATGTCATAGTTCATCACGAAGTTCTAGTAGCTTGGTGATAGTGTCTAGAGAATTCCGTCAACCACTATCTCACCTGGAAGATTAACTCCCACTTGGTTCAAGTGATTTCAGCACCCAGACATTCTGAGCACATGCTCACTAGTTGAGCCATTCTCCTCCATCTTTTTGGCAAAAGAACTTGTCAGAGGTCTCATACCTCTCAACACGGGCATGAGCCTGAAATCCCAATTTCAGCTCTTAGAACATCTCATATGTTCTATGGCGTTCAAAACGTCATTGGAATCCCGATTCTAAGCCGTAAAGTATGGTGCACTAAACTATCAAGTAGTTATCAGGACGTGTCTGTCAGGTGTTCACAACATCCACAGACAACGTTGTAGGGGTTTGCACATCGAGCGGTGCATCAAAGACGTAAGCTTTCTGCGTAGCAGTGAGGATACTCCTCGGACTACGGACCCAGTCCGCATCATTGCTTACAATATCTTTCAACTTAGTCTTTCTCTAGGATCGTATGAAACAGGGAGCTACAACGCAAGCTATTGATCTACAACATAATTTGCAAAGGCAATTTAGACTATTGTTCATGATAAGTGAGTTTAACTAATCAAATTACTTATAACTCCCACTCAAATTGACATCCCTCTGGTCATCCGAGCGTGACATGATCCAAATCCACCAACCCAAGTCCGATCATCACGTGAGATGAGGTGGTGTCAATGGTGAACATCTTCATGTTGATCATATCTACTATATGACCCATGCTCGACCTTTCGGTCTTCCGTGTTCCGAGGCCATGTCTGTACATGCTAGGCTCGTCAAGTCTAACCTGAGTGTTCTGCATGTGCAAAACTGGCTTCTACCCGTTGTATGCGAACGTAGAGTCTATCACACCCGATCATCACGTGGTGCTTCGAAACGACGAACCTTCGCAACGGCGCACACTCGGGGGGAACACAATTTTATCTTGAAATTTTAGTGAGGGATCATCTTATAATGCTACCGTCGTCCTAAGCAAAATAAGATGCATAAAAGGATTAACATCACATGCAGATCATAAGTGACATGATATGGCCATCAACTCGTGCTTTTGATCTCCATCTCCAAAGCACCGGCATGATCTCCATCGTCACCGGGGTAACACCATGATCCCCATCATCATGATCTCCATCATCGTGTCGCCATCGGGGGAGATCTGGCGAGAGGGAGAGAGAGGAAGGTGCGGCCGGCCCCATAAGTATGAGGGCATTACTAATGGCGCACCGCAGCTCCGTGCGCCATAAGTATGTAGACTCTAATGGCGCACCACCCCCAGGTGCGCCATTAGTATTGTGTTCTAGTCACTAACCCAACAGAAAGCTATATACTCCACCTAACCCACTACCTAATAGAACCCTCGCACTAGCCCGACTGGTCAGCACTCTGCACACCCACCAGGAGGTCCTGGGTTCGATTCCCAGGCTCCCCAATTTTTTTTTGCTTTTAAAATGCTGTTTGACACTTATTTGTGTTTAAATATGTTCAAACTTGCTTAAATCATAACAGTAATATTTTTTTATAAAAAAGTAATATTTTTTTAAAAAATATCATCAAATTTGTTATTTGAAAATATTTATGAATATGAAAAAAATATCATCAAATTTATTATTTTGAATATATCATGGGTCGGCGGCGGCGGTTGAGTAGGGGAATCAAGGGTGCGGGGGGTCGGCGGCGGCGGCCGGTGGACCGGGGGGTGCTCGGCGGCGGCGGTTGAGTAGGGGAATCGAGGGTG
>LR738715.1:898552380-898608622 GCA_902687465.1 Secale cereale
GGCGGCGAGGGGGGCCGGATCTGGCGAGGTGGGATAGCGATCGAGATGGAGGGGGGGTCGAGATCGAGTGTCCATGAAATTTAAAAATATTCATGATAGTTCAAAAAGTGCCCATGAAATACAATCAAGAAATGAAGGGTACGATTTAAATACAATCGATCTTAGCTAGCTATCTGTTCACAATCTTCTTGCCCTTCTTTTTCTCAAATGGAGTTCTTCTGTGGAACGGACGTCCTTTAGGTAGGGTGGTCCTGCTTCTTCTTGTGGTGTAAGCTGCTACTTCATCATCGTCGTCATGTTCGATCCTCGGGTCGCCGTACTTGTCGAAGTCTTGCTCATTGGCTACTCCATCCATTCCGATGATCTTCCTTTTGCCTCTCCTCACGACAACACGACTGGGCTTTGATGGATCGGTAATGAAGAAGCATTGGTCAACTTGGGAAGCCAGTACCCATGGCTCATTTTTCGCGGTGACGTTTGCGCCCGCGGTCTTGGATTTGGCTTCGGGTATAACCATGGTGGTGAAATACCGGTCTTCTTTTAGGACGCTCTTGGCCCATCTGACACGGAACATCGGGACCTTCTCTCCAGCGTAGCTCAGCTCCCAGATCTCCTCGATCCTTCTGTAGTATCTGTCCTTGTCATTACCGGTGTAGGATTCCATCGTTACCCCGGAGTTCTGATAACCATCGCTCTTCATGTCCTTGGCCTCGGTGTAGAATGTGTCGCCGTTGATATCGTACGCCTCATAGGTCATCAGGTTGTGCTCGGCGCCCTGTGACAAGGCGAATATGAGTTGTTCTTCCGCGGAAGAATCATCATGTAAAGGGTACGACGATAGAAGCTTCTGCTTGAACCAACACGTGAAACATGAGTTGTGCTCTTTGATTATATCTCCGTCCGTCCTCTGTTGGCCTCGGTCATTGTACGTCTTCTCAATAAAGGTTTTGTGCTGAACCACCCAAGGATCGACCACATCTATGTGTTGTAGCGCGACTAGGTTTGCTCTTTCAAAGTCGGCGAGTCGACCCTCGAAGTTGACATGCATTTCGCGGCGACCCTCACGGTGACCCCATCCAGCAAGCCTGCCGAGGTGCCTGTTGACGGGCAGACCAACGGGGTTCTCGATGCCTAGATAATTCGTGCAGTAGGAGATGCACTCTTCAGTCAGAAAGCCCCTGGCTATGCTTCCCTCTGGACGTGACATGTTGCGAACGTATCCTTTGATGACACCATTCATCCTTTCGAACGGCATCATGCTGTGCAGGAACGTCGGCCCGAGTTGGATGATATCGTCCACGATATGGACCAGCAGATGCACCATAACGTCGAAGAATGCGGGCGGGAAGTACATCTCAAGCTCGCATAGTATCACCACGATCTCTTCCTGTAGCCTTCTGAGTTGCCTCACGCCAACAGACTTCCGAGAGATGACGTCGAAAAAGTTGCATAGGCCAAATAGGGTTTCACGGACATGCGCGTCCATGATACCACGGATTGCAACTGGAAGTATCTGCGTCATCAGCACGTGACAGTCGTGAGACTTCATCCCGCTGAACTTCAGCTTCGCCCGGTCTAGGTATCTGCTTATCTTCCCCGCGTAACCGTAAGGAAGTTGTACTCCTACGAGGCAGGTGAAAAACTGCTCGATCTCCTCCTGACTTAGAGTGAAGCACGCGGGAGGGTAGTCATTTCCGGTCTTCTTGGCCTTTTTTCCTTTGCGACGACTTTCCGTGTCCTGCTTCGCCTCATCATCATCATCATCATCATGATCATCATATATAGCGTGAAGCTCCTGCCTGATGCCCATTGATTTCAAGTCTGCCCTTGCTTTCGGCCCATCTTTGGTCCTCTCTGGCATGTTGAGCAGGGTACCAAGCAGACTCTCGCACACGTTCTTCGTGATATGCATTACATCAAGGCTGTGAGGCACACGGTGGATCTTCCAGTACGGCAAGTCCCAGAAAACAGACCTCGTTTTCCATACCTTCAGCAGCGGCTCTGGCGCCTTTCGCTTCTTTCCCGGCTCTGGCGCCTTTTGCTTCTTTCTCGGCAGTGGGCAATCTTTCCAATTTTTCAACAGCTCGTCTATTTCCTCGCCGCTCCTCGTACGCGGGCGTCCTCGGGGTTCGGTTTCACCATCGAACAGATCCTTGCGTTTTCTCCACAGGTCATCGTCGCGAAGCCACCTTCGATGTCCCATGAACACGGTTTTCGAAGATCCGGGATCTCTATCTAGTTGGCGATACGTTGTGTCATCCATGCACCTGACGCATCCAGAAAATCCGTGGACCACCTGCCCCGCGACATATCCGTAACGGAGATAGTCGTGCACCGTCGTGAGCAGCGCGGCTCTCATAGGGAAATATTCTTTCTTTGCGGCGTCCCACGTATTGGCTGGCGTTTTCCACAGCGTGTCTAGCTCCTCTTTCAGCAGCCCCAGATACAGATTGATGTCGTTCCCTGGTTGTTTCGGTCCTTCAATTAGCATACTCATGTGAATGTACTTCCTCTTCATGCACAACCAGGGAGGAAGGTTGTACATCCACACAAACACATGCCAGGTGCTATGTGTGCTTCTCTGGCTGCCAAACGGATTGACTCCATCGGTGCTCGCGCCCAGCACGATGTTCCTTGGATCGTTCCCAAATTCTAGGTCTTCGAAGTTCAACGCTTGCCACTGGCTCGCATCCTTAGGGTGACTCAGCATCTTGTCTTTTTTATCTATCTCCGGATCATTTGCGTCATCTTCTCGCTTCTTCTCCTCCCTATCCGCGTGCCAACGCAGGAGCTTTGCTACCTTAGGGTCCACGAAATACCGCTGCAGACGAGGAGTGATCGGAAAGTACCACACCACTTTTCGAGGAGCTTTCTTCCTCTTCTTGTATCGAGTGACGCCGCACACCGGACATATGGTAGACTCCGCGTGCTCGTCCCGATAAATGATGCAATTGTTCATGCACACATGGTATTTCACGTGCGGTAAATCCAGAGGACACACGATTTTCTTCGCCTCCTCCAAACTGGTGGGGCACTTGTTCCCCTTGGGAAGACGTTCGTGCCAGAATGACATGTTCTCGTCGAAGCATGCGTCGGTCATTTTGTGTTTTACCTTCATCTCCAGAGCCATGAGCGTTACTTTCAGGCGGGTATCCTCGGGCCTGCATCCTTCATACAATGGAGTAACCGCGTCTAACTCAAGTTGACCCATCTTGGCTTTCTCTCGGGCGGCAGCTCTTGCGTTATCGGTCTGCTTGAGAAGCAGCTCTTGAATATGAGGGTCCTGCACCCAGCCCATCGATGGTCCAGCGTCGTCTGCTCCGCCGGCATCATCATCTTCATGATCATGCCCGTCGTCTGCTCCGGCATCTTCCTCATCATCATGTCCTGCATCTTCTACATGATGACTGTGTACAGCATCACCGTCGTGATCATCTCCTGGGGATTCTTCGTCTTCTCGCCCGCCCGAGCCGCGGTGGTTGTCTTGCTGCCCTTCCTCATTTCTTGCCCGGCCCCCATGGACGACTTCGTAGTCATCTTCATCACCTTACCACCGATAGCCATCCATGAAACCACGCAAGAGCAGGTGGTCCCGCACCTGCCCGGAATCCGGGTCCGCAATAAGGCTCTTCAGCTTGCATCTTCGACACGGACATCTTATCTCCGTCTCGTTCTTTTGAAGCATCTCGGCCTTCGCGGACCTCAAAAACCTATTCACGATGCCTTCGGTCATCGTGCGCACCATGGTCGCCTGCGGGGTAGAGCAAAACGATATTTTAGAACCAAGAAAAAATTTGCCATGACTTTCCCTAAAAATAGGACAAAAAAAATGCTTAATGCCAAAATTCTCACCGAAACGGAAATGAATCAACATTCCGGGAAAATATTGGCAACTATCGCATTTCAAATACCGGTACACCTCCAAACACAAACACATATACAACACAACAAACATATGCAACACCACGAACATACATAGATCTAGCTAGGCCATAAAAAGTGCATGTGCACATTGTTGTATGGAGAACAACATAAATATAGCTTCCCCCCTTACTTACCTATCAAAACAAGGTAATTTAACCACTTAATTTGAATGAATATATGGTGGAAATGAGGTGAAAAAGAGGAGGGACCCGAGAGGAGGAGGAGGTGGAGAGAATGAAGTGGGGGAGAAAGTGAGTGTGGGTAGGAGAGGCTGTCCAAAATATCTTGTTGCTGCCCACTTACTAATGGCGCACCCACTATAAATGCGCCATTAGTAATCAAGGTTACTAATAGCGCATTTATAGTAGGTGCGCCATTACTAGTTTTGCAACAAAAAAACATACTAATGGCGCACTGTCTCACAGTGCGCCATTACTAGTTGCGCCATTAGTAGTTTTGTAAAAAAAAGAATAAAAAATATCATAAAAAAAAGAACATTAATGGCGCACTTTACTGCTGGTGCGCCATTACTAGTTACAACTAGTAATGGCGCACTTTGTTCAGATGCGCCATTAGTATGTTTGGACAGGCGCACTAGTTAAAAAAAAACTTTTTGATACTAATGGCGCACGCTGGGACTGGTGCACCATTAGTAGTTTGAGCTCTAATGGCGTATCTGTTGTTGGTGCGCCATTACTATATACTAATGGCGCACTGCTTGTCTGGTGCGCCATTAGTATCAGTTCCATCTATAGCCCTTTTCCTAGTAGTGCTTGTTGTTGGATCCACCACGGGGGAGGAGGACCCCAATCCTCCTCACGCCCGCCCTGTTTGCGCGAGCCACCATGCTCTGCACGTTCGTCGCGCCCGCTCGAGCGCTCAGGCATCACCCGCTTCGCTTTGTCGCGGAGCTCGCGCTCTCGCCGGCGCTCTACTTCCGGATCCGAAGCCTCCATGGAGCGCTTGTCCGCTCGCCGGCCCCCCAGCACCGCCGCCGCGAAGGTTTTGAGAAGAGGAGGAGGAGAGAGGATCTTGAGGGTGCGAGCGGAGGGAGCAAAGCGTCGCACCTCCCTTGGAGTGGCAGGAAACCCTAAATGAGGGTCCGCACACCCCCGGCGCAGCCATATATATCCCTTGACCGGCCGCGGGGCGGTCCAGGGCACAGTGGGCCGTAGAGGCCCAGGGGAGGCCAACGCCACCATAGGCCCAGCAGAGGCCGAAGCCAGCAGGGGCCCGTGGCCCTGTCCCTCTTGAGCGCCCAAACCCCCCTCCGATGGGCCAACCAGCACAAGCCCAGCAGAAGAGGCCTGCCCGTCCAGCCCAACCCTAGGAGCTGGAGGGAGGCTCGTCTCCGCCCGGGCACCGACGGGGAAGCCAAGGGAGGCGGGATGGCCGACCACTCCTCCCTGAGAGGAGCCGGCCCGTCAGGCACCAGGCTCGCCACCGTCAAGGCACGGATCTGACGAGCAGCCCCACCCGCCGTTTCCACGCGCCCTGACGCCGAAAGCAACCAGATGCGGGCAGCCGTGGCCCTGGAGCCTCGACCCCCTGGGGCAAACCGACGCGCATGAGCTCTCGCTGGCCCGAGCTTCGCGGTGGCGAAGGCGAGAAAATCCCCCACCGTTGGCCCTGCCGGTACCTTGCGGGGGTCGAGCGCCACCGTCTCCATCAGTGTCGCGGCCACGTCGTCGTCTTCCTCATCCGAACCGTCGGACGCCAGCACCCAAAAACGGTTGGCATGGGGGCCGTCCGCCCCCGCCGCCACCGCCGGCGAGCTAGCACCCCCAGCGCCCTGCCCGACCGTGGGGAACCGCCGCCGTGGTGGACCACCGTCCAGACCCCCGGCAGAGCCTCGCCCCGCGGCCCCCGTGGCGACCTCGCACCGGCGCCCACGCCATCGCCACATAGCGCACCCAACGGCTCTATTTCGAAACCCATCGTTAGAAGCACTTTCGTACGGGTGTAACCTTACAAGATGAAGCTGGTTTCTTCATCGCAGCTTCATGCAGTGATATCCCTTTTGTGGAAGACGCGGCTACGGCAGAAGCTAGAGGTATGCGAGATGGACTCTTACTCGCAAATGAAGTTGGGTGCAATAAAATTTGCGTCGAGACCGACTGCATGGAGGTCGTCGAAGTCATGCAAGGGGTGGTAATTCGCTAGGCCCGGCAGCCGCAATTTATGAAGACTGTTATTTTCTTCTTAGAAATTTTATTTCTATTATGTTTTCCTACTGCCCTAGGGAGGCCAATGCGGTGGCAGATTTATTGGCTAGAAACTCGGAGTTCTCTCATACAATTGTTTGGAAATCGGAGCCTCCGGGATTTCTAGTAGATGTATTAACAAACGATGTATCTGTTGGAAATATGCCCTAGAGGCAATAATAAAAGAGTTATTATTATATTTCCTTGTTCATGATAATCGTTTATTATCCATGCTATAACTGTATTGATTGGAAACTCAAATACACGTGTGGATGAATAGACAGACTTTGTGTCCCTAGTGAGCCTCTACAGGACTAGCTCGTTGATCAAAGATGACCGCGGTTTCCAGGTCATAGACATGAGTTGTCATTTGATAACGGGATCACATCATTAGGAGAATGATGTGATGGACGAGACCCAAACATAAACATAGCTTTTGATCGTGTCAGTTATCGCTATAGTTTTCTGCATGTCAAGTATAAGTTCCTATGACCATGAGATCATGTAACTCACTGACACCGTAGGAGTGCTTTGTGTGTGCCAAACGTCACAACGTAACTGGGTGACTATAAAGGTACTCTACAGGTATCTCCGAAGGTGTCTGTTGAGTTGACATGGATCAAGACTGGGATTTGTCACTCCGTGTGACGGAGAGGTATCTCCGGGCCCACTCGGTAATACGTCATCTCAATGAGCTCAAAGTGACTAAGTAGTTGGTCACGGGATTATGTATTACGGTAACGAGTAAAGAGACTTGCCGGTAACGAGATTGAACTAGGTATAGAGATACCGACGATCGAATCTCGGGCAAGTAACATACCGACGAGACAAAGGGAACTGTATACGGGATTGCCTGAATCCTTGACATCGTGGTGCATCCGATGAGATCATCGAGAAACATGTAGGAGCCAATATGGGTATCCAGATCCCGCTATTGGTTATTGACCTGGGAGTGTCTCGGTCATGTCTACATGGTTTCCGAACCCGCAGGGTCTACACACTTAACGTTCGGTGACGCTAGGGTTGTTAGTGAGAAGAGTGCATGGTTACCGAAGGTTGTTCGGAGTCCCGGATGAGATCCCGGACATGACGAGGGTCTCCGGAATGGTCCGGAGACGAAGATTGATATATAGGATGAAAGGTTTCGGAGTACCGGAAGTGGTCCGGGGAGCATCGGGAAATCGGCGGAATACCGGAAGGGTTTTCGGGGGGTCCGGAAGTTGTTCTGGGCCTATTGGGCCACAAAGGGGGACACCACAGCCCTCAGGGGGCTGTGCGCCCCCCCTGGGCCCTCTCCCCATGCGGCTAAGGGGGTGGGACCCCCTAGGGCTGGCCGCACCCCTTGGCCTTGGGGGGCAAGGCACCTAGGGGGGGAAACCCTAGGGCCTGGCCGCCCCCCCTTGCCCTGGCCGCCGCCCCCTCCCCTTGCCCTGGCCGCCGGCCCCTAGGGGGAAACCCTAGGGCGCCCTAACCTCTCCACCCCCCCTATATATAGTGGGGCAAAGGGAGGGCAGCCAACACAGTTTGTGCCTCGGTGCTGCCCTCCCTCTCCCGTTACATCTTCTTCTCCCGCGGTGCTTAGGCGAAGCCCTGCTGGAGTTCTTCTCCACCATCACCACCACGCCGTCGTGCTGCCGGTTCTCCATCAACCTCTCCTCCACCCCTTGCTGGATCAAGAAAGGAGGAGACGTCCCCGAGCCGTACGTGTGAAGAACGCGGAGGCACCGTTGCTTCGGTGCTAGGTCTTCGGCGATCTGAATCGCGACGAGTACGACTCCATCATCCGCGTTCATAACGCTTCCGCTTAGCGATCTACAAGGGTACGTAGATCACACTCCCCCCTCGTAGTTGCATCTACTAGATTGATCTTGGTGAACGGTAGGAAAATTTTTGTTTCCCATGCAACGTTCCCCAACAGTGGCATCATGAGCTAGGATCTTGCGTAGATGCTTTCTCGAGTAGAACACAAAAGGGTTTGTGGCGTTGATGTTTAAATTGCTGCCCTCCTTAGTCTTTCTTGATTCAGCGGTATTATAGGATGAAGCGGCCCGGACCAACTTTACATGTCCACGTACATGAGACCGGTTCCATCGACAGACATGTGACTTTTGTTGCATAAGATGGCTGGCGGGTGTCTGTCTCTCCTATCTTAGTTGAATCGGAATAGAACAAGGCGGTCCTTGTAGAAGGTTAAATAGCAACTTGAATATCACCGTTGTGGTTTTGCGTAGATAAGAAGCGTTCTTGCTAGATACCCATAGCAGCCACGTAAAACATGCAACAACAAATTAGAGGACGTCTAACTTGTTTTTGCAGGGTATGCATGTGATATGATATGGCCAATGACATGATGAATTATATTTGATGTATGAGATGATCATGTTGTAATAGTTAATATCGACTTGCATGTCGATGCATACGGCAACCGGCAGGAGCCATAGGGTTGTCTTTAATTTTTGTATGACCTGCGTGTCAATCTTCAAGCGCTTTGTAATGCTTTACTTTATCGCTAAACGGTAGCAATAGTAGTAAGAGCATGGTGGGCGCCGACAACCCCGATGGCGACACGATGATGGAGATCATGATGATGGAGATCATGGTGTGGGGCCGGTGACGATGGAGATCATGCCGGTGCTTTGGAGATGGAGATCAAAAGCACGAGTTGATGGCCATATCATGTCACTTATGATTTGCATGTGATGTTAATCCTTTTATGCATCTTATTTTGCTTAGGACGACGGTAGCATTATAAGATGATCCTTCACTAAAATTTCAAGATAAAATTGTGTTCCCCCCGAGTGTGCGCCGTTGCGAAGGTTCGTCGTTTCGAAGCACCACGTGATGATCGGGTGTGATAGACTCTACGTTCGCATACAATGGGTGCAAGCCAGTTTTGCACATGCAGAACACTCGGGTTAGACTTGACGAGCCTAGCATGTACAGACATGGCCTCGGAACACGGAGGACCGAAAGGTCGAGCATGAGTCATATAGTAGATATGATCAACATGTTGATGTTCACCATTGACACCACCTCATCTCACGTGATGATCGGACTTGGGTTGGTGAATTTGGATCATGTCACGCTCGAATGACCGGAGGGATGTCAATTTGAGTTGGAGTTATAATTAATTTGATTAGGTAATAACTCACTTATCATGAACAATAGTCTAAAAATGTCTTTGCAAATTTATGTTGTAGATGGCTCGCGCAGGAGTTCCCCTGAATTTTAATGCGTTCCTAGAGAAAGCTAAACTGAAAGATGATGGGAGCAACTTTGTGGACTGGCTCCGCAATCTGAGGATCATCCTCACAGCTGCCCAAAAGGTTTATGTCCTAAATGCACCGCTAGGTCAACCACCCGCTCCTGGAGCCTCTGCAGACGATATGAACGTCTGGCAGACGCGTTCGGATGACTATTCGATAGTACAATGTGCCATGTTGTACGGCTTGGAAGGAGGACTCCAAAGGCGTTTTGAACGTCATGGTGCATATGAGATGTACACGGAGTTGAAATTCATCTTTGAGAAGAATGCTAAGATCGAGAGGTATGAGACCACCGATAAATTCTTCGCTTGCAAGATGGAGGAGAATTCGTCTGTCAGTGAGCACTTACTGAAGATGTCTGGGTACTATACCCGCATAGCTGATCTGGGACTTGTGTTCCCGGATGAGGCTATCATTGACAGAATTCTCCAGTCACTCCCTCCAAGCTACAAGAGCTTCGTCCAGCAGTACAACATGCAAGGGATGAATAAAACCATCGCCGAGCTGTTTTCGATGCTGAAAGTCGTTGAGGCAGACATCCAGAAGGAGTATCAAGTGTTGATGGTCAATAAGACCACCAGTTTCAAGAAGAATGGCAAGGGCAAGAAGGGTAACTCTAAGAAGGGTGGCAAAGCAGTTGCTAATCCAGTGAAGAAACCCAAGGCTGGGCCCAAGCCAGAGACTGAGTGTTTCTATTGCAAGGGGAATGGCCACTGGAAGCGGAACTGCCCCAAGTATCTGGCGGACAAGAAGGGGGCCAACAACAACAAAGGTATATATGATATACATGTTATTGATGTGTACCTTACCAACTCTCGTTGTAGTGCCTGGGTATTTGATACCGGTTCGGTTGCTCACATTTGCAACTCTAAACAGGAACTGCGGAATAAACGGAGGCTGGCGAAGGACGAAGTGACGATGCGCGTGGGAAATGGTTCCAAGGTTGATGTGATCGCCGTCGGCACGCTCGCTCTTCGATTACCATCGGGATTAGTTATGAACCTGATTAATTGTTATTTAGTGCCTGCGTTAAGCATGAACATTATATCTGGATCTTGTTTATTGCGAGACGGTTACTCATTTAAGTCAGAGAATAATGGTTGTTCTATTTATATGAGTAATATCTTTTATGGTCATGCACCCGAAGTTAGGGGTTTATTCTTATTGAATCTCGATAGTGATGATACACATGTTCATAACATTGATGCCAAAAGATGTAGAGTAGATAATGATAATACCACTTTCTTGTGGCACTGCCGTCTCGGTCATATCGGCGTGAAACGCATGAGGAAGCTCCATGCTGATGGACTTTTGGAGTCTCTTGATTTTGAATCACTTGACACGTGCGAGCCGTGCCTCATGGGCAAGATGACAAGGACCCCGTTTTCAGGGACAATGGAACGGGCAAGTGACTTATTGGAAATCATACATACTGATGTGTGCGGTCCGATGAGTGTAACGGCGCGCTGTGGATATCGTTATTTTCTCACCTTCACTGACGACTTAAGTAGATATGGGTATATTTACTTGATGAAGCATAAGTCTGAAACTTTTGAAAAGTTCAAGCAATTTCAGAGTGAAGTTGAAAATCATCGTAACAAGAAGATCAAGTTCCTACGATCTGATCGAGGGGGAGAATATCTGAGTTATGAGTTTGGTGATCACTTAAGAAAATGTGGAATTGTTTCACAGTTGACACCACCTGGAACACCACAACGTAATGGTGTGTCCGAACGTCGTAATCGAACCCTATTAGATATGGTACGTTCTATGATGTCTCTTGCCGACTTGCCACTATCGTTTTGGGGATATGCGTTAGAGACAGCTGCATTCACTTTAAATAGGGCTCCATCTAAGTCCGTTGAGACAACACCGTATGAACTGTGGTTTGGTAAGAAACCTAAGTTGTCTTTTCTCAAGGTTTGGGGTTGCGATGCTTATGTCAAAAGGCTTCAGCCAGAAAAGCTCGAACCCAAAGCGGACAAATGTGTCTTCATAGGATACCCAAAAGAAACAGTTGGGAACACCTTCTATCTCAGATCCGAGGGCAAAGTGTTTGTCGCTAAGAACGGGTCCTTCCTCGAGAAAGAGTTTCTCTCGAAAGAATTGAGTGGGAGGAAGGTAGAACTTGATGAGGTTATTGAACCTCTGCTTCAACCAGAAAGTAGCGCGGCACAGAAAGATGTTTTTGTGGAGCCTACAGAGGTTGAAGAGGAAGCCAATGATGATGATCAAGAAGCTTCCGATCAAGTTACTACCGAACCTCGTAGGTCGACAAGGGTACGCACTGCACCTGAGTGGTATGGTAACCCTGTCTTGGAGGTCATGTTGTTAGACAACGGTGAACCTACGAGCTATGGAGAAGCGATGGTGGGCCCAGATTCCGACAAATGGTTAGAGGCCATGAAATCCGAGATGGGATCCATGTATGAAAACAAAGTATGGACTTTGGAAGTATTACCTGAAGGGCGGAAGGCCATTCAGAATAAATAGATTTTTAAGAGGAAGACGGACGCTGACGGTAATGTCACCGTGTATAAAGCTCGACTTGTGGCAAAGGGTTTTTCACAAGTTCAAGGGATTGACTACGATGAGACTTTCTCACCCGTAGCGATGCTTAAATCCGTCCGAATCATGTTAGCAATAGCTGCATTTTTCGATTATGAAATTTGGCAGATGGATGTCAAAACAGCGTTCCTTAACGGTTTTCTTAAGGAAGAGTTGTATATGATGCAACCAGAGGGTTTTGTCGATCCAGAGAATGCTGACAAAGTATGCAAGCTCCAGCGTTCCATTTATGGGCTGGTGCAAGCATCTCGGAGTTGGAATCTTCGCTTTGATGAGGTGATCAAAGCGTTTGGGTTTATACAAGTTTACAATGAAGCTTGTATTTACAAGAAAGTGAGTGGGAGCTCTATAGCGTTTCTAATATTATATGTGGATGACATATTGCTGATTGGAAACAATATAGAATTTTTGGATAGCGTGAAGGGGTATTTGAACAAGAGTTTTTCGATGAAAGATCTCGGTGAAGCTGCTTTCATATTGGGCATCAAGATCTATAGAGATAGATCAAGACGCTTGATAGGACTTTCACAAAGCACATACCTTGATAAAGTTTTGAAGAAGTTCAAAATGGATCAATCCAAGAAGGGGTTCTTGCCGGTATTGCAAGGTACGAAGTTGAGTAAGACTCAATGCCCAGTGACTGCAGATGATAGAGAAAAGATGAGTGTCGTCCCCTATGCTTCAGCCATAGGCTCTATCATGTATGCAATGCTGTGCACAAGACCAGATGTCAGCCTTGCCATAAGTATGGCCGGAAGGTTTCAGAGTAATCCTGGTATGGATCACTGGACAGCGGTCAAGAATATCCTAAAGTACCTGAAAAGGACTAAGGATATGTTTCTCGTTTATGGAGGTGATCAAGAGCTCGTCGTAAAGGGTTACGTCGATGCAAGCTTTGACACTGATCCGGATGACTCTAAGTCACAAACCGGATACGTATATATTCTCAACGGGGGGGCGGTAAGCTGGTGCAGTTCCAAGCAGAGCGTGGTAGCTGATTCTACATGTGAAGCGGAGTATATAGCTGCCTCGGAGGCGGCGAAGGAAGGTGTCTGGATGAAGGAGTTCATGACAGATCTTGGAGTTGTGCCTAGTGCACTGAACCCAATGACTCTGTTCTGTGACAACACTGGTGCCATTGCTCTAGCCAAGGAACCAAGGTTTCACAAGAGGACCAGACACATAAAGCGACGCTTCAATTCCATCCGCGATTCGGTCAAGGAGGAGGACATAAACATTTGCAAAGTACACACGGATTTGAATGTTGCAGATCCGTTGACTAAGCCTCTTCCACGGGCTAAGCACGATCAACACCAAGACTCTATGGGTGTTAGATTCATTACCTTGTAATGCTAGATTATTGACTCTAGTGCAAGTGGGAGACTGTTGGAAATATGCCCTAGAGGAAATAATAAAAGAGTTATTATTATATTTCCTTGTTCATGATAATCGTTTATTATCCATGCTATAATTGTATTGATTGGAAACTCAAATACATGTGTGGATGAATAGACAGACTTAGTGTCCCTAGTGAGCCTCTACAGGACTAGCTCGTTGATCAAAGATGACCGCGGTTTCCAGGTCATAGACATGAGTTGTCATTTGATAACGGGATCACATCATTAGGAGAATGATGTGATGGACGAGACCCAAACGTTAAACATAGCTTTTGATCGTATCAGTTATCGCTATAGTTTTCTGCATGTCCAGTATAAGTTCCTATGACCATGAGATCATGTAACTCACCGACACCGTAGGAGTGCTTTGTGTGTGCCAAACGTCGCAACGTAACTGGGTGACTATAAAGGTACTCTACAGGTATCTCCGAGGGTGTCTGTTGAGTTGACATGGATCGAGACTGGGATTTGTCACTCCGTGTGACGGAGAGGTATCTCCGGGCCCACTCGGTAATACGTCATCTCAATGAGCTCAAAGTGACTAAGTAGTTGGTCACGGGATTATGTATTACGGTAACGAGTAAAGAGACTTGCCGGTAACGAGATTGAACTAGGTATAGAGATACCGACGATCGAATCTCGGGCAAGTAACATACCGACGAGACAAAGGGAACTGTATACGGGATTGCCTGAATCCTTGACATCGTGGTGCATCCGATGAGATCATCGAGAAACATGTAGGAGCCAATATGGGTATCCAGATCCCGCTATTGGTTATTGACCTGGGAGTGTCTCGGTCATGTCTACATGGTTTCCGAACCCGCAGGGTCTACACACTTAACGTTCGGTGACGCTAGGGTTGTTAGTGAGAAGAGTGCATGGTTACCGAAGGTTGTTCGGAGTCCCGGATGAGATCCCGGACATGACGAGGGTCTCCGGAATGGTCCGGAGACGAAGATTGATATATAGGATGAAAGGTTTCGGAGTACCGGAAGTGTTCCGGGGAGCATCGGGAAATCGGCGGAGTACCGGGAAGGTTTTCGGGGGGTCCGGAAGGTGTTCTGGGCCTATTGGGCCACAAGGGGGGACACCACAGCCCTCAGGGGGCTGTGCGCCCCCCCTGGGCCCTCTCCCCATGCGGCTAAGGGGGTGGGACCCCCTAGGGCTGGCCGCACCCCTTGGGCTTGGGGGGCAAGGCACCTAGGGGGGAAACCCTAGGGCCTGGGCGCCTCCCCCTGCCCTGGCCGCCGCCCCTCCTCCCCTTGCCCTGGCCGCCGGCCCCTAGGGGGAAACCCTAGGGCGCCCTAGCCTCTCCACCCCCCCTATATATAGTGGGGCAAAGGGAGGGCAGCCAACACAGTTCGTGCCTCGGTGCTGCCCTCCCTCTCCCGTCATATCTTCTTCTCCCGCGGTGCTTAGGCGAAGCCCTGCTGGAGTTCTTCTCCACCATCACCACCACGCCGTCGTGCTGCCGGTTCTCCATCAACCTCTCCTCCACCCCTTGCTGGATCAAGAAGGAGGAGACGTCCCCGAGCCGTACGTGTGAAGAACGCGGAGGCACCGTTGCTTCGGTGCTAGGTCTTCGGCGATCTGAATCGCGACGAGTACGACTCCATCATCCGCGTTCATAACGCTTCCGCTTAGCGATCTACAAGGGTACGTAGATCACACTCCTTCCTCGTAGTTGCATCTACTAGATTGATCTTGGTGAACGGTAGGAAAAATTTTTGTTTCCCATGCAACGTTCCCCAACAGTATCACTTTTTGCGCATCAAATATAAACCGCCATGACGGCTTTCCCTAAAAAAAAGGAACATTTCTCTCAAAAAAAAATTACAAGAAACATCAGAAATACAAAATTACATCCAGATTCGTAGACCATCTAGCGACGGCTAAGCAGTTAAGTGAGCCGAAGGCGCGCTGCTGTCATCACATCTCCCTCACTGGAGCCGAACAAAACATTTTATATTAGTTCTTGTAAAACTGAATATTTTTGAAGGAACCCAGCATCATCAGCCCAACTCCCCCTCCATCTAGAAGAGAAGGTGCTTTCCGTATACTTTTCCCTAAGTGTGGAAATTCCGCTGCCGCACAAGACCGTCAACACGCCATGCTATTGGCGCCGGTCAGCCGCGCCGCTCGGATCACCACCACGTAGCGCCACAAGAGGTACTTCTGTCAGATCACGTAAACTTCTTCCCCTAAATTATTAGTTGACCTATCTTCCGTTAAACAAAAATACAAATGACACGCATATGTCTAAAAGTTATCATAATAATGAAACAAATGCTATTTGAACATTAGGCAAATTCATGATTAATTTCAGTAAATAATTCATGATATAACAGAGATTAGCATGCAACAATCTAGCAAACTAGATGAACAGAAAACATGCAGACCAACATTGCACACGAAACATCAATCGCAGATAGAGACATGAATAGATCATGATTAACATACTGTTCATTCGCTGCTGTGGAGCAACGTTGTTGATTACGACGTTGGCAATGATATGTTCATGTTGGCGACGAAGACGACGATGAGTAGCGCCGCCCGACTTGGATGGAAGACGACCCATGATGACGAACTTGAGTAGTTGAGCAGATTGCTTCCCGAAAACCTAATTGGTCCTCTCCCGGTGCAGCATCACAAGGATGAACGGTTCCAAAGACCCGCTCTCCCGCACGCCGGCATTCGGGATGGAGTAGACTACGGTGACGGCACAAGTTGCGAGATGAGGCAAAACCCTATGTGTTTCGGGTATATCTTTAGGCCACGGCCGGTAGCAGTATATATAATAGGGCCAGAGGCGGTATCGAATCACGAGCACGATCTCAAAGGAACTTGGATTCTAAGTTGTATACTGACAGGACAAGAAATAATTAACTTGTCTGCCAAGAGTTCCAAAAAATAAAACGGCAAAAGGAAGTCCCGCCCCTGCAAGGCAACGGACCGGATTTCGGCGGTTCCTTCATGTGCATGTCGCGTGCACGCACCGCCCCGGCACGAGCCCGTGCCCGAGCCCGATCAGGTGAGGAGAGTGAGCGTGCGCGTGTGATCTCCTATTTCTCTCCCGAAGACACCACTTAGAGTGGTGGAGAGAACCTACTATATAAAGAGGTCCAACATTTCTTCCACTAGTGGGATGGGACTAAACTTTAGCAGCATACCACCACTTGGCATTTTTCTCATGGGCTAATTTGAGGTCCAACACTTCCGAAAGAACTACGATTGAACCCCTATACTTGTGGGTCATCATCAAAGCCTGAGGGCAGGACAAGGTCCACAACTGAGGCCAAGCCCGGCGTGGCGATAGCCGGTTCCGTGCTCAAGGCTGGACTCGCTTCGGGATCGGATCTATAGTTTGGGTCGGAGGTTGGTTGAGAAGCCAAGCCCACGGTGGCCGGTGGGTTCTTGATCCGGCCTGGCATCTGGATAGAAAGGACGAGCTCACCGCATGAATCCGTGGTGTACTCCAAGATCCCGAACGTAACAACCTGGTCTGGAGTGATTATCAATCTGGGCGAGATGGCCCGTCGAGTCGGCATGCAGGAAAATGCTGCCGAACGCAAAGAGCTGGTTGGGGATGAAGATGTCGCCTCAGTCGGTATCCGAGTTGATCTGTAGATGAGCCATTGATTCTTTGTCGATCGCATAGCGAAACTCTCAATGAAAGCACCAATGTCGGTACTAAAACCAGGAGACCTCTAGTAGGGGCCCCGACCTGTGGATCTCGGATCTATGGGTAACAGGAGACGAAGGAGAAAGTATTTGCCTAGGTTCAGACCCTCTCGAAGAGGTAATACCCTACATCATGTTTTGATTATATTGATGATTATGTATCGAGTACAAGCTTTTGATCTACCTGGAGTTCGTAAGTTGTGTTCTAACCCTAGAGCTAGACGGTTGTAATTGTGATCGTGGTCTCTACTGACTAAATCTCCCAGTTTATATCAACACCGAGGGTACCTTGGGTTACACATGATCGGTTGCTAATCCTGGGATACAAGCGCCATTAGGCCGATACAAGTCTTGGAGTGCACGTCAAGTCTTTGGCGAAGTCCATCTTGATCACGACGAAGCGTGAGGCTTCCGGGGATCTTCCCTTATGAGAATGGTAAGCTGTAAGCTCGTCCCTTAGACAGCGGGCCTACAGTTCGTACCCCCTAATCCATGACACCGCCAACTACGTTCCCAATATTTAGTTTAGAGATGCCTCTTGCAAAAGTTCATATTTCATATGGATTTGTTAGTTGAGATCGATATTGTTAACACCGACAATGGTATAAGTTAAAATTATGATTATTGAATTTTGACGCACTTAGTGTTTACTAATAACATTGACTATATAGTTTCTTATTTTGGAGATTATACTGACGCTGCCCCCAGGTTACAGTTTCCTCTGCGCCCCAAAAATCTCAGCACCAGACCTAAGCCGGGTTTACCGCACCTCCAAGATCCATAGCAATGGGGCAAAACGGTGGTTACACTGGCAACAGGGAAGAAAAGACTAATCACCTCAAGGTCGCCTACAAGGGTATGAGAAGGGTGTCATCAGCTCCTACTGTACATATTATTTTTAAACAAGGCAAATGATTTTCCATTTACATTATTTATGAAGAATCAGACATAGTTCCGATAAGCGGGCTAATACAGATCACTCTAACAGCATTACATACTTCACATCCACAGGAGCTCAAAGAGAGTCGTCATCGTTAATCTTGGCAATGATGATGGTATAGTAGGGCGGCAGTGTTGCATGAGACCCTTGCGTTGCACGCCTTTCAAATATCTCACGCAACAAGCATCATCAAAGAGTTGCGACCCTTGCGTGAGTGACCCCTTTTGTGAGTAACTTCGTCCCACAAAACTTTCACTGAGGGCTCCTACAGTACATGTCGTCTAGGTATATGAATTGTCCTGTGTCCGTTAAATTCTTATTTAACCGTCTTAGTAATTATGCAAATGTGATGCTGCATACATTCGTACGCAAGTATATTAAAATCAAGTTAATATATTTTTCATCTCATATTAATAACAAAAAAGGATATTTCTAGTCTCATGGTAATTTGTCTACTAATTTTCATTGCAGTAACTTACAACTAGTTGAATTTGCCTTCTCAACAGGCACGCACATGCGATGCATTTGATACAAGTACAACCCTGTCTGTCACCCTATACAAAGTTTACGTCTACCTTTTTTATTTAGTTGGACAGCTCATTTTAGGAAATCGTATAAAAGTATAGAAAAAGGTGCATTAAGGTGCAGCAGCTTTTGTGCCAGTTGTCCAATCCATAAAAAACAGAGCATAAAAAATTAATTCAGACGAAACTAAGGGGGCAAGGTGATACTCTCTATTCCAAAATATAAAACTGGTCTGACAATGGAAACTACCATATGATAGTATGATGTATATAATACTAGTGTATAATACTACCTTCAAAATGTATATGAACATAGTTTGGAATCATTTTAATATGATACGGATCATATAATGATGTTCAATCCTCTCTTTTTTCATTTAATTGTATGTCACCTAAGAAAAATGCCTACTCCCATTGTGTCAGCCTAAGACGTTTTGGACATGTATTCTTTACGAGTGGGCCCATGGTGAACTAACATATTAGGCTATCTACGTCAGTTAATCATAAAATATACCCTTGGTTTGCTTTATATAACACCACAAGTGGCACCGGCCGGCAGCGAGGAATTCACTCATCCAGATCTGGGGTGCACCCCCTGTTGGTGTTCTCTTCCCAAGCTCGGATCCCATATCGAGTCCTCCTTTCCAAGGTCAACACACTTGACGAACTCCTTATTTTCAGGTAATCATTCATAAAGCAATAAACCCATCATACTTGCGCGTATATACTTATTCGGATGTTCTTTAATATCTTGTTTCCTTTCATAAATTAGAACTTGTCGTTGCTCACATCAGTAACTTCTTACATCATCAGCAATGGACACTCAAGGTGTAACCTTGGAAACCCTGCCAATGGAACTATCATTCGACTTTCTGAAGAAAATTACGAATGGCTTCTCTGAAGACCTACTACTTGGTTCAGGTACATTCGGGTCAGTTTATAAGGTATGGTTTTTGCCACAACATTTTCTGTCTTTTCGAACTGGAAATCCTCTATCCGTATCTAGACCGCCAAGCTGCTCTAAAATGATGAAAACTGGAGCATTTTAGTTTGTTCGTTGTATTACTTTCCTCCAACCTGGATATAAACCCCCGCCACGAGCACTCAACAATGGAGATGCCGGCAGCAGAGCGCTCGCTGTGACGCCCTGGCTAACAACCTTGCTGCCCAAGTTGTGGAGACCTGGCCCGATAGAGGATTTCGGGGAAGGACCGAACAGTCTCAGGCCAGCCGCTATGAACATATCCAACATCACCAGATCTATGTGGAGCATACCACGGGATTCAGCCTGCGCTGAACACGCCATGACCGGATCCACGACAGACGAGGAGATTTTCTTTTTCTTTTATTAAGTAATAAAAAAAGGAGGATTTTTATTTTTATTTTGAGGGAGCGACAGCGTAGGAACCAAAACGGGACGATGCCAATTTTACTTTCCCGTCCAACTTTTTATGTCAAACTCCAAGACACCTATCCAAACGGACATCATCAACATTTTCTTTCTGTTTTTTATATGTTTGGGTCGGTTTCGTACCCCCACTGGTCGGTGCGCCAAACCTGCCGATCCATTTGGTTCGTCAGCCGAATTTGGTCCAATATAAACTTATTTTGCCAAATAGCCAGCGGTTAGAGCATCTCGAGCGGGAACCCACAAATTTCTTCCTGCGGATAGGAGGATCAGTCCGCGGATACGGATGCAAGAGACCGTCTCTAACCATAGCCGCATACACTTTAACAACAGTTCGAAGCAGCTGGACTAAATTTGTTTAAGAAACAGCCAGATTTCATATAAACACGCACGGATTTCATATAAACATAACGAATTTCATTACATTTACATCAACTAGGTGATGCTAGTTTCAGCTCTGAAGGTATAATTAATACCTAATCTACATGATAGCCGGTGCCCGTTCCGCGGGTGCGGCCATGAGCCCCGAAAGCTGAAGCTTCGCTTTCTCCAGTTCCGCGTCAGCGCTCTCCAGCTACGCCTCCGTAACCTCCGCCTCCACAGATATGGGAAGTGAAGTTGTCCGCCTCCACGTCGCCGCCAAGAGACTAATCGGCCGCCGATGCTTAGTCCACAAAGCTTGGCATCGACGGGAGGGTGGTGGCCTTCCTGGGACTAGAGAGGTGGCGGCCTACCGTGCACTAATCTTCCTCGCTGTTGGTGGCCCCTGCTGACGTGCCGACTTCGTGGTCGTCGTGGCCAGGTGCAGCCTAGGCGCTGTCCTCCTCCTCGTTGTTGGGCTCGCCGAACACCGCCTTGCCTGCGTCGTCGCACTCCCTGTAGGCGGCCACCACTTTCGGCACCCCCTGGCAGTACCGCCATCAGGCGAGGCGGATCTCGCGGGCAGAGCGGTAGGACTTGAGCAGCGCCTCATGCTCCGCTAGGTCCGCGTCTGACACGACAGCCCTGCCGGCGGCGAGCTGTTCCTCTGCATGCACGTTCTCCTCGAGGAGGTGCTGGTTGTAGGCAGTTGCAAGACATTGATGTCATAGAAGGCAAGTATGGCTGCGAACACCTCAATGGCCGGCAAGCACCACCTGACTTGGATGTCGCCGACGCCGATCGACCATTGTCGTCGTTTTGGATGAGACGCGAGAGAAGGGGGGGTTAGGTTGTAAAGAGAATGAAAAGAGATTGTTTGAGGTCCTACATCTCACAGTATGAGCCACATGGTCATATGGAATGTAAGGTGTATAAGATTTGTTATCATAAATGCATTAAAAAATCATTTCACACGTATCCCAGACAATCCGGCCGTCCAGATTCTGCAAGCATCGACGCTTGGGAACCACAACGCCTAATATGCATTAATATCATGTGATGTTAAATAGGGAACTCTGGATGATGGTGGGGTGGTTGCCGTTAAGAAACTAATGGAAAATTCACCAGTGCCACATGACAAAATATTTGAGTATGAGGTTCAGAATGTTATGGTGCTCAAACATGAAAATATTGTGAAGATGGTTGCATACTGCCGTGAACCACAAAGCAGATTGGTGGAGAGCAATGGACGACAAATTGTTGAAGAGATTACCCAAACTTTACTCTGCTATGAATACTTTTCTAAGGGGAGCCTTCACCAAAATCTTTTTGGTATGTCATATGTTTCATATTCAAGCAATTTTAAATTTATTTTCTATACTTAATGTGTACATGGCTTAGTGTTTTAGCGTGGCTTGGCAAGTGTCTAGTTTTCACACTGCTATACAATGAAGCAAGATGACATCTACATATGAATAAAAATCATGATGTTATTTTGGTGGAGGTCTTTCACTTGCAAAAATTATCTTTTGTTATTATTCCAATAAATATGTATCAGTTAGATCCATTATTATCTTAAGAATATACTATGTTACTTCAGGTGAATCCAGTAGCATTAACTGGGACAAGCGATTCAAAATAATTAAGGGGATCTGTGAAGGTATACAATTTCTACATACCTTGCCACATCCTGTGCTCCATTTGGGTTTAAAGCTTCAAAATATATTGCTGGATGACAACATGGCACCGAAAATTTCGGATTTTGGATTCTCTCGAATATTTGGGCAGGAACAAACACGAATGAACACACGAAGCGTTGTGGGATCTGTGTAAGCTACTCTCTAATTATCATGATATGTCAGCTACCTTGTTTCTATAATATATGTAAACATCATTTCTACATAATACTGATTTAATTCTCGTTGTTAATGTAATTAGTGGATACATGGCCCCAGAATATCTATACAACGGAGAAATCTCGACCCGTTCGGACATATATAGTTTAGGCCTAATCATAATGGAGATCTCAACAGGAGAGAAGAATAGTTCCAGCATCGACCAAAAGCATGCAAGGAAATATATTGACGGAGTAAGAATATATATTACTTAATTATTGGAATATTGAAATAGAGAATAGTCTATTGCAATTAATTTCTGTACACACCCACACACACACACACACACACACACAGTATTACAATGGAGAATAATTTCATATATTTTTTGTAGATAAAACAAAATTGGCCACTAGACCAAATAATGTCTGAGTATACTGAGTTGGAAGAACATGGATGCGAACAAATAGAAGCTTGCATCAAAATTGGTCTGCGATGTGTGGAGATTGATGCTAGGAAGAGGCCTTCCATAGAGGAAATTGTCAACATGCTCAATAAGCTACCAATGAACTAGGAGGTACGGAATTTCCTCTTGACACATAGGTTCACCACTAAGAAGAGTTAATTTCATTAAATAGCGAGGAAAGTTTTTACGTAGGCTAACCATGTAAACAATATTTATATACTTGAAGAGATTAACGAGTTCCTACGTACAACAAGGTAGATAAGAAATACGACACTCATGTTATGTTTTGAAGTTGTGATGATGACTTAAATTTATTCATACATTGTTGTTTGAAACCATAAAAACATGTTTCCACATTTATAACAAACATTCATCCGAAATAGGCGTCCACATTACCTAAGTTTCCATATTTTGACTTGAACCTAAAAATAAGTGTGAAATAGTTTAATACATCGTTGAAGAGAATAGACCAATAATCTAGCTGGAACATTATGAATAGCCTGGTAAACCTACACAGTTTTAGCATGCTAGATATATCGCATAAATATATATTTTTTCTTGTCTGGTATTTAGAAATTACAGTAGAAAAAATCAAATCCATTTGAAATCTAAAATACCATGCTTGAATGGTTCATATGGTATATTATCGTATACTTTCAAACATATTAATGGAGTATACATACATATATTATTTATTGCTTGGGGTAGAAATTTGGGCATAGTTGCACTATCAGGTTTGAGCTTTAGCCATAAACTCCTTTCTCGATATATGTCAATAATTGCAAAACTAGTACTATAGGATATTGCATCTGAACATGAAACCAAAAATGCCAATTTTATTTGATGAAATATATGTAATACCAAACTAATTATTGAATGAACCATGAATTGGATAGTTAACTATGCCAATTTCTCTATATAAGATAACATTTAGTGAACCTTTACCAACATAAGATGTTCCCTACCCATTCAGAGTCTTACATCATATTTTCCCATTCAATAAAAAAATACAATAATCCTTCTTTAAATTTGATAGTTATTTTTAAAAAGTATTAGATTTATGTTGTGACAAAATTTAATTCGATTTCCACAGTGCTTCTTATAGTGTAATACTATTACACTCTTTTGCGAGGTCAACTATTTAGCACTTACACTAGTTCCTGTAGATTTATATCAAGTTGCTATTTATTACACATTGCTTTCTCTTATAAAAAAATCCATACATGTTACAGCTATGGAGAAGCCGCCCCGTTCCTCTCCTCCTTTGATTAGTTGACATAACTCACAGCTCTGTCAACCTCAAATGGGAGAAGTAGAAGGTCAACTATTAGATTCCATAGGGTGAAATTTTATCACTCTAGTTGGAATCTCATCATCGTCAACTACAATATTTCATCAACATCAACCATGTTGTTGCAAGTCTAAGTTAGTTTTGTTTTTCACTTTTTGGTGCCTATGTTATGTTTGAACATATGTAGAAAATATGTATGAAATAGAATGCTTTTATGACATGAATGTGGATGCAAAGCAATTGTATGTCATCACTGACCGATGATGCTTGCTAGAACTGCGTCGGTATTTGCCCAAAGAGGAAGGGATGATGCAGCACAGCAAAGGTAGGTATTCCCTCAGTGTTGAGACCAAGGTTATCGAACCAGTAGGAGAACCACGCAACACTACGTGAACCGCACCTGCACACAAATAACAAATATTCGCAACTCGACGTACTAAAGGGGTTGTCAATCCCTTTCGGGTAACTGTTGCCAAAAGATTGGCAAACGGACGTGAGAAAGTTGTAAATAGTTGATAGATCAAACACCAAATAAAATAAAGTGCAGCAAGGTATTTTTGTATTTTTGGTTAAATAGATCTGAAAATAAAAGCAAATAAAATAGATCGCAAAGGCAAATATATTAAAGAAGAGACCCGGGGGACGTAGGTTTCACTAGTGGCTTCTCTCGAGCAAAATAGCAAACGGTGGGTAAACAAATTACTGTTGGGCAATTGATAGAACTTCAAATAATCATGACGATATCGAGGCAATGATCATATATAGGCATCACGTCCAAGATTAGTAGACCGACTCCTGCCTGCATCTACTACTATTACTCCACACATCGACCGCTATCCAGCATGCATCTAGTGTATTAAGTTTATAGAAAAACAGAGTAATGCAATAAGAATGATGACATGATGTAGAAAAGATCTATTTATGTAGAAATAGACCCCATCTTGTTATCCTTAATGGCAACGATACAAACATGTCGGTTCCCCTTCTGTCACTGGGATCAAGCACCATAAGATCGAACCCATTGTCACGCCCAAGATGCGATTCTATCCCGATCACGTGATGAACTCGTGATTGGGGCACAACCGCATTTCGGGCGCTTAGCAAGATGGATATCATTACATCGTACCATTACATACATAGATGGGGGATACATACAAGTCATACAATTCCCACATGAATACAACACATCATACACAAGACATCCGACTACGGATGAAAACACATGAAAAGCACAACGACATCCAACATGCTATCCCAGGCTGCCGACCAGGAATCTATCCCAAGACTGACGAAGAAGAAGAAGAAAGATCTCCAACACAAGGAAACATCGCTCTCATGTCAAGTCATCGGACACCTGCACCTGCAACTGTTGTTGTAGTGAGCCACGAGGACTCAGCAATCCCATAACCATGGGTATCAAGACTAGCAAAGCTTAAAGGGTAAGGAGAGATTAAGTGGTGAGGTTGCAGCAGCGGCAAAGCATTGTATCTTCACCTTTAGATTTACGGATGCCTCTATGTGTTATTTATATACCCTCTATTGGCATATCTAACCATGACCACTTTAAGTAGGTAAGCAGTAGAGGGAGGGGTGTTCATTAGTATGGCTCAATCTCCCAAGCAAGCTACTTAAGTGACAAAAATTGGAAATGTTTGTATTGATGCCTTATCCTCGAAGGGTGGTGCAATTCAAAAATCAGAGTTAGTAAATGGAGCTCCACCAATGGAAGGAGGTAAAATAGTACAGTACCACACCTCAGGTTATACCTGAAGCCGATGTTGTTAAAGATCCAGTTGCACTTAAACGGTAAGCAATAGCGTAACTAAACATAGAAAAATATACACACCCATTGTCAAAGTTGACCACATAACATTTGCCTTTATGTACATGATGGTTGTTCTATCTTAGTGAAGTTGGGAAGCAGGGGTATTCTGGTGACAAAAGCTATCTACCTCCTCGTGGAACTTATATAGGGGAGTAACAGAGACAACTTTAGCCACGTCCACGGAGAAACCCTTAATTATTGTTGCCCAAACCCGTCATGAAGGTATGGTTGTGGCATGTGTGATAAGGAGCTAAGGCATGTATTTGTATTCGACTCCTCCCACAAATAAAAGCATATAAAGTGGCTGGGTTATTTGAACCCAAAATTATGCATCGCACAATTACGTTACATGCATACTAGTGGTGAATCCAAACTACTTGTAAACACCTTAGCCCTAAAGCAGTTTCCATTGCTTTATTTACTCTCTTGTTCTTTACTTTTAATCTTGTGCACTTTATTTTCAGCCACAACACTCCTGCAACATTTCTACCTTCTCCTTGCTTTGCTTCGGACCTCATTTAACTTGCAGGCACATTCAAATAAACCTTTGTAAGAGGCAAAACAATATTTCCTAAGCTCACTGTGGAATCGATACTTTTACTTCGAAAGGGCTACAACTCAACCATGTGCACATGCAGGACATCAAATCCTAAGTGATGAAAAATCCCAGAGCCTAATTTTTTATGTGATTGAGCATCACCCAAGAAATTGACCGAATCCTAACTTGGACTTATTACTCTTGAGGATTGTGCATCCTTCAGATGGTTAGGTGTCATTCAGAGCATCCAAAGTGCAAAACTACTAAGGAACCAGTTTATACCGGTTCGTAGATCACCACAATATCTACTTCGAGTGATTGTGAAAGTTAGAAGGAACATAGCTCAAGGACAACAAGGCTAAGACTTGTGTGTCTTCAGGGCCATGTGATCTGCCACTACTGGAAGAATGCCTACCAATGGCGGGCGATGTGCAGGGGCGTGGCCGCCACTAGCCTCCTACCACTGGTAGCATGCCATCATTGGCTTGCGCGTGCCCACTTATGAGTTCAATTTACGTGATAATTTTGGTGGCTACAAGATTTGATGTCTGCAAAAACTTTAACACTTGGAACCAATAAAATACATGGTAGTTATTGCGACCATTGTACATTTGTGCATCAAAAGGGAAGGCATTCAAGTGAGATATTTCTGTTTAATGAAGAACTTTAAATTTTGTTAACAACCTAACTAGAAGACATGTCTGTCTAGTCTAGGCTTGCTTAAACAATGCCCCTCCAATGATCAATTTGTTCCTAGTAAAATCCAACCAGCTATTTCATTCAGCTAGTTATGGGAAATGACCGGACTGGAACAGAACATGATCCACATCGTCAGGAACTATGCATATCCAATACCAGAGATGTTATTTCTCGCATGGAGGGTTATTTTTATAGCATGCATCCATTGGCGGTCATGCTTGGACATCGCCATGTTTTCTGGTTTTTTGGCCATGTTTGTCTTGTTTCAAAGTATAATACATAAGTTTCGCTATGTTTTCTTCTTGTTCCAAAGTGTATCATAATGCATTATTGTGTTTCGGAAAAAACAAATGAAATTTGAAACATAACTAACTTTACTGAAGACTGTCAAAGCAATGAAGGATCGTGGCACTAGTAGAAAAAGGGCCATTTATCCCAGTTCGTAAGGGCCATTAGTCCCGGTTGGGGAACCGGGACTAAACGGTCGATACAAATGCCCTAGACCATTAGTCCCGGTTCTTATACCAACCGGGACAGATGGTGTTCCACATGGCTACTGCAGCTTGCCCAGGCAGGGGGGCCTTTTGTCCCGGTTGGTAGCACAAACCGGGACAAATAAGCTTCCACGAGTCAGCAGTTCAGTGGCTCTGGTTTTTGTTTTTTTAAAGGGGGGAGGGGGTTTGGGGGGTTTTGTAGGGTTAATTTAGGGGTTTCATATATTGTGTTAGCCCGCTAATAGAGAGAAGTGTCCTCTCTTATCTCCGTGCTTGGTCGACGCTGCGTTCTATATATATACGTATAGATCGGAGGACTCGACATGCTAGCTAGTAAGCAAATGAAGGAAACCATTAAGTACAGAAGATCGACCTCTCTCCTTCTTCAAGAGAGATATGTCGAACAACAAGTTTTCGTATATCTATCCGATGCTACTGGCTGCATACATACAATATCAGATCTCTTACTACAATTCCCTAACATCTTAAATCATTATCTAGATGGAATTCTCCGGCTTTATTGATGACGTGATCAAGAAAGAATCCCGCCAATTCCTCTTGAATTGCCTGTATGCGATCTTGTGGTAGGAGTTCATCCCGCATCTGCCACATCTAATTTGAAGAAGGGGGTCAATATATATATATATATATATATATATATATATATATATATATATATATATATATATATATATATGAATTAAACTCAACAGAAATGATGGTAATAAAATAAAATTGTGAATATTTTTGCTTACTCACCTCAAATTGTCTTTTAGAGTAGCCCCGCCTATTCTTGGCTGTTGCGTTGTAGATGAACTCGCAGACGTAGTATCCACAGTAATTATTCCCGGCTTCCTGCCACAAGCACTTTACAAGAAATAGAGTTCAATCAAACTGATAATGAAGCATTATAAAGGCATTGATAAAAGTATAGCTAGAGTCAACGGAAGATGTGCGGAACTAGCTAGCTAGGAGTACTTATTTTCGGGTAAATCCATCGCAGTTGCTGCGGCATTGCCGGAACTTTTTGGGGGAATTCTTTCCAAACCCTGCGAGACAAAGAAAACAATTACTTTATATCAGGAAAATGAACAAAGTTGCCGATATGGTGCGGTAATGATCGATTGAACTTACTGAAGGAAATATGCCCTAAAGGCAATAATAAAGTTATTATTTATTTCCTTATATCATGATAAATGTTTATTATTCATGCTAGAATTGTATTAACCGGAAACTTAGTACATGTGTGAATACATAGACAAAACAGAGTGTCCCTAGTATGCCTCTACTAGACTAGCTCATTGATCAAAGATGGTTATGTTTCCTAGCCATCGACATGAGTTGTCATTTGATCAACGGGATCACATCATTAGGAGAATGATGTGATGGACTAGACCCATCCATTAGCTTAGCACTATGATCGTTTAGTTTTACTGCTATTGCTTTCTTCATGATTTATACATGTTCCTATGACTATGAGATTATGCAACTCCCGAATACCGTAGGAACACCTTGTGTGCTATCAAATGTCACAACGTAACTGGGTGATCATAAAGATGCTCTACAGGTGTCTCCGAAAGTGTTCGTGGTGTTGGCATAGATCAAGACTAGGATTTGTCACTCCGAGTGTCGGAGAGGTATCTCTGGGCCCTCTCGGTAATGCACATCATAATAAGCCTTGCAAGCAAAAGACTAATGAGTTAGTCACGAGATGATGTATTACGGAACGAGTAAAGAGACTTGCCGGTAATGAGATTGAACTAGGTATAGAGATACCGACGATCGAATCTCGGGCAAGTAACATACCGATGACAAAAGGAACAACGTATGTTGTTATGCGGTTTGACCGATAGAGATCTTCGTAGAATATGTAGGAGCCAATATGAGCATCCAGGTTCCGCTATTGGTTATTGACCGGAGATGAGTCTCGGTCATGTCTACATAGTTCTCGAACCCGTAGGGTCCGCACGCTTAATGTTTGATGACGATCGGTATTATGAGTTTATGAGTTTTGATGTACCGAAGGTAGTTTGGAGTCCCGGATGAGATCACGGACATGACGAGGAGTCTCGGAATGTCCGAGACGTAAAGATTGATATATTGGATGACTATATTCGGACACCGGAAGTGTTCTGGAAAGTTTCGGAATTTACCAGAGTGCCGGGGGGGGGGGGGTTACCGGAACCCCCCAGGGGAATGATGGGTCCTGGTGGGCCATAGGGGAGAGAGAGGGCAGCAGCCAGGAGGTGGCGCGCCCCCTCCCTAGGGGCAGTCCTAATAGGACTAGGGGAGGGGGGCGCGGCCCCTCTTTCCCTCTCCCTCTCCCTCTCCTTCCTTCCCCCTCTCCTTCTTGGTGGACTCCTACTAGGAATAGGATTGCAATTCTATTCCTAGTAGGATTGCTTCTCTAGTCGCACCATAGAGGGCCGGCCAGCCTCCCCCTTGCTCCTTTATATACGGGGGCAGGGGGGCACCCAAAGACACACTAGTTGAATTGTTTTAGCCGTGTGCGGTGCCCCCCTCCATAGAAACACACCTCGGTCATACCGTTGCAGTGCTTAGGCGAAGCCCTGCGCCGGTAGATACATCAGATCCGTCACCACGCCGTCGTGCTGACGAAACTCTCCTGTGAAGCCCAACTGGATCAAGAGCTCGTGGGACGTCATCAAGCTGAACGTGTGCTGAACGCGGAGGTGCCGTACGTTCGGTGCTTGATCGGTTGGATCGCGAAGAAGTTCGACTACATCAACCGCGTCACTTGACGCTTCCGCTCCCGGTCTACGAGGGTACGTAGACACACTCTCCCCTCTAGTTGCTATGCATCTAGTAGATAGATCTTGCGTGATCGTAGGAAAATTTTAAAATACTACGTTCCCTAACACTTACTTGTTGAGCATTTTAGACATGTCCGCATACTCCTCTGGCTCTTTTCGTCTCGAGTCTAAGACTGTTACTAGTCCCTCCTCAAGCTTAATCTCTAGGAGAATATAGTGGAAACTACGCACGCATGCATACAACTCATCAATTACATTAATTACTATAACCTTGAGTAATATATAATTAAGGGAGACCGAATATGCACAAGACAGTAACAATCACTTCAAGTTGTAAGGAAATAGTATTTTATCTTTGTTTTGATTTACTATCAACGATTGTAGCAAGTTGGCATCGGCTTCTTTGGCATGATCTTTTACCTGATATTCTTCTATGAGATTTGTGTTAATGAAGCCAATATCGTAGATATCAGCTTTTCTACATTCGACCTATATACTTGCATAATATAGTGAGGATAATTATATATACTTGCAATGAAGTATACTTGCAATATGAAGAGCTGAGCTATATATAGAGACTTAATTGATGACACTACTAGTACTTACAGACAGTAGCAAGTGATCGATGGTTTATCGAGGGCCTTCTGATTGAAAATCTGGAAGAACTCCTCAAATGTAATAGACAACAGATCAATTCCAACGAGGTCGTGCTCCTCTGTAACTTTCAGCCTCAGAGTATCCTGGCCACCAGAGTCTCTGCAGGTTTCCATGTACCAATCATGCAATCTTCCCATCGTCGTGGTTAGAGTTCTGGGATCTTTGGCGAGAGGCTTCTCGTACTGGTATTTGTGATCATCCGCCTCTGACACATCAGGAAGTAAATCATCGGGCACGTAATCTGCAAGATTGGTATCGGGCACCATCCCCGGATGATGAGGGACGATGTCGCTTGGCACCTTGAGCGGGGGGGGGGGCACGATTGCTTCTCTTGTTCGCCGAGCTAGGGAATTTGTTTCCCACTTTTTTCTGTGCTAACCTTTGATCACTTCAAGTACTTCCCGACCGCGATGCTTCGACATATGACTTTTGAATTATGCGCTCATAGTTGCTTTTCGGCGGAGACGGTGGTGGTTTCTTCAGGGCATCAATAGTGCGCTTCGCTCTCGCCGGATCTATCTTCTCCTTTGGAGGTACAGGTTTCTTTGCAAAAAAGTCCTTCACTTCGGCTTTACAGATCTCCGCGTTCTCCTCGTCGATCCTCTCGTATGGTAACTTCTCTAAGGGCCTGAGAGATGGACCGTATCTGTATTGCCTCCTGTCTCTGGTTGTACTGCTAGACGCCTGAGCAGTCTGAGCGACTGCCTTCTTTTGTTGCTTACGAGGCGGAGGAGGAGGCGGGGTGCTACCATGCGTCGGAGCAGCGGAAGCGTCGGCAGCTCTCTTCATGCCTTGCTGACGAGGCGGAGGAGGAGGCGGGCTGCTCGGACGCGCCGGCGCAGGTGGAGGAGGACGCAGGCTGCTCGGACGCGCCGGCGTAGGCGGAGGAGGAGGCAGGCTGCTCGGACGCGCCGGCGCAGGCGGAGAAGGAGGCGGAGTGCCGCCACGCGCCAGATCACGCGGAGAAGGAGATGGAGTGCGCTGATCCCTTGCCGGAGGAGGAGGTGGAGGAGGAGGTGGAGTGCGCTGACTCGCCGGAGGCGTCCTGTTCACAAGGTTGATGAGGTCCTTCTGCCATAGGCATGGAGTCTTCAGAGAAGAACCCAGCCGAGTCTCCCCTTCACCGGTACGGTGGTCAAGCTCGAGATCCTCAAGCCGAGTCTCCCCTTCACCGACATATCCTTCTGGAATCGGACGGCAGTGAAAAGTTGCGCCGGGTTCCGAAGGATAAATAGAGCCTACAGCCGCCTTGACTTTGAATTGCATCCATTGCGTCATAAGGTGGCAATGTTAAGACTCCATGATAGCATCCACGGGGTAGCTAGCAGCTGGAGCATCCAAGACAGGCTCCTCAGGCAGCTCGGTGGAAGCCACGCTGCTTTTCCGCTGAGATGGCGGGGTAGCATCGAGGGTAGCTTCGACAACTTGCTTGCTGCGAGATTCTTCTCGTTCGTCCTCTAGCGCTTTTACTCTTGCGTGCAGCGCCTGCAAAGTGGTCTCATCCACTTTCTTCTTCCTCTCCCGGCATTTGTAACCGCCTGCGTCGGAAAACCCGGCCTCGTGTCCGTCCAGGGTGCTCAGGATTCCCGAGGGCCATGGTGAGCTCGTCGTTCTCTCTGTCGGGAACGAACGTCCCTTGCTGCGCTGCTTCGATATAGAACTGAAGCTGCGTGATGGGTATTGCAAGTTGCTCCTTCGTCCAAACGCACTTCCCTGTTACAGGGTCCAAGGTTCCCCCAACTCCAAAGAACCAAGTCCTTGAACGGTCTGGCCAGTGTGATGTCTGTGGTTCGATCCCTTTAGCAATCAACTCATTCTCGGCCTTGTCCCACAATGGTCGGGCTTTGAGGTAGCCACCTGACCCCGTGCGATGGTGATACAGCTTCTTCGCAGCATTTTTCTTGTTTCTCTCTGACACCTGCTTACTCTTTTCTGATTTCTTGTGGGCCACAAATGCGTCCCAGCGATCTCTGATCTTCTCAAACCGGCTGAATAGCTCCCCCATCTTCTTAAGAGCGGCCGCCTTGACCAATTTCTCTATAACTGGCTTCTCCGGATCCTCCTCTGGCGGTAGGGTGAAATTGGACTTCAGCGTGGTCCAAAGATCATTTTTCTGCATATCGTTGACATAAGACACCTGAGGGTCTTCGTTCTTAGGGTTGTACCATAGGTGGATGCTGATCGGGATCATGTCCCTAACAACAACCCCGCACTGAGCACTAAATGCGTCCTAGGCCTTCCTGGGTTGACTCGGTAGGCCATCGCACCTGATTTCTTCGATGATGAACTTTTCATCCTGGCGCAACCTTTTCTTCCGGCCTCGTGTCTTTACCGAACTTTGGCTCGATCCGGAGGGCTAGAAAAGAAGAAAGAAGAGAGTTAATACGTGTACATATATACCAAAACAATCAATGAATCAGTTAGCTATAGTGTCAGCACATGCTTAATGAATACATATATACCTAGCCGGACTTCGTTCGGTCACCGGAGCCGTCATCACTGTGTCCTTCTTCCACCGATAATCGCTCATCGGAGCCGTCATCACCGTGTCCTTCTTCCACCGGTAATCGGTCACCGGAGCCATCATCATGTGTTTCCTCCTCCATTGGACCATCATAATCATGTGTTATCTCCTCCATTGGATCACCGTAGCCTACTTCTTCATCACCATGTCCATCCAAATGACCATCGTAGTCGTCGTTCATATACAATTCGACAGCAGCTCCGTCTGCGATTATGTCCTCCAACACCTGTTTTGCTACCTCGTCTCGTCCTATCTCCATAGTTTTTGCAAATATTACGACATGGCAATTATTATACAAACATGTCAGAACGGATATATTAGTGGCCTCGACGCTTCTCTAGGGTTTGCGGTGGCCTCGGCGACCCTCGACCCCCTCGACCCTCGAACCCTCAGCAACCCTCGACCCCTCGGCTACCCCTCCCCCCCCCCTCATGTCGAAGCTATCGGGGAGGGGGAATATATATATATATTGAGAACGACGACATATATGTAGAAAAAATGTTATAGGGTAGGGGGGTAGATATCGATCGACCCCCCTCATGTCGAAGTTATCGGGGAGGGGCTATATCGACAAAATTACATCATCATATATCATCGAATAAAATTACATCATCATCATTATATATTATACATCTAAAAAAGTTTTCATATATCACCATATATATCATCATCATCTAGTACAAAAAATTGACCAATCAAGTTTTCATATATCATCATCATCTACTACAGAAAAAATTGACCCCTCGACGACACTCTAACCCTCGACCCTCGAACCCTCGGCCCCTCGGCGACCCTCGAACCCTCGACCCTCCACCCCTCGACCCCTCGGCAACCCTCGACCCCTCGGCTACCCCTCCCTTTTCCTTCTTCCTAAGCTAAACATAAACTCAAATAATCCTAAAACTAAACGAAACTTCTCCTCCTCCTTTTTTTTCTTCTTCTTTTTTCATCCTAAAACTTTATGAACAAAATTACAACAGAAAAAAACCATAAAAATTCTATGAACAAAATTACAACAGAAAAAATCATAAAAATTCTAACATTTGCATATTCTTTGCATATGAACATATACATAATCATATATATGAAAAAAGCATATATATATACATATATATATATATATATATATATATATGTGTGTGTGTGTGTGTGTGTGTGTGTGTGTGTGTGTGTGTGTGTGTGTGAAAAACAGGGAGGCGCCGACCAAGGTGACGGCGACGGCGACGGCGACGGTGGGCGACGGCGAGGGCACGGCCGACGGCGGGCGACGGCGAGGGCTCGGGCTCGGGTGATGGCGTGGGCGATGGCGACGGCGGGCGACGGCGAGGGTGCGGGCGACGGCGGGGGCGACGGCGGGGGCATTGGGCGGCGTCGGGGCAGCCTGGCGGCATCGATGTCGTCGGCATCGTCGGAGGCTATTGCGAGATGAGAACTGAAAATTTCCAAGTGCTATCTTATATACCCAGAGCATTGGTCCCGGTTTGTGGCATCAACCGGGACCAATGATCCCCTTTAGTCCCGGTTGGTGCCACCAGCCGGGACCAAAGGTCTCTTTTCAGCAGCCCAGAGGGCGGGAAGCTGAGGCCTTTGGTCCCGGTTGGTGGCACCAACCGGGACTAAAAGGGGGGCATTGGTCCCGGTTGGTACGACGAACCGGGACCAAAGGTGGGTATTGGTCCTGGTTCGAGCCAACAACCGGGACTAATAGCCTGTGCACAGCGGCGTGGTGGTGGGAGCTTAGTCCCACCTCGCTAGCTAAGAGCGCCCAGCACCTGTTTATAAGCCCCGCTGCCTCCTTCATCTCGAACTCCTCTCAACTGCAGGCCTATGGGCCTAAACTGACACTGTTATGCCTGTGGGGTTGCTGGGCTTTCTACGGGCCTGAATCCTGGCCCATTGTTGGGTTTCTAGTCGTATTCAGGCCGTGTTGGCCGAGTAGGTGGCATTTTTTTTAATTTTTTTTCTTTGTTGCTTTATTTTTTAATTTTGTTTCTACTTTCAACAAAATACTTACTCTTGCTATTTTTATTTATTTTAAATACTTACTGTTGCTATTTTTATTTATTTTAAATACTTATTGTTGCTATTTTTATTTATTTTAAATACTTACTGTTGCTATTTTTATTTATTTCATTAAAGTTTATTTATTTTACTTTATTAAAGTTTATTTTGTTTCTACTTATTTATTTTATTTTTATTCTACTTATTTATATTATTTTATTTTTTGCTTTTTTATTTATTTTATGAAACTTCTTTTTGCTTTTAGAACAGAAAATACTTTGATAATTTTAGTTGCATAAATTTTATATAATTCTAGTTTCACTAATACAAAATGTAGTATCTGTTTCGAGGTATCAGGGTTTCAGACGAAAACTCATCTGTTACAAAGGGATTTCAAAATTTTAACTTATTTGAACTACAGACTACTTCTGTGTTCAAAATGCACAATTACAAAGTGATATTCTAGATTAAAGGCATCATCACAATAGTTGTGGAGAAAAAGTCTTCACTTTTTCATCGCTCGTGTCATTTGCTTATTGCGCCGTAACCATGGATAATCTTCATCGTTTATCAGGGTGCTTGGGTCAGCCTTGACTTTGAAGGGGGAATTTCATAAAACTTTTCATAATCTTCGGAAATGTCTGTCTTGTCCTCCACTCCCACGATGTCTCTTTTTCTTGAAAGAACTATGTGGCGCTTTGTTTCATCGTTTGATGTGTTCGCTTCCATATCTTTTCTTTTTCTGGTTCTTGTAGACATGTCCTTCACATAGAAAACCCGCGCCACATCATTGGCTAGAACGAACGGTTCATCTGTGTACCCTAGATTGTTCAGATCCACTGTTGTCATTCCGTAATCCGGGTCTACCTGTACCCCGCCTCCTGACAGATTGATGATACGTCCAAAACGTATCTATAATTTCTGCTTGCTCCATGCCTCTTTTGTGTGATATTGCTATGATATTTATGCACTTCCATACACTTTTGATCATATTTGGACTAACCTATTAACTCAGTGCACCCCAGTGCCAGTTCCTGTTTTCTGCTGTTTTTCTATTTCAGGTTTCCCCCATATTAAAAGTGCCCTAAAAATTCCGGGAAAAATACAGGAAAAATCAGCGTATCGGGAGCTTCCGGAAAAACCAAGGCAGGGCCAGAGGGGAGTCTAGGGGGCCCAGGCGGCCACCCGGCGCGGCCCCACCCCTGGCCGCGCCAGGGGGGCGCCTGGGGCCCCACCTCCGCCTCTGGTGCCCCCCTTTGGCATATATTTACCACGCGTCCCGAAACCCTCGAGGACGGAACCCTTTTTCGCGATCTCATCTCTGTTCCGCCGCCGCCGCGCTTCCAAGATCGGGAGCACCAGGATAACTCTTCCCGGCACCCTGCCGGAGGGGAGGATCACCACCGGGAGGTTCTCCACCACCATGGACGCCTCCCGGATGAGTTGTGAGTAGTCTCCCTTGGACCAGTAGCTATGTGATGTTCTCCTCCCCTCTTTGTTCTTCATGGATTAGACCTCGTGAGCTGCCCTACATGATCGAGGCACATATGTAATCTTTATGCTGTTGCTATGCTGAATTTGTTGGGATCCGATGGATTATGAGATTATGTTCAGATTGTGTGTGAGTAATATATTTGATTCACCTCTTTTATATTTATGTTCTTGAGTAATTCTTGCATGTTCTCCGTTGCTATTTATTGCTTTGGCCGAGTAGTAGGTAGTAACTCCAAGACGGAACATTATGCTTGATTGTGGGTTCATGCCCCTCGATGACTAGTTTGAGTGACAAAAACATGAGTCTAGGGGATGTGCTGTTGACACAAGGGGGAAAACAACGGTGCTTGTACTTGCGGGTGCAAGGATTGTTTACTTTACGCAAAGTTCTTTTAATGCAGTTGTCTGTTGCTTTGAGTTTACACTTTGGGTGGGACTCGCTACTTAATACCAGCGAGATGTTCGGGATAGATATCTCAAGGTGTATGATTAGTAGTAGATGCAGCTGGATTTCGGTCTACTTGCCTCGGCGTACCGCCCATGCTTTTGAGCCTCTACCTTTCTTTACAGCATAGTTAGCATTGGTTTGCGCACATAATCCTGTCAATTGCCCAACTGTAATTTGTTTACCTCGCTTAGCTGTTTTGTCTTCTTTTGGGAGAGAGACATCACTAGTGAACATCATGGGACCCCGGTCCATATTAGCATCACTGATCACACCCGCTATTTACTTCCTGTTCTTATTTACTAGTTGCAGTCATACCTATCACTATTATCTCTTGCGTTTGATCCTTTGTAAATGACAAGGCCGGAGGGATTGACAACCTCTCTGTACTCGTTGGGAGCAAAGTTATTTGTATCTGTGTGCAGGTCCTGTCAAGCAGAAGTTTCTGACGCTATTAACACCTTCTTGTCGACCCTCGGAGTCTCACGGGATTCGATCCTTGGTATCTTTGCCAAGGGAAATTTGCCGCTACGCTACATCTCAAACCTTCCAGTTGGGGTAACCAACGAGGGGCGAGAAGCCATCAAGCAAGTTTCTGGCGCCGTTGCCGGGGACTCCACTCTTCAAGATAGGGGAGTTGCACGCTATCTTTTACCTTTGCTTTTTAGTCTTGTTAGTTTACCTTTCAGTTTTTGCTTTAGTGTCTTCTATCAAAAATCACAAAAAAATTATTTGCTTTTCTGTTAGTAGTCCTTTCTGTTTAGTCAAGCATGTTAGGATTTGGTGCTTTGAGGGAATCAGAAGTTCTAGATTTCCATCAAAGGGATAGAGAAAATATGAAGAAGGCATGGGACAGAATTTCTAATGCACATAGGAGAATTATGCCTTGGATACCTATAAAAATTGTGCTTAGAAATTTTTACCATGGTCTTTTTAAATGGTGTAAACACTCTTGATATTATAGCTGAAGGAGATTTCCTAGAGTGTGATGAAGCTAGAGCTCTTGAAATTATACATGGTCTATCTAGTTATTTTGTTTATGATCATAGTTTTGATACTGTCATAGATAGACTTGCTACTATTGAGAAGAGAATGGATGCTCTAGACTTGATGAAGGCAGAGAAACCCAAACCCAATAAGAGAGATATTTTGGAAATAGACAATGATTGGGAGCCTTTTGTTAGGATTAGCATCTCTAATCAAGACTTCCTTGCTTATTGTGATATTGGATCTATGGTTTCTACTATGCCAAAAATTGTTCATGATTCTTTAAAATTTAACATGGATAGATTATCATCCTATCATGAACATGCTAATGGAGATATTTCTGAGACCCAGGGAAGAATAAAAGCGTGCCAGTTACATTCCTTAAAGGGATTGCAATGGTTGATTTCTTCATCATGAAGCCAAACCAAGGAAATATAGTGCTTGGAAGGGATTTCCTCCGAGCCGTAAAAGGCTTCATCGATATAGGTAAGGGACAAATCCGCCTACGCGGGAAGGCAAAAGGTACGTACCCCTTTCCTAGACGGAACAAGGATGAACTTGTTGAGGAACCATTTGAAGCAATCTATAACTCCGATTATTATGATGATTTTTGATTCCTCTTTGCCTCATGCCTAGCTTAAAGGCATAAAAGAAAGTGCTTTTGGGAGGCAGCCCACAACGAATAAAGTTTTATTTTGCTTTTGTTGTGTCTTGATGGTTGTTACTACAGTAGCATCATCATTGTATCTTTTTTTTTCAGCTTTGTGCCAAGTTTAGCCTCTGATTGCAAGAAGGTTCAAAAGTTGTGACGTGCAGTCCAGAAAACAGATTCTGTCCTTGGACAGAAAAATTCGTATAAAATCACCAGATCATCTTTTTGATCTGATTTTTTTTTTGAAAACGTGCTCTATACAATTGGATTTCGGGCGTCTGTTCTGAGTTTTTTGATTTGAGTTGCAGAAGTGCCCCGAAAAAATATTTACTACATGCTGGTCTGTTTTTCACAGATTCTGTCCTGTTTTGCCTTTTCTTCGTTTTACAAACCTTGAGCTTGCTTTTTCTTTGCAAAAACCTTTTGGCAATCTTGAGAAACAGTAGCTCTTCAAGATTATCTTTATTTCCAGCAAGGAAAAATTATTTTATTATGGGTACTAACCTCGCTAATCAGATTATGATGAGTTATGTATGAAGGGAGTTTTCAAGTGTGCGAGGGAAGATGATAAAAAGATTCAGGAGGGTCAAACGCTCAAGCTTGGGGATGCCCCCGTGAACCCCCAAGAAATATTCAAGAAGACTCAAGCGTCTAAGCTTGGGGATGCCCCCGTGCATCCCCTTCTCCATCGACAATTATCAGTTCGTCTTTCGTTCCACTATATTTTGATCACTTCATGCATTATGTGCTATGCTTGGAGCGTCTTGCTTTTAGTTTCCTTTTTAGTTTTCTTTAGCTTTGCTTGCTGTTCATAACGAGTTAGAACCCAGCTTTCTTTGTGTGGGAGAGAAACACACTCCACTTCAACCTAGAACACAACATAGGATTTTTATGCTTATCTTTGTTGTGTGTGTTCTTTGTCTTTCCATAGCTACTGTCATGTTTAGCTCTTAGTTTTCATGCCTTTCTTTTTAAAGAGCTCTTGTTTAGTTGGTTGTTGAACTCTCTTGAGTTTTCATGTTTATCTTGTTAAGAGAGTTTGTCTGTTGCACTGAGTTGTGTGTCTTAACTTAAAGTAGGTAATTGAGGTTGCTATTTAATTTTAGTAGTAACTTGCAATAGTTTTGAGGTATTGCCATGAGTAATGTCTGAACTTTTGGTGTCAAGAGCTTTAGCCTATTAGTGATAGATGTCGTATTTTGGGTAATCCGTGTTTATTTTCGAAAACCTACAAAATAGTTGAGAACTTTAGCTACTAAATGGATCACTAATCTTTGGAGGGATCGAATATTAGAGTACACTCACGTACCATGGGTCGAGGATGCGCAAGGGTAACCAAACCCCCATACACTCCTCCTCAGGGTACTTGTCTCTTTGTGAACCTCCTAATTAGATTGAGAGTTACCGATAATAAGTGCATGAGTTCTTCGGACTAATGTGAGTATTCGAAGGTTGACACTTCCACCTAACCATATTTTTCTAGCCTCTTCGGTACCGTGCATTGCCCTTTCTCACCTCGAGAGTTGGCGCATACTTCACCGGTGCATCCAAATCCTTGGCACGATACGCTATTGAAGGAATTATGCCCTAGAGGCAATAATAAAGATGTTATTTGTATTTCCTTATATCATGATAAATGTCTTTTATTCATGCTAGAATTGTATTAACTGGAAACTTGATACATGTGTGAATACATAGACAAAACAGTATGTCCCTAGTATGCCTCTACTAGACTAGCTCATTGATCAAAGATGGTTATGTTTCCTAGCCATAGACATGAGTTGTCATTTGATCAACGGGGTCACATCATTAGGAGAATGATGTGATGGACAAGACCCATCCGTTAGCATAGCACTATGATCGTTTAGTTTTACTGCTATTGCTTTCTTCATGACTTATACATGTTCCTATGACTATGAGATTATGCAACTCCCGAATACCGTAGGAACACCTTGTGTGCTATCAAACGTCACAACGTAACTGGGTGATCATAAAGATGCTCTACAGGTGTCTCCGAGAGTATTCGTGGTGTTGGCATAGATCAAGATTAGGATTTGTCACTCCAAGTGTCGGGGAGGTATCTCTGGGCCCTCTCGGTAACACACATCACAATAAGCCTTGCAAGCAAAAGACTAATGAGTTAGTCACGAGATGATGTGTTACGGAACGAGTAAAGAGACTTGCCAGTAATGAGATTGAACTAGGTATAGAGATACCGACGATCGAATCTCGGGCAAGTAACATACCGATGACAAAAGGAACAACGTATGTTGTTATGCGGTTTGACCGATAAAAGATCTTCGTAGAATATGTAGGAGCCAATATGAACATCCAGGTTCCGCTATTGGTTATTGACCAGAGATGAGTCTCGGTCATGTCTACATAGTTCTCGAACCCGTAGGGTCCGCACGCTTAACGTTTGATGACGATCGGTATTATGAGTTTATGAGTTTTGATGTACCGAAGGTAGTTCGGAGTCCCGGATGAGATCACGGACATGACGAGGAGTCTCGGAATGTCTGAGACATAAAGATTGATATATTGGACGACTATATTCGGACACCGGAAGTGTTCCGGAAAAGTTTCGGATTTAACGGGATTGCCGGAGGGGGTTACCGGAACCCCCTACGAGGGGGGATGGTCCATAGTGGGCCTTAAGGGAAAGAGAGAGGCAGCCCATAGGGCTGGCCGGCGCCCCACCTAGGGTTCCTAGTTGGACTAGGATTGGGGGGCGCCACCTCTCCCTCTTTTCCTTTCCCTCTCTTCCTTCTTTGGTGATTCCTACTAGGAATAGGATTGCAATCCTATTCCTAGTAGGATTGCACCTCTAGCCGCACCAAACAAGGGCCGGCCGGCCTCCCCCTTGCTCCTTTATATACGGGGGCAGGGGGGCACCCAAAGACACACAAGTTGAATTGTTTTAGCCGTGTGCGGTGCCCCCCTCCACAGAAACACACCTCGGTCATACCGTCGCGGAGCTTAGGCGAAGCCCTGCGCCGGTGAATACATCATATCCATCACCACGCCGTCGTGCTGACGAAACTCTCCCGTGAAACTCAACTGGATCAAGAGCTCGTGGGACGTCATCAAGCTGAACGTGTGCTGAACGCAGAGGTGCCGTACGTTCGGTGCTTGATCGGTTGGATCGCGAAGAAGTTCGACAACATCAACCGCGTCACTTGACGCTTCCGCTCCCGGTCTACGAGGGTACGTAGACACACTCTTCCCTCTCGTTGCTATGCATCTGGTAGATAGATCTTGCGTGATCGTAGGAAAATTTTAAAATACTACGTTCCCCAACAGTGGCATCATGAGCCAGATTTATGCCTAGATGATATGCACGAGTAGAACACAATGAGTTGTGGGCGATACTAGTCATACTGCTTACCAGCATGTCATACTTTGCTTCGGCGGTATTGTGAGATGAAGCGGCCCGGACCGACATTACGCGTACGCTTACGCGAGACTGGTTTCACCGTTACGAGCACTCGTTGCTTAAAGGTGACTGGCGGGTGTCTGTCTCTCTCACTTTAGCTGAATCAAGTGTGGCTACGCCCGGTCCTTGTGAAGGTTAAAACAGCACATACTTGACGAAACATCGTTGTGGTTTTGTATGCGTAGGTAAGAACGGTTCTTGCTAAGCCCGTAGCAGCCACGTAAAACTTGCAAAAACAAAGTAGAGGACGTCTAACTTGTTTTTGCAGGGCATGTTGTGATGTGATATGGTCAAGACATGATGAGTTATACGGTTTTGTATGAGATGATCATGTTTTGTAATGTTATCGGCAACTGGCAGGAGCCATATGGTTGTCGCTTTATTGTATGAAATGCAATCGCCATGTAATTGCTTTACTTTATCACTAAACGGTAGCGATAGTCGTAGAAGTAATAGTTGTCGAGACGACAACGATGCTACGATGGAGATCAAGGTGTCGCGCCGGTGACGAAGGTGATCATGACGGTGCTTTGGAGATGGAGATCAAAAGCACAAGATGATGATGGCCATATCATGTCACATATTTTGATTGCATGTGATGTTTATCTTATTATGCTTCTTATTTTGCTTAGAACGATGGTAGCATTATAAGATGATCCCTTACTAAAATTCAAGGTATAAGTGTTCTCCCTGAATATGCACCGTTGCGAAAGTTCGTCGTGCCGAGACACCACGTGATGATCGGGTGTGATAAGCTCTACGTTCAAATACAACGGGTGTAAGCCAGTTTTGCACACGCAGAATACTCGGGTTAAACTTGACGAGCCTAGCATATGCAGATATGGCCTCGGAACACTGGAGACCGAAAGGTCGAGTGTGAATCATATAGTAGATATGATCAACATAAGATGTTCACCATTGAAACTACTCCATCTCACGTGATGATCGGACATGGTTTAGTTGATTTGGATCACGTGATCATTTAGATGACCGGAGGGATGTCTATCTAAGTGGGAGTTCTTTAAATTAATATGATTAAATTGAACTTTAATTTATCATGAACTTAGTCCTGGTAGTATTAGCATATCTATGTTGTAGATCAATAGCTCGCGATGTTGCTCCACGTTTATTTTTTATATGTTCCTAGAGAAAACTAAGTTGAAAGATGTTAGTAGCAATGATGCGGAATTGTTCCGTGATCTGAGGATTATCCTCATTGCTGCACAGAAGAATTATGTCCTTGATGCACCGCTAGGTGACAGACCTATTGCAGGAGCAGATGTAGACGTTATGAACGTTTTGACAAAAGCTCGATATGATGACTACTTGATAGTTTAGTGCACCATGCTTTACGGCTTATAACCGGGACTTCAAAAACCGTTTTGAAACGCCACGGAGCATATGAGATGTTCCAAGAGTTGAAATTAATATTTCATACTCATGCCCGTGTCGAGAGGTATAAGACCTCTGACAGTACTTTGCCTACAAGATGGAGGAGAATAGCTCAACCAGTGAGCATGTGCTCAGATTTTCTGGGTAGTACAATTGCTTGAATCAAGTGGGAGTTAATCTTCCAGATAAGATAGTAATTGACAAAGTTCTCTAGACACTATCACCAAGTTAGTAGAACTTCGTGATGAACTATAATATGCAAGGGATGACGAAAGTAATTCCCGAGCTCCTCACGATGCTGAAATCAGCAAAGGTAGAAATCAAGAAAGAGCATCAAGTGTTGATGGTTAACAAGACCACTTGTTTCAAGTAAAGGGCAAAGGGATAGAAGGGGAACTTCAAGAAGAATGACAAGAAAGTTGTCACTCCCGTGAAGAAACCCAAATCTAAACTCAAGCCTGAAACTAAGTGCTTCTACTGCAAAGGAAATGGTCACTAGAAGTGGAACAGCCCTAGATATTTGGCGGATAAGAAGGATGGCAAAGTGAACAAAGGTATATTTGATATACAGATTATTGATGTGTATTTTACTAGTGTTCATAGCAACCCCTCGGTATTTGATACTTGTTCAGTTGCTAAAGAGTAGTAACTCGAAATGGGAGTTGCATAATGAACAGAAACTAGTTAAAGGATGAAGTGACGATGTGTATTGGAAGTAGTTCCAAGATTGATATGATCATCATCGCACACTCTCTATACTTTCGGGATTAGTGTAAAACCTAAATAAATGTTATTTGGCATTTGTGTTGAGCATGAATATGATTTGATCATATTTGTTGCAATACGGTTATTCATTTAAAGTCATAGAATAATTGTTATTCTGTTTACATGAATAAAACCTTCGATGGTCATACACCCAATGAATATAGTTTGTTGGATCTCGATCGTGGTGATACACATATTCATAATATTGAAGCCAAAAGATGCAAGGTTAATAATGATGGTGCAACTTATTTGTGGCACTGCCGTTTAGGTCATAATGGTGTAAAGCGCATGAAGAAACTCCATAGTGATGGACTTTTGGAATCACTTGATTATGAATCACTTGGTGCTTGCGAACCATGCCTCATGGGCAAGATGACTAAAACTCCGTTCACCGGAACAATGGAGCGAGCAACAGATTTGTTGGAGATCATACATACAGATGTATGTGGACCAATAAGTGTTGAAGCTCGCGGCGGGTATCGTTATTTTCTGACCTTCACTGATGATTTGAGCAGATATGGGTATATCTACTTAATGAAGCACAAGTCTGAAACATTTGAAAAGTTCAAAGAATTTCAGAGTGAAGTGGAGAATCATCGTAACAAGAGAATAAGAGTTTCTACGATATGATCGTAGAGGTAAAATATTTGAGTTAGCGAGTTTTGGCCTTCAGTAAAAACAATGTGAAATAGTTTCACTACTCATGCCACCTGGAACACAACAGTGTAATGGTGTGTCCGAACGTCATAACCGTACTTTATTAGATATGGTACGATCGATGATGTCTCTTACCGATCTACCACTATCGCTTTTGGGGTTATGCATTAGAGACAGCTACATTCACGTTAAATAGGGCACCATCTAAATCCGTGGAGATGACACCGTATGAACTGTGGTTTGACGAGAAACCTAAGCTGTCATTTCTTTAAGTTTGGGACTGCGATGCTTATGTGGAAAAGTTTCAACATGATAAGCTCGAACCCAAATCGGAAAGGTAAATCTTCATAGGATACCCAAAAGAAACTGTTGGGTACACCTTCTATCACAGATCCGAAGGCAAGATATTCATTGCTAAGAATGGATCCTTTCTAGAGAAGGAGTTTCTCTCGAAAGAAGTGAGTGGGAGGAAAGTAGAACTTGATGAGGTAATTGTACCTTCTCCCGAATTGGAAAGTAGTACATCACAGAAAATTGTTCCAGTGATTCCTACACCAATCAGTGAGGAAGTTAATGATGATGATCATGAAACTTCGGATCAAGTTTCTGCTGAACGTCGTAGATCAACCAGAGTACCTTCCGCACCAGAGTGGTACGGCAACCCAGTTCTGGAAATCATGTTACTAGACCATGATGAACCTACGAACTATGAGGAAGCGATGATGAGCCCAGATTCCGCAAAAATGGCTTGAAGCCATGAAATCTGAGATGGGATCCATGTATGAGAACAAAGTGTGGACTTTGGTTGACTTGCCCGATGATCGGCAGGCCATCGAAAATAAATGGATCTTCAAGAGGAAGACCGACGCAGACGGTAATGTTACTGTTTACAAAGCTCGACTTGTTGCGAAAGGTTTTCGACAAGTTCAAGGAGTTGACTACGATGAGACTTTCTCACCTGTAGCGATGCTTAAGTCTGTCCGAATCATGTTAGCAATTGCCGCATTTTATGAAATCTGGCAAATGGATGTCAAAACTGCATTCCTGAATGGATATCTCAAAGAAGAGTTGTATATGATGCAACCAGAAGGTTTTGTCGATCCAAAAGGTGCTAACAAAGTATGCAAGCTCCAGCGATCCATCTATGGACTGGTGCAAGCATCTCGGAGTTGGAATATACGCTTTGATGAGGTGATCAAAGCATATCGTTTTATACAGACTTTTGGAGAAGCCTGTATTTACAAGAAAGTGAGTGGGAGCTCTGTAGCATTTCTAATATTATATGTGGATGACATATTGTTGATTGGAAATGATATAGAATTTCTGGACAGCATAAAAGGATACTTGAATAAGAGTTTTTCAATGAAAGACCTCGGTGAAGCTGCTTATATATTAGGCATCAAGATCTATAGAGATAGATCAAGACGCTTAATTGGACTTTCACAAAGCACATACCTTGATAAGATTTTGAAGAAGTTCAAAATGGATCAGTCAAAGAAAGGGTTCTTGCTTGTATTACAAGGTATGAAGTTGAGTAAGACTCAATGCCCGACCACTGCAGAAAAATATAGAGAGAATGAAAAGTCATTCCCTATGCCTCATCCATAGGTTCTATAAAGTATGCCATGCTGTGTACCAAACATGTTGTGTACCTTGCCATGAGTTTGTCAAGGGGGTACAATAGTGATCCAGAAGTAGATCACTGTACAGCGGTCAAAATTATCCTTAGTAACTGGATGACTAAGGAAATGTTTCTCGATTATGGAGGTGATAAAGAGTTCGTCGTAAAGGGTTACGCCGATGCAAGCTTTGACACTAAATCCAGATGACTCTAAGTATCAATCTGGATGCGTATTGAAAGTGGGAGCAATTAGCTAGAGTAGCTCTATGCAGAGCATTGTAGACATAGAAATTTGCGAAATACATACGGATCTGAATGTGACAGACCCGTTGACTAAACTTCTCTCACAAGCAAAACATGATCACACCTTATTACTCTTGGGTATTAATCACATAGCGATGTGAACTAGATTATTGACTCTAGTAAACCCTTTGGGTGTTGGTCACATGGCGATGTGAACTATGGGTGTTAATCACATAACGATGTGAACTATCGGTATTAAATCACATGGCGATGTGAGCTAGATTATTGACTCTAGTGCAAGTGGGAGACCGAAGGAAATATGCCCTAGAGGCAATAATAAAGTTATTATTTATTTCCTTATATCATGATAAATGTTTATTATTCATGCTAGAATTGTATTAACCGGAAACTTAGTACATGTGTGAATACATAGACAAAACAGTATGTCCCTAGTATGCCTCTACTAGACTAGCTCATTGATCAAAGATGGTTATGTTTCCTAGCCATAGACATGAGTTGTCATTTGATCAACGGGATCACATCATTAGGAGAATGATGTGATGGACAAGACCCATCCGTTAGCATAGCACTATGATCGTTTAGTTTTACTGCTATTGCTTTCTTCATGACTTATACATGTTCCTATGACTATGAGATTATGCAACTCCCGAATACCGTAGGAACACCTTGTGTGCTATCAAACGTCACAACGTAACTGGGTGATCATAAAGATGCTCTACAGGTGTCTCCGAAAGTATTCGTGGTGTTGGCATAGATCAAGATTAGGATTTGTCACTCCGAGTGTCGGAGAGGTATCTCTGGGCCCTCTCGGTAACACACATCACAATAAGCCTTGCAAGCAAAAGACTAATGAGTTAGTCACGAGATGATGTGTTACGGAACGAGTAAAGAGACTTGCCGGTAACAAGATTGAACTAGGTATAGAGATACCGACGATCGAATCTCGGGCAAGTAACATACCGATGACAAAAGGAACAACGTATGTTGTTATGCGGTTTTGATCGATAAAAGATCTTCGTAGAATATGTAGGAGCCAATATGAACATCCAGGTTCCGCTATTGGTTATTGACCGGAGATGAGTCTCGGTCATGTCTACATGGTTCTCGAACCCGTAGGGTCCGCACGCTTAACGTTTGATGACGATCGGTATTATGAGTTTATGAGTTTTGATGTACCGAAGGTAGTTCGGAGTCCCGGATGAGATCACGGACATGACGAGGAGTCTCGGAATGTCCGAGACATAAAGATTGATATATTGGACGACTATATTCGGACACCGGAAGTGTTCCGGAAAAGTTTCGGATTTAACGGGATTGCCGGAGGGGGTTACCGGAACCCCCTACGAGGGGGGATGGTCCATAGTGGGCCTTAAGGGAAAGAGAGAGGCAGCCCATAGGGCTGGCCGGCGCCCCACCTAGGGTTCCTAGTTGGACTAGGATTGGGGGGCGCCACCTCTCCCTCTTTTCCTTTCCCTCTCTTCCTTCTTTGGTGATTCCTACTAGGAATAGGATTGCAATCCTATTCCTAGTAGGATTGCACCTCTAGCCGCACCAAACAAGGGCCGGCCGGCCTCCCCCTTGCTCCTTTATATACGGGGGCAGGGGGGCACCCAAAGACACACAAGTTGAATTGTTTTAGCCGTGTGCGGTGCCCCCCTCCACAGAAACACACCTCGGTCATACCGTCGCGGAGCTTAGGCGAAGCCCTGCGCCGGTGAATACATCATATCCATCACCACGCCGTCGTGCTGACGAAACTCTCCCGTGAAACTCAACTGGATCAAGAGCTCGTGGGACGTCATCAAGCTGAACGTGTGCTGAACGCAGAGGTGCCGTACGTTCGGTGCTTGATCGGTTGGATCGCGAAGAAGTTCGACAACATCAACCGCGTCACTTGACGCTTCCGCTCCCGGTCTACGAGGGTACGTAGACACACTCTTCCCTCTCGTTGCTATGCATCTGGTAGATAGATCTTGCGTGATCGTAGGAAAATTTTAAAATACTACGTTCCCCAACAGCTATGTCATCATAAGCCTCATTATATCCTTCCTCAAAACAGCCACCATACCTACCTATTAAGGCATTTCCATAGCCTTTCCGTGATACATTGCCATGCAACATCCATCTTCTCATAACTTGATCTTCATGTCATACATGCTTTTTGCTTGATCGATGAGCCGCATGCTAGTTGGGCCTTGCCCTAATCATTGCTACATGACGCGCTAGTATCACTGCATATCCTGCTACACTGGCAGAGGCATACATTTGCAAACATCATGATAGTTTCATTTTCTTTATGTTGAGTACTTTTGTAAAGTGTGAAAGATCTTCTATACTTCTTGTAATACATAGAGTGTTGCCCCTAAAGTGAGGAAAAGATCCCAAAGAGGACAAATCAAAAGATCCCAAAGAGGAAATTTTGAGATAAAGAGAAAGAGCCATTGAGGCCATAAAAAAAATAAAAAAATAGAAAAAAAAGAGAAAAAGAAATAAAAAAAGAGAAGGGGGCACACTACTATTTCTTTTGAGAGATCCACACTCGTACTCCATCTTATACCTTGTGCTCCATAGAGATTATCATTCATGCATATAGCTATGTGGGGACCTTTACACTATAGAACTTGGCTTGTATATTCCAATGATGAGCCTCCTCAAAAGAGCTCTAGGTCTTCTTGAGCAAGCAAGTTGGATGCACCCCCACTAGTTCCATTGGAGAGCTTACCTTAGCTCATATGTGCATCCGTTGCATGGCAATCCCTACTCCTCACATCATATCTATCATTTGGCTTTCTCTCGCCGATGATTGTCCTCATTGATGTGAGCCTTTCACACCCTTTTTGTCTTCCCCCTCTATCATTTTTCTCTCTTTGCCATCCTAAGTGTCGACTTTCTTGCTTACGCTCATCCATTGCATGAGTGCTCAAAATATCGAAAGGGAGTGGATCATTTTGACTTGTACCTGGCTGACGGTCTGGGGATGAGTCAAGATAAGATTCCAAAGAAGACCAAGTGTGAAACTTTAGTAGATTAAGTTCTCAACAATACAGTAACAATGTTTTACTCTCTCATATATCCCTATCCCCTTTCTTGCACGCAAACACCATTTGGAGACATTCGAGTCACGGACAGCGAGAGCTCTTGCACCTTTATGTTCTTATGTTACTTGTTACAATACTAATATAGACTCTTGCTTGTTATGACTTGAATTGAATTACATGCCTTGATTACTTTACTTAAAAGTTCTTATATGGTTGATAGCATGTCACCACAGAAATTATGCTTGTTATCATTTACCTACTCGAGGACGAGCAGGAATTAAGCTTGGGGATGTTGATACGTCCAAAACGTATCTATAATTTCTGCTTGCTCCATGCCTCTTTTGTGTGATATTGTTATGATATTTATGCAGTTCCATACACTTTTGATCATATTTGGACTAACCTATTAACTCAGTGCACCCCAGTGCCAGTTCCTGTTTTCTGCTGTTTTTCTATTTCAGGTTTCCCCCATATTAAAAGTGCTCTAAAAATTCCGGGAAAAATACAGGAAAAATCAGCGTATCGGGAGCTTCCGAAAAAACCAAGGCAGGGCCAGAGGGGAGCCTGGGGGGGCCAGGCGGCCACCCGGCGCGGCCCCACCCCTGGCCGCGCCAGGGGGGGCGCCTGGGGCCCCACCTCCGCCTCTGGTGCCCCCCTTTGGCATATATTTACCACGCGTCCCGAAACCCTCGAGGACGGAACCCTTTTTCGTGATCTCATCTCTGTTCCTCCGCCGCCGCGCTTCCAAGATCGGGAGCACCAGGAGAACTCTTCCCGGCACCCTGCCGGAGGGGAGGATCACCACCGGGAGCTTCTCCACCACCATGGACGCCTCCCGGATGAGTTGTGAGTAGTCTCCCTTGGACCATGGGTCCATGACCAGTAGCTATGTGATGTTCTCCTTCCCTCTTTGTTCTTCATGGATTAGACCTCGTGTGCCCTACATGATCGAGGCACATATGTAATCTTTATGCTGTTGCTATGCTGAGTTTGCTGGGATCTGATGGATTATGAGATTATGTTCAGATTGTGTGTGAGTAATATATTTGATTCACCTCTTTTATATTTATGTTCTTGAGTAATTCTTGCATGTTCTCCGTTGCTATTTATTGCTTTGGCCGAGTAGTAGGTAGTAACTCCAAGAGGGAACGTTATGCTTGATTGTGGGTTCATGCCCCTCGATGACTAGTTTGAGTGACAGAAACATGAGTCTAGGGGATGTGCTGTTGCCACAAGGGGGAAAACAACGGTGCTTGTACTTGCGGGTGCAAGGATTGTTTACTTTACGCAAAGTTCTTTTAATGCAGTTGTCTGTTGCTTTGAGTTTACACTTTGGGTGGGACTCGCAACTTAATACCAGCGAGATGTTCTGGATAGATATCTCAAGGTGGATGATTAGTAGTAGATGCAGATGGATTTCGGTCTACTTGCCTCGGCGTACCGCCCATGCTTTTGATCCTCTACCTTTCTTTACAGCATAGTTAGCATTGGTTTGCGCACATAATCCTGTCAATTGCCCAGCTGTAATTTGTATACCTCGCTTAGCTGTTTTGTCGTCTTTTGGGAGAGAGACATCACTAGTGAACATCATGGGACCCCGGTCCATATTAGCATCACTGATCACACCCGCTATTTACTTCCTGTTCTTATTTACTAGTTGCATTCATACCTATCACTATTATCTCTTGCGTTTGATCCTTTGTAAACGACAAGGCCGGAGGGATAGACAACCTCTCTGTACTCGTTGGGAGCAAAGTTATTTGTATCTGTGTGCAGGTCCTGTCAAGCAGAAGTTTCTGACGCTATTGACACCTTCTTGTCGACCCTTGGAGTCTCACGGGATTCGATCCTTGGTATCTTTGCCAAGGGAAATTTGCCGCTACGCTACATCTCAAACCTTCCACTTGAGGTAACCAACGAGGGGAGAGAAGCCATCAATTGACCCATTTGCACTTAAACAAAGGGATCTTAAAATCATGTCCGTAGTCAAGTTCCCATATGTCCACTATGTAACCATAATATGTTTCCTTTCCCTTATTGGTTGCTACATCAAAGCGGACCCTGCTGTTTTGGTTGGTGCTCTTTTTATCTTGGGCGGTCGTGTAAAATGTATTCCCATTTATCTCGTATCCTTTGTAAATCAATACAGTCAAAGATGGTCCCCTGGACAACGAGTACAGCTCAGCACAAACAGTGTTGTCACCTCTGAGATGTGTTTCCAACCAACTGCCGAAAGTCTTGATGTGTTCACATGTAATCCAGTCATCACAACGCTCAGGGTGTTTGGAACACAGAGTGTTCTTGTGTTCATCGACATACGGGGTCACCAGGGTAGAGTTCTGTAGAACTGTGTAGTGTGCTTCAGACCAAGAATGCCCGTCCCTGCATATTATTGACTCCCCTCCAAGCGTGCCTTTCCCAGTTAGTCTCCCCTCATACCGCGAGTTAGGGAGACCAATCTTCTTAAGGCCAGGAATGAAGTCAACACAAAACCCAATGACATCCTCTGTTTGATGGCTCATGGAGATGCTTCCTTTTGGCCTAGCGCGGTTACGGACATATTTCTTTAGGACTCCCATGAACCTCTCAAAGGGGAACATATTGTGTAGAAATACGGGGCCCAGAATGACAATCTCGCCGACTAGATGAACTAGGACGTGCGTCTTGATATTGAAGAAGGATGGTGGGAACACCAGCTCGAAGCTGACAAGACATCGCGCCACATCACTCCTTAGCCTTGGTATGATTTTTGGATCGATCACCTTCTGGGAGATTGCATTTAGGAATGCACATAGCTTCATAATGGCTAATCGGACGTTTTCCGATAGAAGCCCCCTTAGTGCAACCGGAAGTAGTTGCGTCATAATCACGTGGCAGTCATGAGACTTTAGGTTCTGGAACTTTTTCTCTGCCATATTTATTATCCCTTTTATATTCGACGAGAAGCCAAACGGGACCTTCATACTGAGCAGGCATGCAAAGAAGATTTCCTTCTCTTCTTTGGTAAGAGCGTAGCTGGCAGGACCTCCATACTGCTTTGGAGGCAGGCCGTCTTTTTCGTGCAAACGTTGCAGGTCCTCCCGTGCCTCCGGTGTATCTTTTGTTTTCCCATACACGCCCAAGAAGCCTAGCAGGTTCACGCAAAGGTTCTTCGTCACGTGCATCACGTCGATTAAAGAGCGGACCTCTAGGTCTTTCCAGTAGGGTAGGTCCCAAAATATTGATTTCTTCTTCCACATGGGTGCGCGTCCCTCATCGTCATTCGGAACAGATAGTCCGCCGGGACCCTTTCTAAAGATTACCTATAAATCATTGACCATAGCAAGTACGTGATCACCGGTACGCATGGCGGGCTTCTTCCGGTGATCTGCCTCGCCTTTGAAATGCTTGCCTTTCTTTCAACATTGATGATTGGTCGGAAGAAATCGACGATGACCCAGGTACACATTCTTCCTGCATCTGTCCAGGTATATACTTTGGGTGTCATCTAAACAGTGCGTGCATGCGTGGTATCCCTTGTTTGTTTGTCCTGAAAGGTTACTGAGAGCAGGCCAATTATTGATGGTTACAAACAACAACGCATGTAGGTCAAATTCCTCCTGGTTGGCCTCATCCCACGCACGTACACCTTGTCCATTCCACAGCTGTAAAAGTTTTTCAACTAATGGCCTTAGGTACACATCAATGTCGTTGCCGGGTTGCTTAGGGCCTTGGATGAGTATTGGCATCATAATGAACTTCCGCTTCATGCACAGCCAAGGAGGAAGGTTATAGATACATAGAGTCACGGGCCAGGTGCTGTGATTGCTGCTTTGATCCCCAAAAGGATTAATGCCATCCGCGCTTAAACCAAACCATACATTCCTTGTGTCACCTGCAAACTCCTCCCAGTACGTTCTCTCGATTTTTCTCCACTACGACCCGTCAGCAGGTGCTCTCAACTTCCCGTCTTTCTTACGGTCCTCTGCGTGCCATCACATCAACTTGGCATGCTCTTTGTTTCTGAACATACATTTCAACCGTGGTATTATAGGAGCATACCACATCACCTTAGCAGGAACCCTCTTCTTAGGGCGCTCGACGTCAACATCACCAGGGTCATCTCGTCTGATCTTATACCGCAAGGCGCCGCATACCGGGCATGCGTTCAAATGCTCGTACGCACCGCGGTACAGGATGCAGTCATTAGGGCATGCATGTATTTTATGCACCTCCAATACTAGAGGGCATACAACCTTCTTTGTTGCGTACGTACTGTCGGGCAATTCGTTTTCCTTTGGAAGCTTCTTCTTTAATATTTTGAGTAGTTTCTCAAATCCTTTGTCAGGGACACCATTCTCTGCCTTCCATTGCAGCAATTCCAGTACGGTACCGAGCTTCGTGTTGCCATCTTCACAATTGGGGTACAACCCTTTTTTGTAATCCTCCAACATGCGGTCGAACTTCAGCTTCTCCTTTTCACTTTCGCACTGTCTCCTTGCATCAACAATGACCCGGCGGAGATCATCGTCGGGCACAACATCGTCTGGTTCCTCTTGACCTTCAGCAGCTTCCCCCGTTGCAGCATCACCGTATTCCGGGGGCACATAGTTGTCATCGTCCTCTTCTTCTTCGTTGTCTTCCATCATAACCCCTATTTCTCCGTGCTTGGTCCAAACATTATAGTGTGGCATGAAACCCTTATAAAGGAGGTGGGTGTGAAGGGTGCTCGAGACGGAGTAAGACCTCGTATTCCCATAAATAGTGCATGGACAACACATAAAACCATTCTGCTGGTTTGCCTTAGCCACTTCGAGAAAATTATGCATGCCATTAATGTACTCTGAGGTGCGTCTGTCACCGTACATCCATTGCTGGTTCATCTGCTTGCATTTATATATAATTAAGTGTGTCAAAAAACCATTACCGAACATCATGGATACATAAGTGATGAAATTAATATAAGTTCATCATCACATTAATTATATTCAAAGTACATGCATATATAGCTCACCACGGTGGTGCCGGCGATGAGATCGGCGTGGGCGATCGACGGCGGTGAAGACGGGAACGGGACGTACGACGGACCGCTCAACCTAGCCAAATCTCGAAGAAAATGGATCTTCGAGAGGAGAAAGCTTATCTAGTGTGGCTCGGGCATTTCATCGAGCACCTCATGTGCATATATATGGGAGGTGAGCTAGCTAGAGCACCACACAACTCCCCTCGCCGGCCAGAAAAAATAGAGCAGTGTGGGCTCGCCGGATATGGGGGTATATATAAGCAAACAATTGGACCCGGTTCGTTACAGGAACAGGGTGTAAAGGCCACCCATTTGTCCCGGTTCTAGTGACGAACCGGGACCAATGGGTGTGGGCCAGGAGCGAGGCCCATTGGCCCCGGTTCGTGCTTGGAGCCGGGACAAATGGGCCCAGACTAACCAGGACAGATGCCCAACGAGGCTCAGCCGCCCCCCTGGCCGCACGAACCGGGACGTATGCACCCATGGGTCCCGGTTCGTGGATGAACCGGGACTAATGGGCTCGCAAGGTCCGAACCAAAGCCCTGTTTTCTACTAGTGTGGATACATGCATGGTATGTCATGTGCATGGTAGAATAACATTTCTTACATGTCATGGTAGCAAACATTTCTTACATGTCATGTACATCATATAGGGACTAATTAGCTTGTTAATGATCAATCCTGATTAACGTCGTTGATCAACACAATTAATTTTTTGATACCTCCAAGTCATCTCGTGGGTCTTGGCTAATAATTGTCGGTTTGTTGATTAACAATGTCCAAATGAGTTGTTTCATGGCTCATCAAGCTCTTCTATGAACAAGTAGCAATAAGCTTGCCTCCTTGAGCAGATGGTGGGTCGTGAGTTGTTCAATGATCTAGTTTGGTTAATGTAATGGATCAACACAATTAATTATTTGCGACGACCCAAGTTGTCCCATGGGCTAATTAATTGTGCATTTATTGTTTAACAATGTCCAAATGAGCTGTTTCATAGCTCATCATGCCCTTATATAAACAAGTAGCAATAATTTCACCTCTTTGGGCATTTAGTGGGTCGTTAGTTGCTTAATGATCTAGTTTGGCTAACGTGATGGCTCAACAAAATTAGGG
>LR738715.1:898626409-898672741 GCA_902687465.1 Secale cereale
CAAACCCCCCCCCCCCCCCACACACACACACACTCTTCGGAATGTTTGTGGGCCCAGACAGCGCGGGATCGAAGAACGCCACCGAACAGGACACCCGAATTCAGCCCATATGTCTGCGTTGTCCAGCAGTGAAATGGAAGATGATAACTTACTGAATGTTAAAACTTACTGAAAGATGATAACTCTCTGACATCCCTACTCGACATGGAAGATGATAACTTACTGAATGTTAAAACCTTACTTAGGCTGTCTTTTTTGTTAATGCATTATGTAGTATATACGATGAAATAGCATAGTAATATACGAAGAACATATCCGATAACTTACGTACAAACATCGCGGTAACTTTGGCCAAGGAGGAAAATTTATTGAAAAATATACTCCGATAAATTATGTGAGATAGCATGCTAACTTGCATACCACAGGCGTGGTAACTTATGTAGCCCATGCGTGCAAACTTTTGACCCTATTTTTTCTTCACCAGAACATATCAACAGGAGATCTATTTTCGAGGATCTCATCGCAGTGGATTTTTTATGTGAAAATGGATTTTCCATCGGATAGACAGTTTGAGCTACGGATTTCATTTTGAGTTTTTAAAATGAGGAGAATTTAGGAGGACATCTACTTTTTTGTCCTCTAGTACATACATAAATATGCATGTGAAGAAGAATGAGAGAACCATTCAAATATTAATTTCCATTTATTTTAAAAACATAAAATAAAGAGAGATGATAAAAGGACTTCTTCAAAAATAGAAATGAAATATTAGAAATTAAATTTGAAATCAAAATTTATTTATTTGTATGTATTTGTAAATTATTTTATTGCTAATTTTATTAGTACAGCGAAAGTAATTATTTTCTAAAATTGCATTTAGGCCAGATAAAGAGTTCACGGCACTCTCTATATTGCCAATTATTTTTGTGAATGTTTCTGGAATTTTCAGATTTAATTTAGTTTGGGTTTTCTAGGTTTTACTGTTTCTGTAAAAAAGAAATAGAAGAAAAGTTTCTGTTTAAAAGAAAATCCGGCCAGCCTAGGGCTCGCCAGCGACAGCACAAGACGGCCCACTGGCTGAATCGGCCCAGCCGCGAGTGCCCGCTCCAAAAACCTTTCGGACCGGCCGCCCAATCCGCACGAAACACCAGGACTCCCCGCCAAGCACGACGCCATTGGCCACGTCCGAACCCTCGCTAGAACCCTACCCCGTGGCAAAACCATTCCACAGGACTCTGTCCTATATATATCCCTCGATCCCCTCTCTCGTTTCCCCATAGAACCCGTCCCCACAACTACCTCCATCACCCGTGCGACGCCGACGAGATCCACCACCCAAAACATCTTCACCGGAAGATTCAGACGCGGTGAACTCTCTCCCAACTCCTATTTCTGTCAATCTTCTTACCCAGCCTATACGAATTTGTTTCACATCATCTCGACTTCTAGGACCCACCTTAGCTTCGCCTTCGTCCTCGCACACCCTCGCCGGAGCGCGTCGGCCACAGGAGCTCCGCCGAGCTCGCCCCACTCGTCACAGTCGTCCCCAAGCTCTGTCTGAGACCACCCCGAGATCTCCTTGCTGCGCCGCATGCGCCGGACACCAAGACCGATGCTGCTGACCATCGGAGCGCCATCACCATTGATGACATTTTTATATAGACATGTTCGGTATATATAAAATACAGTTTTATAATAATGTTCAAAAAATTTCACATGCTTGATTAACATTTTACAAATACCAGATTAACATTTTGTTTTTATCATTTACCTACTCGAGGACGAGCAGGAATTAAACTTGGGGATGCTTGATATGTCTCCAACACATCTATAATTTTTTTTGTTCCATGCTATTATATTATCTGTTTTGAATGTTTAATGGGCTTTAATATGCACTTTTATATTATTTTTGGGACTAACCTACGAACCAAAGGCCCAGTGCAAATTGCTGTTTTTTTTCCTATTTCAGTGTTTCGCAGAAAGGGAATATCAAACGGAATCCAAACGCAATGAAACTTTCAGGAGGATCGTTTTTGGAACAAACGCAATACATGAGACTTGGAGTGGACATCAAGGAAGCAACGAGGCGGCCACGAGGCAGGAGGGCGCGCCGCCCACCCTCGTGGGCCCCTCGTAGCTCCACCGACCTGCTTCTTTCGCCTATATATACTCATATACCCTGAAAACATCCGGGAGCATCACGAAACCCTATTTCCACAGCCGCAACCTTCTGTACCTGTGAGATCCCATGTTGGGGCCTTTTCCGGCACTCCGCCGCAGGTGGAATCGATCACGGAGGGCTTCTACATCAACACCATGGCCTCTCCGATGATGTGTGAGTAGTTTACCACAGACCTTCGGGTCCATAGTTATTAGCTAGATGGCTTCTTCTCTCTCTTTGGATCTCAATACAAAGTTCTCCTCAATCTTCTTGGAGATCTATTCAATGTAATACTTTTGCGGTGTGTTTGTCGAGATCCGATGAATTGTGGGTTTATGATCAAGATTATCTATGAACAATATTTGGTTCTTCTCTGAATTCTTATATGCATGATTTGATATCTTTGCAAGTCTCTTCGAATTATCAGTTTGATTTGGCCTACTAGATCGATCTTTCTTGCAATGGGAGAAGTACTTAGCTTTGGGTCCAATCTTGCAGTGTTCGATCCCAGTGACAGAAAGGGAACCGATACGTATTGTATTGTTGCCATCGAGGATAAAAAGATGGGGTTTATATCATATTGCTTGAGTTTATCCCTCTACATCATGTCATCTTGCTTAATGTGTTACTCTGTTCTTATGAACTTAATACTCTAGATGCATGCTGGATAGCGGTCGATGTATGGAGTAATAGTAGTAGATGCAGAATCGTTTCGGTCTACTTGTCACGGACGTGATGCCTATATACATGATCATGCCTAGATATTCTCATAACTATGCGCTTTTCTATCAACTGCTCGGCAGTAATTTGTTCACCCACCGTAAAATATGCAATCTTGAGAGAAGCCACTAGTGAAACCTATGGCCCCTGGGTCTATTTTCCGTCATATTAATCTCCCGTCAACTAGCTATTTTTATCGTAGTTTATTTTGCAATCTTTACTTTTCAATCTATACAACAAAAATACCAAAAATATTTATTTTGTTATCTCTATCAGATTTCACTTTTGTAAGTGGCCGTGAAGGCATTGACAACCCCTTTATCGCGTTGGTTGCAAGGTTCTTAATTGTTTGTGCATGTACTAGGGATTTGCGTGTAGTCTCCTACTGGATTGATACCTTGATTCTCAAAAACTGAAGGAAATACTTACGCTACTTTGCTGCATCACCCTTTCCTCTTCAAGGGAAAACCAACACATGCTCAAGAGGTAGCATAAGTCTAATGAATGCCCAAAATGCTATAAATGTGGTGAAGAGGGACACATATCCAGCGGTTGCCCATTAAGGAAATTTGTTAACACAACTATCCATGATGGTGAAGATGACGAGGAAGAATACGAATTTGAAGATGTGGAGGGACAAGAGGTTTGTCAAGAAGGTGAAGAGGTGGCCAGCGTCCCCTATGTTCCACACCACAACCTGACGACACACAACGAAAGAAAATATTTGAGAGCAAATACACAGTGAATGGCAAGGTATGCAAGATAGTGATTGGTAGTTGCAGTTGTGAGAATCTTATCTCCCAGCTGCCATCTTATCTCCCAGAAGTCACAGTCCGGACCGAGACCCTCGCTGCTCTCGCCATGAGCCACACACACTCCCTTGCCGCCGCATTCCGTCTACCACGCGCCCTCCCCCACGCCATCCACAATGCGGATGATGCGGGGGTTTCTCGCCTCTAAAATTGTGGAAAGTGGAGGTCACATTCGAAAACAGCAATCCTCTTCGCAGTCGCAGTTCCTACCAAAATCCTCGCTCCTCTCGCCGGCGAGCCGCGCGCACTCCCCCGCCTCCGCATTCCATCCACTGTGCGCCCTCCTCCGCGCCGTCCACCATGCAGATGATGCGGGGGCGCTCACAGGGGCTTGCCGCCTTGGCCCGCCGCAGGCTCAACATCAGCCTCTGTAGCTTCGGCGTGCCCCTCCTCCTCGCACCGGGCGATGGCAGCTACACATCCTGCTGCAGGGGCAACGAGTGTGGGTACCGGAAAGCTTCAATGGCGCCAGTCCGCTGTAAGTCCCCGCGTACTTGCATCTGGGGCTTTGGTCCAACTTACTTTGGTGGAGTCTTTTCTTTATATATGCAACTGGATTGGCACGTCCCCCCGGTTCCCGCTCTGTGGAGTGAGTGGATTGTTCGTAGTGGCGTAGATTGTGTATCCCACTTAGTGGTAGGGTCGTGATCCCACTTAGTTTGCCTAAAATCTCTCCACTTTAATCCATACTCATCCAAATACACCTACTGTAGGACAGGTGAGTGATCCCACTGAATTTAGTCCTAGATGGTCTACCAAGTGAAGTAATTTAGAGGCCACACTTGCGGCGGGCTTGGTAGCCGGCGGTACACTTGCTGATGTGCTAGTCCTGCAGAAGAAGCTGCTGAGTTCTGTCCCTTACATCACGGCTGGGCCTGGTCGGTGGGGCGGCATGGCCATATTGAATCTCGAGGTCTTCAAAATTTTCATGTTCATGACAGCATTGAAGAAGAATTTATACTAAACTTTTACACTTTGATTTAGTTTATTAAACTATAATATAAATATATTTTTTATATTTTTAGTTTAATTATTAAATAGTTAATCAAAGGTAATTTTGTTGTATTATACTCTTGTATATGGGTTAAATATCCAATGTTCAAAAATAATAATTCGCACCATGCTTCCAACATTATAAAAAAGTACGTTTATTTCTATTTGTGTTTGTGGATAAGTTCATATCCTTAAATATTTGAACTCGGATTACCAAAACTTGCAACGTAAAAAATGTCCCAATACAAGTTTCTAGTTTATGATTTAGATATAAGCAAATAGAAAATTCTAGTGTTTATGACATGTTTATGCGGATATTTTTATCCAATCATCATCGACGTTGTTGCTTACTAGTTTTTTCGTCATACTACTTCTTGCATGCTTTCATGAGTCCGACAACCCATTGGCTGCATGATCTCACTATGTTCCTGGAGCGCAAGGAAACACCCCTTGTAAGAAACACAAACATAAATTTATGTGTTAGTTTGTATTTCTTAGTTTGATCCATAAACCGTGCAGTATAGTTATCATTGATGAGATTTTCTTTTGTTGCATTTTTAGCAGGTAAAACAGCAGGAGTGGCTCCCAGTTTTGCTGAAAATTGAAAACTTACAAAAAGGTTAGATTATCCAAGGACCGAAAACAGAAAAGAGGACACAATGGGGATTACACTTTAAGATTTGGAATGGAAGTTCAAGGAAGGTAGCAATGTCAGGATTAACCTTGAATTTGTGAATTTCTAGATCAGCTCTAACATTTTTAGGGGTTGCCTTTCGTCGGTTAAACCAAATCTTCAGGAATTATATCTCTTGTGCACACCCATAAACATATTAGTCCCTTAACCCATTTTTTCTCAACACTTCAAAACCAGTAAGGAGGCACTAGATGCGAAAACTTGCTTCTGTGCACGGCGTCTAGTACTATGCTTATCTGGACCATGTACATGCATATCGATTGTTTACACAACTAAGTATTCCACCTGGTGTCGCGATGTATTGACACAACATCATTTTCGTATTATGCGCAAAAAAAAAACATCCTTTTGGTATTTTTCCTTCCCGACCCCACATGAAGCCGCTACATGCGCCATGCTGGCGTTCAGCGTGGTACTGATCCCTTGCAGTACCAAGCACAACATGTGCCAGCAAGCCAGAATTGTTTCATCGCTCCATCCATTTAACTGTTGAAGGTAGGTTAAACATGCCCAGTGGACGACCATGTCTTTGAAAACAATCCCGTTAGAAAAATAACCGACATTTTTTCCTTTTGACCAGAAAACCTAGTGTCTTGCTATAGCACATGTTGTTGTCAAGGTTTAAAAAACACTATCCATAGCTGCCGTCAAATTTTGTTTTCTAGTAATCAACAGTTTCTCTCTAATTTACCTGTTAAAACGGCACATATAGTAATCATCAACTTGAAACAACTGTTAAAACATTTCTTTTTTGTGTGTGAAAAAAGTAGTGTGCTATAAGATTTAGCGTTACCCTTCTCTAAATGCTATACAAGTTATAGGGTGCTATATTTCAAAATAGGGGCATAAAAATGTCAACTATATCATAAAATTTAAGGCTTTTTGCTTAATTTATAAGAGAGGGAACACTCCAAATTAAACAGAGAAGCATACGAGAGCTAAGTTCAGGACATGTACACTCCTAATATGTAAGGAAAGAGAACACTCCTAATTAAATAGAGAAGCATCGGTGGCTGACTTGCCGGCAACGATGTCTTGCTAGAGTTGGAGGCGTGGTGAGAAGGTATTGCAGCTCACAAACTGCCATCGTTCATTGCCAAAATTAACACGTTCCTCCATAATGTTTACTGCCACTGCCTAACATTTACTGTTCTTCTTCCCCAAGCAAGTCGCACACTGAATAGAACACTACCCCCACGCCCGAACAAGTTCTCAACTGCAGCACCATGCCGCAAGGCCCCCGACCGATTCTTGGTATGAAAATCACCAGCTGTAGCGCCAACCTTAAGGAAAATCCCAGCCTCTACCCATCAGGTTTCCAAATCTCCAAATTTTTTGCAGTAACTTCCCGCATGCACAATATCGCCACGATGGATCCATTGATTTGGGCCTAACTAACACCCTAGTCATTTGTTTTAATGAGGAAAATCTAGCAATAAATGCAATTATCGTTAATTTTCAACAGTTATATAGATGGACCAATTCATCATATAACTTACAACTGACAGCCGACCCAATCTGGAATAACTTCAATAAAAAGAAATCAAACACACAAGGCATCATTAAAGAAGAAAAAAGAATTATCACATTTTTCCTCTAATAAATCATCAGCAGTTAGCTTTGCAAAAAAAAAAAAAATCTCACATCAATATTCCATAGTGGAACCATTGACCGATTAACACTGTTAATGATCATTCACAAAAAGAAAATCATGAATTACCAGACCAAGTACCATCATCATATACATATAGTATAATCAATTAAGTGGCATAACACCCACCAGCTACTACAAAATTTTCATGGCCCGAACAAAGCATTTAAATCCTTTCATATGGGTCAGCACAACACCTGCAGATTTTAGTTTTGAATCCGCATTGCATCAAGCAGACAAATAACTTTTCATCGCGCAATTACCACCAACTCCAAGTGATAAAAAAATAACCTGCACAACTGCGTACCAAAATATAACAAAAAATAGCTCTAGATCAAGGATTGGCATATCAAAATTTAACTATGGTGATATTTCTTACTAACACATCATCCAAATAGATATTGCAGGAGTAAGCATTGATAATGGCAAAGTTACAACAGAGGACCGACGCCGGCCAGACCAAAGCAACCACGATTTTGCAAACCTCTCCAGTGCGAGTCTCTGTGGCGGCCGGTGGACCAAGATCCGCTGCAAGAGGAACGACTAGGCATATGAATCTAATACTTTTGACATTCTACAGTCACCAAAATGGTACTCGTTCCAAATATGGCATCACTTAGTTAGCGATGACAACATCTCTACCTAATCTATAAGCCAGGTGCCTCGAGGGCTCGAATACATAAGCTCGAAAACAAAAGAGTCGGTGGAAGCAATAATATCTGAGTACAAACATAAGTTAAACAAGTTTTCCTTAAGAAGGCTAGCGCAAATGTAGCACGATCGAAAAGGCAAGGCCTCCTACCTGAGACCTCCTAACTACTCCTCGAAGCCGAACTCCACGTAGAAACATCCTCGGGGTCCTCTGCTCCTGGACTCCATCATCTGGTTGCATCATCCGAGAAGAGAGGGAAAAGGGGGAAATGCGGAGCAAGGCAACCGTGAGTACTCATCCAAAGTACTCGCAAGGAAGGATCTACACTACATATGCAATGGTATCTGTGTAAAGGGGGGTTAATATATGTGGACTATACTGCAGAATGGCAGAATAAGAGGGGGATGGCTAATTCTATCGAAGACTACGCTTCTGGCAGCCTCCATCTTACATCAGTAGAAGAGAGTAACTGGAAAGTAACAAGTATCCTCGCTTCTGGCAACCTCTGTCTTGTAGCAGTAGAATATAGTAGATGGTAAGTTCACCAAGTAACATCGTATAGCATAATCCTACCCGGCGATCCTCCCCTCGTCGCCCTGTGGGAAAGTGATCACCGGGTTATATCTGGAACTGGTCTGAGTGTGTTTTATTAAGTATCCAGTTCTAGTTGTCATGAGGTCGGAGTACAACTCCGGGTCATCCTTTTACCGAGGGACAAGGCTATTCGAATAGATTAACTTCCCTGCAGGGGTGCACCACATTTCCTAGCACGCTCGATCCCCTTTCGCCGGACACACTTTCCTGGGTCATGCCCAGCCTCGGAAGATCGACACGTCGCAGCCTTACCTAAGCACAGCAGAGAGGTCAGCACGCCGGTCTAAGTTCTAAGCGCACATGAGTCTAGGCCCATCGCCCATTACACACCTACACATTGCGTACGCGGCCGGTGAGCAGACCTAGCAAACTACATTACTAAGGAAGTTACGTTACGTGGTCCAACCTGGCGCGCGCCGCTAAGTCGCTGACGTCAAGAAGGCTTCGGCTGATACCACGACGTCGAGAGCCCATATCTAATCTCACGAAGCTGGTTAGTGCGTATAGGCCAGCGGCCAGACTCAGATCAAATATCCAAACTCGTTAAGCGTGTTATTATAAAATAACCGCGGACAACGACCAGGGCCAGGCCACCTCTCTCCTCGGTGTCTCAACTTGCCCTATCGCTCCACCACAAAGAATCACTCGGGGGCCGTCAGGAACCCAGGCCCACCGCTACCTGGATGGAGCTACCTGTCTTTTCGGCCCCCAATCTGTGAATCACTTGCGGGTACTCTACGAGCCGACCCGACTTTAGTCACATCATGTACCATATAATGTATGTATGTAGTATATACCCGTGATCACCACCCGAAGTGATCACGGCCCGATAGTATAGCACGACAGACGAACAAGGATGTGGGGCCACTGATGGAATACTAGCATCCTGTACTAAGCATTAGGATAGCAAGTAAAGGTATCAACAGTTGTGGCAACAATGACATGCTATGCAATAGAGTAGGAGCTATCGAATCATCAACAATAGCAAACCTAATGCAAGAATAAGAGAGAGGAGAATGGGTGACATCTGGGGATCAAGGGAGGGGGGCTTGCCTGGTTGCTCTGGCAAGAAGGAGGGGGTCGTCGTCGATGTAGTCGATTAGTGGCATCAGCGCCGGTCTCGTGGTCTACCGGAGAAAAGAGGGGAAGAAACAATAAATACGGAGCAAACAAAGCATCACAAAATATAACATGGCAAAACGCGGTGCCAGGGGTGAGCTAACGCAGGGATAGGTGATACCGGCGAAGGGGGAAAGTATTCCCGGTGTCTCGCGTTTTCGGGCAGATGAAACGGGGAAGGATTGTTGCATGTTCAATATGTTAGGGACCTGCGACGGACGAACGGACTGCGTATTCGGATTCGTCTCCTCGTTCTGAGCAACTTTCATTCGAGTTACGGATTAATTTCTATGATTTTTCAAAGTTTTAAGTATTTTTTTGAAATTAATTTAATTCGAAAATAAAAGGAAAATACTAGGTGTACACACAACGTGTACAATGTAGACTACTACTGGGGTTTACAGGTGGGGCCAGTCAACTGCTGACGCAACAGCTGACTGGTCAACCTTTGACTGGTCAAGGGGGCCACTGGAACCACCTGCCACTGAGTGGACTAGCCCAGTCAGCCAGTTGACTCGTCAACTGGGCCCATAAGGACCTAGTGGCCAGCCTCTGCTAGTTTAAAAGTAAAAAAAATAAACTAATTAAGTTTAATTAGAGCGCATGCCCGGGTTGTCTGTGCATCATTTAATTATTTGGTTAAATTTAATCTATACTAAAAGTGTTGGAAATATGCCCTAGAGGCAATAATAAAAGGATTATTATTATATTTCCTTGTTCGTGATAATTGTCTGTTATTCATGCTTGAATTGTTTTGTACGGAAACAACAATACATGTGTGAATACATAGACCACAACGTGTCCCTGGTAAGCCTCTAGTTACTAGCTCGTTGATCAACATATGGTCACGGTTTCCTGACCATGAACATTGGATGTCATTGATAACGGGATCACATCATTAGGAAGAATGATGTGATGGACAAGACCCAATCCTAAGCCTAGCACAAGATCGTGTAGTTCGTAATGCTTAAGCTTTTCCAGTGTCAAGTATCAGTTCCTTAGACCATGAGGTTGTGCAACTCCCAGATACCGTAGGAATACTTTGGGTGTGCCAAACGTCACAACGTAACTGGGTGGCTATAAAGGTACGCAACGGGTATCTCCGAAAGTGTCTGTTGAGTTGGCACGAACCGAGACTGGGATTTGTCACTCCGTATGACGGAGAGGTATCTCTGGCCCACTCGGTAAGACATCATCATAATGAGATCAATGTGACTAAGGAGTTAGTCACGGGATGATGGATTACGGAATGAGTAAAGAGACTTGCCATGACGAGATTGAACAAGGTATCGGTATACCGACGATCAATCTCGGGCAAGTACCGTACTGATAGACAAAGGGAATTACATACGGGATTAAGTGAATCCTTGAAATCGTGGTTCATCCGATGAGATCATCGAGGAACACGTGGGAACCAACATGGGTATCCAGATCCCGCTGTTGGTTATTGACCGGAGAGTCGTCTCGGTCATGTCTACGTGTCTCCCAAACCCGTAGGGTCTACACACTTAAGGTTCAGTGACGCTAGGGTAGTAGAGATATATGCACACGGTAACCCGAATGTTGTTCGGAGTCCCGGATGAGATCTCGGATGTCACGAGGAGTTCCGGAATGGTCCGGAGGTAAAGAATGATATATAGGAAGTCCAGTTTCGGCCATCGGGAGAGTTCCGAGGGTCACCGGTAGTGTACCGGGACCACCGGAAGGGTCCCGGGGGTCCACCGGGTGGGGCCACCCATCCCGGAGGGCCTCGTGGGCCGTAGGGGGAGGGGGACAAGCCCTTAGTGGGCTGGCGCACCCCCCATGGGCCTCCCCCATGCGCCTAGGGTTGAAACCCTAGGGGTGGGGGCGCCCCCCTAGGCTTGGGGGGCAAGCCACCCCCCCTTGGCCGCCGCCCCCCTAGGAGATTGGATCTCCTAGGGCCGGCGCCCCCCTGGCCCCCTATATATAGTGGGGGGAGAGAGGGCAGCCGCACCTCAGCCCCTGGCGCCTCTCCCCCCCGTTACATCTTCTACTCCTCCCGCAGGGTCTCGGCGAAGCCCTGCAGCTTTTCCCGTTGCATCCACCACCACGCTGTCGTGCTGCTGGATCTCCATCAACCTCTCCTCCCCCCTTGCTGGATCAAGAAGGAGGAGACGTCACTGTACCGTACGTGTGTTGAACATGGAGGTGCCGTCCGTTCGGCACTGGGATCATCGGTGATGAGGATCACGACGAGTACGACTCCATCATCCACGTTCCTTCGAACGCTTCCGCTCGCGATCTACAAAGGTTATGTAGATGCACTCCTTTATGCTCGTTGCTAGATGACTCCTTAGATTGATCTTGGTGAAGCGTAGGAAATTTTTTGAATTATGCTACGTTCCCCAACAGTGCCATCTGAGCTAGGTCTTTGCGTAGCATCTTGCACGAGTAGAACACAAACAAGTTGTGGGCGTTGATTTTGTTCAATTCTCTTACCATTACTAGTCCAATCTTGATTCGGCGGCATTGTGGGATGAAGCGGCCCGGACCGACCTTACACGTACGCTTACGTGATACTGGTTCCACCGACTGACATGCACTAGTTGCATAAGGTGGCTGGCGGGTGTGTGTCTCTCCCACTTTAGTCGGATCGGATTCGATGAAAACGGTCCTTATGAAGGGTAAATAGAAATTGACATATCACATTGTGGTTTTGGCGTAGGTAAGAAACGTTCTTGCTAGAAACCTATAGCAACCACGTAAAAACTTGCAACAACAATTAGAGGACGTCTAACTTGTTCTTGCAGCATATGCTATGTGATGTGATATGGCCAAGAAGATGTGATGAATGATATATGTGATGTATGAGATTGATCATGTTCTTGTAATAGGGAATCACGACCTGCATGTCGATGAAAATGGCAACCGGCAGGAGCCATAGGAGTTGTCTTATTTATTGTATGACCTGCGTGTCACTGAATAACTCCATGTAATTACTTTACTATATTGCTAAATGTTAGCCGTAGTAGTAGAAGTAATATTTGGAGAGACGACTTCATGAAGACACGATGATGGAGATCATGACACTACTAGAAAAAAGCTCATTAGTGGCGCACCACTTTTGGGTATTAGTGGCGCACCTCTGGTGCGCCACTATTACCACGCCACTAGTAATGTGTATTAGTGGCGCACCAGAGGTGGCGCACCAGAGGTGCGCCATTACTAATCCAGATATCAGTGGCGCACCACCTGGTGCGCCACTACTAAGTATAAGGATGCGCCACTGATATTTTTTCAGAATTTTTTTTTTCAATTTTTTTTTTCAAATTTTATTCCAGAATTGCTACAGGTGCGCCACTGATATTGCTACAGGTGCGCCACTAGTAACAATTTTTTTTTTCAAATTTTTTTCCAGAATTTTTTTTTTCAATTTTTTTTTCAATTTTGGCGGGAATTTTTTTTTCCTTAATCTCGGGTCACTATGGCTTAATCTCGGGTCAATATGTCTTAATCTCGGGTCAAATCGCACTCCGTGGTCAAACTTCCCGGAAGGTCACCCATCCTACACTACTCCAGCCCAAGCACGCTTAACTTCTGAGTTCTATCCAACCCCAACACCAGCTCACTTAGCAGGCACTTGTTGATATATCTATCATATCAATCCTATTAAACCTTGTTGATGTCTAGGAGTTTGTTCATGTTCATGAGTGTGATGAAATTTTGAAAAAATATTTCAAACTTCCCGGTCATTTTACATATCATATTTTGAATTTTTTTTAAAAAAACTATTTTTTAAAAAAAAACCATTTTTTTAAAAAAAAACCATTTTTTTTCAAAAAAACTATTTTTTTTCAAAAAAAACATTTTTTCAAAAAAAAACCATTTTTTTCCCAAAAAAACATTTTTTCAAAAAAAAATATTTATTCCAAAAAAAATAGTTTTTCAAAAAAAAAAGTTTCAAAAAAAAACTATATTAGTGGCGCACCACACCCACGGTGCGCCACTACTATTTTTGAATTTTTTTGAATTTTTTTGCCTCTAGATCTTAAAAGCCCCGTATCTTTTATTCGGTTAGGTTTTTGGGGATTCTAAGAATCTTCAACGGGGTTCCCCCCAGTTGAATTCGGATGTAACTTTTCGAGTAGATGCTTTTTCATATAAAAAACTTTTTCGTCGGAGTTCGTATGCAAAAGTTATGCCCATTTTACAAATTCTCGAGAGATTTTGCAAAAAAAGTCGAAATTCATGTTTGTAAATTTTGCTAACAACTAGACCACAAATCACATTGGAATCTTATTTTTTTTTATTTTTTTGACATTTCTATCATTTTCTTTTATTTATTTTTTAAACTGAAAAGGCGGTCCGGGGGGGGTGCATTTGGTGAAAATGTGTCCCAGGTTACCAGTGGCGCACCCCTTCACTGGTGCGCCACTAGTAGCCAGGAATACTAGTGGCGCACCAGTGAAGGGGTGCGCCACTGCTATGGTTTTTTTTTGGACCACCATGCCCAGCCTTACCAGTGGCGCACCAGGGCAAGGTGCGCCACTACTATCAAAAATAGTAGTGGCGCACCTTGTCCTGGTGCGCCACTGGTAAGCCTGGGCATGGCTGGTTACTGTTCAAAAACATAGTAGTGGCGCACCCCACACCTGGTGCGCCACTAGTAATGTCACTATTAGTGGAGCACCTGTTTGTGGTGCGCCACTGCTATATAGTAGTGGCGCACCACATCTCTGGTGCGCCACTAACAGTGATATTACCTATAGCCTTTTTTCTAGTAGTGTGATGATGGAGATCATGGTGTCATGCCGGTGACAAAGATGATCATGATGCCCCGAAGATGGAGATCAAAGGAGCAAAATGATATTGGCCATATCATGTCACTTTATTTGATTGCATGTGATGTTTATCATGTTTATGCATCTTGTTTACTTAGAACGACGGTAGTAAATAAGATGATCTCTCACTAAAATTTCAAGAATTGTGTTCCCCCTAAGTGTGCACCGTTGCTAAGGATCGTTGTTCCGAAGCACCACGTGATGATCGGGTGTGATAGGCTCTAACGTTCACATACGACGGGTGTAAGCCAGATTTACACATGCAAAACACTTAGGGTTCACTTGACGAGCCTAGCATGTACAGACATGGCCTCGGAACACGGAAGACCGAAAGGTCGAACATGAGTCGTATAGAAGATACGATCAACATGAAGATGTTCACCGTTGATGACTAGTCCGTCTCACGTGATGATCGAACACGGGCTAGTCGATTCGGATCATGTATCACTTAGATGACTAGAGAGATGTCAATCTGAGTGGGAGTTCATTAAATTTGATTAAATGAACTTAATTGTCATGAACTTAGTCTAAATTCTTTACAATATGTCTTGTAGATCAAATGTCCCACGCTCATGCTACCCTCAACTTCAACGCGTTCCTAGAGAAAACCAAGCTGAAAGACGATGGTAGCAACTATACGGATTGGGTCCGTAACACAAGGATCATCCTCATAGCTGCCAAGAAAACTTATGTCCTAGAAACACCGCTAGGTGACGCTCCCGCCCCGGCAAACCAAGATGTTATGAACGCTTGGCAGTCGCGTTGTGATGATTACTCCCTGGTTCAGTGCGGCATGCTCTACAGCTTAGAATCGGGGCTCCAAAACCGTTTCGAGCACCACGGAGCATATGAGATGTTCCAAGAGCTGAAAATGGTTTTCCAGGATCATGCCCGAGTTGAGAGATATGATGTCTCCAACGCATTCTATAGCTGTAAGATGGAGGAAAATAGTTCTGTCAGCGAGCACATACTCAAGTTGTCTGGGTTGCACAATCGCTTGTCTCAGTTGGGAATGAATCTCCCTGACGAAGCGGTCGTTGACAGAATCCTTCAGTCGCTCCCACCTAGCCACAAGAGCTTCGCGTTGAACTTCAATATGCAAGGGATGGAGAAGTCCATTCCCGAGGTGTATTCAATGCTGAAATCAGCGGAGGTGGAGATCAAGAAAGAGCATCAAGTGTTGATGGTGAATAAAACCACTAAGTTCAAGAAGGGCAAGGGTAAGAAGAACTTCAAGAAGGACGGCAAAGGAGTTGCCGCGCCCGGTAAGCCAGTTGCTGGGAAGAAGCCAAAGCATGGACCCAAGCCTGAGACTGAGTGCTTTTATTGCAAGGGAACGGGTCACTGGAAGCGGAATTGCCCAAATACTTAGCAGACAAGAAGGCCGGCAACGTCAAAGGTATATGTGATATACATGTTATTGATGTGTACCTTACCAGCGCTCGTAGTAGCTCCTGGGTATTTGATACCGGTGCAGTTGCTCACATTTGTAACTCAAAGCAGGAGCTCCGGAATAAGCGGAGACTGGCGAAGGACGAGGTGACAATGTGCGTCGGGAATGGTTCCAAGGTCGATGTGATCGCCTCGGCATGCTGCCTCTACATCTACCCTCGGGATTAGTTTTAAACCTTAATAATTGTTATTTAGTACCAGCTTTGAGCATGAACATTGTATCTGGATCTCGTTTGATGCGAGATGGCTACTCATTTAAATCCGAGAATAATGGTTGTTCTATTTATTTGAGACATATGTTTTATGGTCATGCCCCGCTGGTCAATGGTTTATTTTTGATGAATCTCGAACGTGATGATACACATATTCATAATGTGAATGCCAAAAGATGTAAAGTTGACAATGATAGTCCCACATACTTGTGGCATTGCCGCCTTGGTCATATTGGTGTCAAACGTATGAAGAAGCTCCATGCAGATGGACTTCTAGAGTCTCTTGATTATGAATCATTTGACACATGCGAACCATGCCTCTTGGGCAAGATGACCAAGACTCCGTTCTCCGGAACAATGGAGCGTGCGACCAACTTATTGGAAATCATACATACCGATGTATGCGGTCCAATGAGTGTTGAAGCTCGCGGAGGCTATCGTTATGTTCTCACCCTCACAGATGACTTGAGTAGATATGGGTATGTCTACTTGATGAAACACAAGTCTGAGACCTTTGAAAAATTCTAGGAATTTCAGAATGAGGTTGAGAATCAACATGACAGAAAAATAAAGTTCTTACGATCGGATCGTGGGGGTGAATATTTAAGTCATGAATTTGGCACGCACCTAAGGAACTGTGGAATTGTTTCACAATTGACACCGCCCGGCACACCTCTGCGTAATGGTGTATCCGAACGTCGAAATCGTACTCTGTTGGACATGGTGCAATCTATGATGTCTCTCACCGACTTACCGCTATCTTTTTGGGGTTATGCTTTAGAGACTGCCGCATTCACTTTAAATAGGGCTCCGTCGAAATCCGTTGAGACGACACCGTATGAACTTTGGTTTGGCAAGAAACCTAAGCTGTCGTTTCTGAAAGTTTGGGGTTGCGATGCTTATGTCAAGAAACTTCAACCTGAGAAGCTCGAACCCAAATCGGAAAAATGCATCTTCATAGGATACCCAAAGGAAACGATTGGGTACACCTTCTACCTCAGATCCGAAGGCAAGGTCTTTGTTGCCAAGAATGCATCCTTTCTGGAGAAAGAGTTTCTCTCGAAATAAGTGAGTGGGAGGAAAGTAGAACTTGATGAGGTGACAGTCACCCCTCCCGAACCGGAAAGTAGCGCAGCGCAGGAAATTGTTCCTGAGGTGCCTGCACCGACAAGGAAGGAAGTTAATGATGATGATCATGAAGATACATATCAAGTTACTACTGAACTTCGAAGGTCCACAAGGACACGTTCCGCACCAGTGGTACGGCAACCCTGTCATGGAAATCATGTTGTCAGACAACGGTGAACCTTGGAACTATGAAGAAGCGATGGCGGGCCCGGATTCCAACAAATGACTTGAAGCCATGAAATCCGAGATAGGATCCATGTATGAAAACAAAGTATGGACTTTGGTGGACTTGCCCGATGATCAGCACTCCATAGAAAATAAATGGATATTTAAGAAGAAGACAGACGCGGATGGTAATGTGACCATCTATAAGGCTCGGCTTGTCGCTAAGGGTTATCGACAAGTTCAAGGGATTGACTACGACGAGACTTTCTCTCCCGTAGCGATGCTAAAGTCCGTCCGAATCATGTTAGCAATAGCCACATTCTATGATTATGAGATATGGCAAATGGACGTCAAAACGGCATTCCTTAATGGCTTCCTCAAGGAAGAGCTGTATATGATGCAACCGGAAGGTTTTGTCGATCCACGGAATGCTAACAAGGTATGCAAGCTCCAGCGCTCAATCTACGGGCTGGTGCAAGCATCTCGGAGTTGGAATATTCGCTTTAATGATGTGATCAAAGTGTTTGGCTTTATACAGACTTGGGGAGAAGCCTGTATCTACAAGAAAGTGAGTGGGAGCTCTGTAGCATTTCTCATATTATATGTGGATGACATACTGCTGATGGGAAATGATATAGAATTCTTGGAGAGCATAAAGGCCTACTTGAATAAGAGTTTTTCAATGAAGGACCTTGGAGAAGCTTCTTATATATTCGGAATCAAGATCTATAGAGATAGATCAAGACGCCTCATTGGTCTTTCACAAAGTACATACCTTGACAAGATATTGAAGAAGTTCAATATGGATCAGTCCAAGAAAGGGTTCTTGCCTGTTTTGCAAGGTATGAGATTGAGCACGGCTCAGTCCCCGACCACGGCAGAAGATAGAGAAAAGATGAGTGTCATCCCCTATGCCTCAGCCATAGGTTCTATTATGTATGCCATGCTGTGTACCAGACCTGATGTGAACCTTGCCATAAGTTTGGTAGGGAGGTACCAAAGTGATCCCGGTATGGAACACTGGACAGCGGTCAAGAACATCCTGAAGTACCTGAAGAGGACTAAGGATATGTTTCTCGTTTATTGAGGTGACGAAGAGCTCGTCGTAAATGGTTACGTCGATGCTAGCTTTGACACAGATCTGGATGACTCCACGTCACAAACTGGATACGTGTATATTTTTGAATGGTGGAGCAGTCAGCTGGTGCAGTTGCAAGCAGAGCGTCTTGGCGCATTCTACATGTGAAGCGGAGTACATAGCTGCTTGCGAAGCAGCGCAAGAAGGAGTCTGGATGAAGGAGTTCATCACCGACCTAGGAGTCATTCCAAGCGCGTCAAGCCCGATGACTCTCTTCTGTGACAACACTGGAGCTATTGCCATTGCCAAGGAGCCCAGGTTTCACAAGAAGACCAAGCACATCAAGCGCTGTTTCAACTCCATCCGGAATTACGTTCAAGATGGAGACATAGATATTTGTAAAGTGCATACGGATCTGAATGTCGCAGATCTGTTGACTAAACCTCTTCCACGGGCAAAACATGATCAACACCAGAACTCTATGGGTGTTCAATTCATCACAATGTAACTAGATTATTGACTCTAGTGCAAGTGGGAGACTGTTGGAAATATGCCCTAGAGGCAATAATAAAAGGATTATTATTATATTTCCTTCTTCATGATAATTGTCTGTTATTCGTGCTTGAATTGTATTGCACGGAAACAGCGAAACATGTGTGAATACATAGACCACAACGTGTCCCTGGTAAGCCTCTAGTTACTAGCTCGTTGATCAACAGATATTCACGGTTTCTTGACCATGGACATTGGATGTCATTGATAACGGGATCACATCATTAGGAAGAATGATGTGATGGACAAGACCCAATCCTAAGCCTAGCACAAGATCGTGTAGTTCGTAATGCTTAAGCTTTTCCAGTGTCAAGTATCAGTTGCTTAGACCATGAGGTTGTGCAACTCCCGGATACCATAGGAATACTTTGGGTGTGCCAAACGTCACAACGTAACTGGGTGGCTATAAAGGTATGCAACGGGTATCTCCGAAAGTGTCTGTTGAGTTGGCACGAACCGAGACTGGGATTTGTCACTCCGTATGACGAAGAGGTATCTCTGGGCCCACTCGGTAAGACATCATCATAATGAGCTCAATGTGACTAAGGAGTTAGTCACGGGATGATGGATTACGGAACGAGAAAAGAGACTTGCCATGACGAGATTGAACAAGGTATCGGTATACCGACGATCGAATCTCGGGCAAGAACTGTACCGATAGACAAAGGGAATTACATACGGGATTAAGTGAATCCTTGACATCGTGGTTCATCCGATGAGATCATCGAGGAACACGTGGGAACCAACATGGGTATCCAGATCCCGCTGTTGGTTATTGACCGGAGAGTCGTCTCGGTTATGTCTCCGTGTCTCCCGAACCCGTAGGGTCTACACACTTAAGGTTCGGTGACGCTAGGGTTGTAGAGATATATGCACACGGTAACCCGAATGTTGTTCGGAGTCCCGGATGAGATCCCGGACGTCACGAGGAGTTCCAGAATAGTCCGGAGGTAAAGAATGATATATAGGAAGTCCAGTTTCGGCCATCGGGAGAGTTTCGGCGGTCACCGGTAGTGTACCGGGACCACCTGAATGGTCCCGGGGGTCCACCGGGTGGGGCCACCCATCCCGGAGGGCCCCGTGAGCCGTAGGGGGAGGGGTACCAGCCCTTAGTGGGCTGGCGCACCCCCCATGGGCCTCCCCCATGCGCCTAGGGTTGAAACCCTAGGGGTGGGGGCGCCCCCTTAGGCTTGGGGGGCAAGCCACCCCCCCTTGGCCGCCGCCCCCCTAGGAGATTGGATCTCCTAGGGCCGGCGCCCCCCTGGCCCCCTATATATAGTGGGGGGGAGAGAGGGCAGCCGCACCTCAGCCCCTGGCGCCTCTCCCCCCCGTTACATCTCCTACTCCTCCCGCAGGGTCTCGGCGAAGCCCTGCAGCTTTTCCCGTTGCATCCACCACCACGCTGTCGTGCTGCTGGATCTCCATCAACCTCTCCTCCCCCCTTGCTGGATCAAGAAGGAGGAGACGTCGCTGTACCGTACATGTGTTGAACGCGGAGGTGCCGTCCGTTCGGCGCTGGCATCATCGGTGACGAGGATCACGACGAGTGCGACTCCATCATCCACGTTCCTTCGAACGCTTCCTCTCGCGATCTACAAAGGGTATTGATACGTCCAAAACGTATCTATAATTTCTGCTTGCTCCATGACTCTTTTGGGTGATATTGCTATGATATTTATACACTTCCATACACTTTTGATCATATTTGGACTAACCTATTAACTCAGTGCACCCCAGTGCCAGTTTCTGTTTTCTGTTGTTTTTGTATTTCAGGTTTTCCCATTACGTAAACTGCCAGAAAAATCCCGGAAAAATTATATAAAAAATCTGCGTTCCAAAAGCTTCCCGGCAGCCAAAGTAAAGCCGGAGGGGGGCCACCAGGGCTCCAGGCGCCCTGGTGGCGCGGCCCCCCTCCTGGCCGCGCCGGGGGGGCGCCTGGGCCCCCCAGGCCTTCGCTGATGCCCCCCTTTGGCATATATTTATATCGTGTCCCGAAACCCTCGATACGGGAACCCTTTTTCGCGATCTCATCTCTGTTCCGCCGCCGCCGCGCTTCCAAGATCGGGAGCGCCAGGAGAACTCTTCCCGGCACCCTGCCGGAGGGGAGGATCACCACCGGGAGCCTCTCCACCACCATGGACGCCTCCCGGATGAGTTGTGAGTAGTCTCCCTTGGACCATGGGTCCATGACCAGTAGCTATGTGATGTTCTCCTCCCGTTCTTGTGCTTCACTAATTAGTCCTCGTGAGCTGCCCTACATGATCGAGGCACATATGTAATCCTTATGTTGTTGCTATGATGAGTTTGCTGGGATCCGATGGATTGTGAGATTATGTTCAGATTGTGTTTGAGTAATATATTTGATTCACCTCTTTTATATTTATGTTCGTAAGTAATTCTTGCATGTTCTCCGTTGTTATTTATTGCTTTGGCCAAGTAGTAGGTAGTGACTCGAAGAGGGAACGTTATGCTTGATTGTGGGTTCATGCCCCTCGATGACTAGCTTGAGTGACAGAAACATGAGTCTAGGGGATGTGCTGTTGCCACAAGGGGGGAAACAACGGTGCTTGTGCCCGCGGGTGCAAGGATTGTTTACTTTACGCAAAGTTCTTTTAATGCAGTTGTCTGTTGCTTTGAGTTTACACTATGGGTGGGACTCGCAACTTAATACCAGCGAGATGTTCTGGATAGATATCTCAAGGTGGATGATTAGTAGTAGATGCAGATGGATTTCGGTCTACTTGCCTTGGCGTACCGCCCATGCTTTGAACCTCTACCTTTCTTGTAACATAGTTAGCATTGGTTTGCGCACATAATTCTGTCAATTGCCCAGCTGTAATTCGTTTACCTCACATAGCTGTTTTATCGTCTTTTGGGAGAGAGACATCACTAGTGAACATCATGGGACCCCGGTCCATATTACCATCACTGATCACATCCGCTATTCACTTTCCGCTTTTTACTTACTATTGCAGCAATACCTATCACTATTATCACTTGTGTTTGATCCTTTGTAAACGACAAGGCCGGAGGGATTGACAACCTCTCTGTACTCGTTGGGAGCAAAGTTATTTGTATCTGTGTGCAGGTCCACGTTGATTGCTAATATCTGGCGCCTTTAGCAGTTGACACCTTCTTGTTGAAACTGGGAGTCTCAGGTGAAATCGATCCTTGGTATCTTTGCCAAGCGAAAACTTCCGCTACACTGCATCTCAAACCTTCTACTTGGGGTAACCAACGAGGGGCGAGAAGCCATCAGGTATGTAGATGCACTCCTTTATGCTCGTTGCTAGATGACTCCTTAGATTGATCTAGGTGAAGCGTAGGAAATTTTTTGAATTATGCTACGTTCCCCAACAAAAAGCTACAGTGCTAGCCCCACATGTCAATGGGTCATTAGGTGCCTAATGGCCCTGGGCCCGTAGGTAAATGGCATAGGAGGGTGGTGGCACGCCGGCGGCGACGTGCCGGTGACCTCAGACGTGGCGGTGGTCATGGAACTCACCGCCCCGGCAACCAAATATCGCGCGGAGACGACCGTTCGAACCAGCGCTTTGGGGCGCATCTACTGGTGCAAATCGTTGTTGCTGGGACGGCTGGTAGAGGCACCGGCGACGAGGTCTGCGGCAACCGGAGCTCAAGCAAGCTCGGTTTCATCGGTAGGATGCACGGGAGAGCGAGCAAGAGGGTTCTACGGCGTCCTCAATATGGGTTGAGCACGAAGTTGTGCTCGGAGGGGCATGGCAATGGCCCTAGCTACGGCGGCGAGCTAGGTAGCGGCGGCAACCTACGGCAACGATGGCGAAGCCAGCGTGGAGATCGGGCAACGATGGCGAAGGCATCGTGGAGCTCGGATTTGAGGTGGAAACAAGGGGTTATTGTGCGGTGCTCACCGCTGCGCTCGTGGTGGGCTTGTGGCAGGCTCGTGAGCTTGGTATGGCGCGGATCGAAGGGGATCACCGGCGGCCGTAGAGGTTGAAGACGCGCACGATCCGGCGATGAAGTGGCCCCAGCTTGTTCTCGTTGGTGTAGAGGTCGTAGCAGAGTGCGGCGGGGCTTCTGGCGCAATATCAAGGTGCGGGGAGCTCGATGGCCGCATGAACCGTGGGGGCCATGGCGACGGCGGCACGGTAATCTGAACAGAGAAGGAGTGGCGCATGGAGGAGAGCGAGAGTGAGAGGGCGAGGGGAGTGTGCGGGGTAGCTAGGCTTCGGCCCGGGGGAGGGTCGGGTGTATTGCATGAGGGGGTGCCGGTGGATGTCCGCCACGGTGATGCCCGTCGCTGTGGCGGGCATCGGCAGAGGCCACGGTGCGGGGGAACATGGAAGAGGGAGGAGGTAGGTGGGTCGGCCTCCTTGGGCGGCCGGCTGGCCTGGGGGTGGCCAGCTAGCCCACTTGGCCCAGGGAAGAGGGGGGGTCTTTCTTCTGTTTTCTTTTATTTAACCTTTTCTGTTTTGTTTTAAGTCTTACTCTAATTGGCTTTATAAATTATAAAGTAAAATCCTAAATTAGTGATACTAATTACAATACTGCCCCATTAACTTTTGAGCAACTAAAAGAATAGTTTAGTATTTTATAAAATACTAAAGACATTTATTTGATTGTTTTACCTAGTTTTTAATTACTTAAGTGCATTTAAAACTTTTATCAAAATGTAGTTTCTCCATCATAATTACTTATGCAATATTTGGCACAACCCGAACATTTTAGTTTAAATATTTGAAAACTTTTATAGTTTGACCTTAATTCAAATTTGAATTTGGATCGGTTCTGAACTAACACGAGATTAGCAACAGAAATCGTGGTGATGTGGCATCGTTAATGTGGGATTACTGTAGCCTAATTATCCGGGCGTCATAGGCGGGCGTAAGATCTTAGAGCAGACACCCAGGGAGAGGTATACTGAGGAGATTATCACTTTTAGTGGGATCATAGACCCGGTGTCAGCTGGCAGGCCTGTCAGCAACCGGATCCAGGACCAGCCAGACGCGGACGACTTGCAGTTACGGCATGCCATGAGGGCGGCCGAGCTTCGCGATGTCGAGGCAACTACAAGTATGTCCTTAATAAGAGTTGTTCCCTTTTGAATTTCACTGAACGTGAAATTATTGATAAAGCACACGTCTTAGGAGTTTCGCTTGGGTCGAATGAGAAGGAAGTCGCGAAATTTGTTAATTTCCTTCTAGACTTAGAAGCCGAGCGGGTTTCTTAAATTATCCGTAACATTACGGCCGTTAAACATATGAATGGGGTCGATATAAAAAAAATTAGGAATCTCATCCATCGAGAGCTTATGCAATGACCTTATGCCTACTTCGGAAGCCGAAGTTGAAATAAAAGGGTCACAGATTGAGGACAATGTAGTGCCTTTAGCAGAAGATATTGTCTTGAGTCATGTCGGTAGCAAGGATACGAAGGGTGAGGGGGATAAGCCCAAGCGTTCCTGGAAGAGGAAGGTGTATCCTACTTTGGCTGTTCATAGAAGTGCTAGGGTTACGCTTAAGAAAAAAAATCATGATGATCTATGAAAGGGGTCTTTTGGAATAGCAGATGCCTAGCTGACTTGGCTAAAAGAAGCACTACAAGAAATATGTCAACTAGTGACCTTCTGTCAGTGACCCTGGAAGAATTGGTCATAGATCTATGACCATTTCAGACCAATTGGTCAAAAGCTGTTCGGGGGGCTCCAAACCCTAAACTATAATGACCATTTTGGTCAGAAAGGTCGTAATTTCCTTACACGAAATGGTCATAAAGCAGATAGCACTGGTCCGCTGCCTTATTTCTAGCTGATCATGACCAATATAGATGGTCATAACCTTGTAAATTGTGGTGGGTTGCTACGACTAGGCGCCACCTCATCAGTTTTGCCTATGTGTCATGTCCATGTGGCAGTTTTTGCCCTAGGTTGTGAAGCAACCTATATTTCTGTCATTCCCAAAATCCCCCAAAAGATCTCATAAATTCTTTGGGTCATATCTTCGTCAAATATGTAAAAAAAACCTTCCTTGCCTAGTTCAAAAATAATTCAAAGATATTCATTTTCCTATTCGGTTCAAAAAAACACTTTGTGAAGGAAGTACCACTTTGGCATGTTCAAATGGTATCCATTTTCTACAGTGCTTTCCTATGCCCAAATAACTATCCTCCACCAAATGCCAGCTCAATCCATTCATTATTTTGAGCCCAGCTTCAACATTCGTATTTATGTCCAGTGTGGTACTTTGCAAAGCAAGTACCACCTAGACTCCTCCTTTTGAGCTGAAATTTGTGAAGACGGTCTTCTTAGTAACTGATCGTCCTCAACCAAAACTCACGCCCATTAGCCATGTGCATTTCCCGTACCGCTAATCAAACACTTGGCTGCTAATTCATGTTTGAGCATCGATAGGTCTCCTCGTGAGAATCTTATGTTGTAATTTTCTTCCTAGCACCTACCTGGGGAGTGACCAACCCACTAGACATGCCTAGGCCTCCCAGAACACATGGCAACGCCACAATCACGTGGTGACCACGCGGCGGGCATGTGAGTTTACGCGCTCTAGAGTTGGGGCCCTCGACCACCGCCCAAACCTCGACGTATCGCCACCAAACCATGTATTTATGATTAAATAGGTACTTATGTAACTAGAAATGATTTTTGGAAAAAATAAATAGCAAACTATGAGGCAGCTGCAGTTCAAATTTGACCCGCTTCCAACTGAATCGGCGGAAACTTGTCTTTTCACGAGAGGTGGATCAAAACTTTTTACACCCAACCATTTTGTCAATTGTGCATTAAATATTTCCTAGTATTTTAGAAAATTTATTTGGTCCAATTTTGCAACAATTATTTGGGAGGTCCTTCACAAAAAAACCTCCTTTTGGGCACTCGAAAAATGGAAAATGAATATTTCGTCCAAAGAAAGTGAAAACTTCCTTAGGAAATATTGTTTGCCATTCCAAGATGCACCCTTGTGCACAATATGAGATCATTTGAACAAACTATGCCATGAATGTGGCCATAGGATTGATCATTTGGCTTGAAAGCCATGAATCTTCACGCATGATAGCTCATTTCTGAGAACACTTTTTAAAAAGAATTGCCGTATTACAAGTTTATTATTTTTCCTGGTAACTTGGTCATATATAATGACACAATGAGAAGGTTTTCCAATTTTCTGATTTTTTTATGCCCGTTTCAGAATGCGGTCAAAACGGCGGGAATGATCGTTCCTAGCTAGTGGTTGAATCTTGGTATTTTTTTGGTGTTTCTCTGATTAAATAGATACTTATGTACCTAGAAATGATTTTTGGAAAAAATAAAGAACAAACTATAAGGCAGGTGCAGTTCAAATTTGACCCGCTTCCTGCTGAATCGGCAGAAATTTGTCTTTTTCACGAGAGGTGGATCAAAACTTCTAACACCCAACCATTTGGCCAATTGTGCATAAAATGTGGCCTAATAATTTAGGAAAATGATTTGTCCCAATTTTGCAACAAATATATGGTAGGTCCTTCACAAAAAAAACTCATTTTGGGAAAATGGAAAATGATTTTTTTGTCAAAAGAAAATGAAACTTCCTTAGGCTACATTGTTTGCCATTCCAAGATGCACCCTTGTGCAAAGTATGATATAATTTGAAAAAATTATGCCATTCCAAAATGCACCCTTGTGCAAAAAATACAAGAGAAACAAATAGAAAAACACAACTACATAAGCTTTGTTCTCATTGGTTGAAATGTTTGTGTCATGGATTGATGACATGGCATCCATCCATCCATCCATCCCATTTATCTAAAGAAAAAAAGAGAAAGAAAGAAAAAGTACCCCCACCCGGCGGGCAGCTCAACCACCCAAACCCTATCCCCTCCATCGCCGCCGCCCCCCAGATCCAATCTCGGCGCCACTCCATCCTCTCCCGCTCGCGCAGGCTTAAGCCGCTCGCCGCCACCATGTCCGCCGCCGCAGCCGCGCTCAGGGCACAGCGGCCTCCTCCCCGCTCGCCGCCCTCCTCGCCTCATCCAATGCCGCCTCCTTATTCTACTCCAACGACGACGGCGGGATAGTCCAGCGGGTCCCCGCGCGGGCCTCGTCCATTCTGACCCCCGCCATCGCCCCGACCAGAGCCACCTCCGCGCTGGTCCCTGTAGACGAGCGGGGCTCCCTCTTCGCCACGGACCACGCGCCGTCCGAGTTCGTGTCCTCCTCGTCGTCGTCCGCGGCGGCCAGGGGATCTCCGCGGTGTCCTCGTCGTCGTCCACGGACCCCACCCCCGTCGAGCATGAGATCTCCCGAGCAGGCCCTCCCACCGCGTCGTCGGGCCATCTCAGCCGCGCCACCGTCCCTCCGCCGACAGGCACATCTCTCTCTCTCTCTCTCTCTCTCTCTCTCTGTGATCGGCCGTGTTCTCTGCACCAGGTTCAGCTCCTCCGGCAAAAAGGTGCTCGGCGACGAGAAGGACACGGGAACTTGACCTGCACGCAAGGTGCTCAGCTCCTCCAGCGACGACCGGGCCGATTTGTTCCCTTATCCCCTCCCCGTCTCCCTCCACCCATCTTCTGTACATTCACATGTTCGTCAGTTTGCATCTGTACATTACAGTAGTCTGCAAAGTTATTTGAATGCAGATTTGATGGATTAGTTAGGTGATATTTTGATGCAATTTTGATGGATATTTTTCCAGATGAGATGGAACCAAAGATCAATATTCTTTGATTTCTTAAATTCTCTACAACTTGCTTTTGTAGTTAGTGCACGCTGATATTGCCCCCTTCCTTATGCTTTCTTAAATTCTCTACAATCTGATGCAGGCATTGCCCTGCTCTCCTCTATTCTACTCATGGCGCACACTGTAAATACGATTGAATGAACCCTACCACATGTCAGTGCACGCCGATCTTGACCATGGTGCAGCGCAGGAATGAAAGTCTGACAGTGTGTTTTTGGGCACTTTGTCCAAGGTTCAGACGCCAAAAACTGCCACCAAGAGAAGAAATATAAAAAAATTGTATAGTGTATTCCGATAAGAAACTAAAATCTGATGTTTGAAGTTACTTATCATATGACTTGTTGATTGTGTGAGTTTGTGACTCTGTACTGCTAGTATTATGTGCCTAGCAGCGCTCATCTGGAGTACATCCTTCGTTGCCACTACTGTATGAACACTTGACAAAACATGTAGTGAGAGACCCCTGGTAGTGGTAGCTGTAGTTCTGTCCGGCTGTTCCTAACATTCGGTGGCGTTTCATGCTCAGAATGATTAAAATCTACAAGAACTCAAATGCCTAGCAGCACTCATTTGCAGCACATCCTTCCTGGCCTAACAACACATCTAGTGAGAGACCCCTGGTAGTGGCAGCTCGTAGCTGTAGTTCTGTCGGGCTGTTGCTAACATTCAGAATGATCTTATTTGCTTGTAGTTTTGCTATAATTTGGGAGCGGGGTGGGTCCAACGAAGGTGGTCCGTGTTTATTTCCTGGACACTCGTATGCACTGTCCTATATAGAGAGTAGTGCCTACTACTGCAATCAAAATATAGTTGAATGATTATGTCCCAATCAATTTAAAAAAGGTTTTGTCCTCTCAAACTAATGGGCTCTCTTGTTCTCTGGCTAGTATAGTGATAGATATAACCATTTAATCCAGTTGAGGAGATATGTAGTAACTTTAAAGTGAGCACATAATGCTGCTGTTTTTTTGCTTGGTTCACAATTGGTCTAACCCCCCTTGTTTTTTTGCTTGTCTTACTATGTTCAGATTGTCGAGCCAATCATATGTTGATGCTGGATAGCTTGATAGATCATCTATTCCAACTTTAGTTGGCAATATCTACACAGATACATGATACATCATTGAAGATAATAGAAAGGTAAGCTGATACTGCGTGACATAGAGGTATTGGCCATACACCGTGAACAACAGAAGTTGTGCAGCTGATATTGTCCTGTAGTATATCTTTTGCTTCCAGAGGAGGCACTTTTGCATCTGTTTTTCTAGATGCCTTTTAGTTTGCGCCATTCACTGATGTTGTGATGGATAATGACTATGGATTTGTCAAGCCATGCATCCGTTTCAATTATTATGGCCACAACAGTACAGCAAGTATTGATTCAATTTTTATGCGAAATTTGATTGTGAGTGTGCTGTTTGATGATGCTCACCTCATCAATTTTTCATGTCTTGTGTGAAATCTATACCCTATTAGAAGATGCCACCATCAAGTTAATAATAACACTAATGATCATTTGATTCTAGTCTAGAGATACAACAACATTAGTTAGATCCATAGTGGACAATAATAACCCTCCTATACTAGATTAATTTATAGACTTAGCTCAACAACACCAGCTCTTACCTGTTTGTTCGTTTTGGAGCAGCAAACATCCTAAGTGGACAATGATGACAACCAGGGCAAAATAGTTTCTGGAGGTGTTGATCAATCTGTCGTAGTCTGGAATAAGCAAGCTTTTAAGATTCTGGAAGAACTGAAGGGCCATGATGCACCAGTTAGCTTCTGTGCCGGTGAAGCTTCGTGCTGACGATGGCTTCCAAATGTACCCACTGTAAGCATTTCGCTGCTCCTTCATCATTCTTCTTCAGTTTTTGTGCTAGGCTGTCAGCTAGTCTAATTCAGATTCGGTGTGTGTAAGTTTGAACTGAGGACGTAGCACTGCGTGCAGTTGCTGCCATGAGTAGTTTATTTTAGCTAATTAATTTTGCATTGACCCTAACTTACTGTACATCGTTAGCTTATGTTGTTCATGTTGTCACGCGGTTAAGAATCCATTGATTCACTCAGCATGATCACTCTCAGCCACAAGTATCAATCACTCTTCTGATTAGTATTTCAGTCCCGGTGGTGTACCTACACAGCCTTGCTGTTAACTGCTCAGACTGAATTAATTGATTGATAGCCTTGTTGTACTTACACAAGCTAGCAGCGAACTAACAATTTGTATTGCTGCTACTGCTATTTAAGTCAAAACATAGAGCCCCTGTAGCTTTGCTCAACCCCTAAATTGTTGTTGCTGTTTCAAATTGCTCAATTATTTGAATTGCTGCTGCTATCTCATTTTAACTAGCTGGAGGACAAAAATCATGGTACTAGCTGAATTTGTGTCATCATTCTAATCTAAATAACTGTCATTTTTTTAATGGTCTCTTCTTGGTATTTTGGCTCCAGTTTTTCTAATTCTTCTTTCCTCATCTTGTTAATGCTAATTCTTCTCTGTTGATACATGTAACAGGCCGACCCTTGAAGGCATATCACCGTTCTGTTAGCCCGGTCCTGACAGGAGCAGGTGCCTAGTTTGCGACCGCTATCGAAAGAGCTCCATGCTGAAGAACATTGTCACAACCCTAGTTCTGGTATGCACTAGGCTAGTTTGGTGTTTGCATCATGTTTAATTTTCGAATGAATTTGAAATGTAGACATGTGAAAGCCTCAGGGATCTTTTTGAAAATGACCCAGATAAAAATTGCTCCAAAAAGGTCCAAGAAAATGTTCATGTTGCTCTCTGAAAATATTGGTTAGAGATAAAAATCAAACCAATATTTTTAGGAGCTCATAAATATTTATTTGGGGCATTTGGAATTAATGCAATAAATATTTGCATTGAATACATATATATTCTTAATATATGTCCAATAATTCTGGAAACTTGTGAGAGGCTTGGGTTAATTCCTTAGGTCCCTGCAAAGTTGTCAGAAGATTTTAAATGATTTATTTTAAATCAAAACAAATGTCAGAAAATAGAAAAGAAAACAAAAAGGGAAAAACTCTTACCTGGGCTTACCTGCGGCCAGCTCCCATGCTGGCCCAGCACTGTGCGGCCTGGCCGACCCAGTTGGCCAGCCCAGCCCACTTGCCCCCCTCCCCTGTCGTCTTCCTCCCGCCAGGAGGACGGGCGCGTGCCCGACGTGTGCACCGCCGCGCCGCGCCACCTCCTCCCTCCCTGCCTGCTTGTTCCTCCACCGCTGCGTCTGGACGACGCCACGCGCCCCCCGGACTCTCTCTCACTCTCCCCAGTCCTCTTATCTCCCTCTCCCTCGCTCTCTCGCTCGGACCCGAGTGCCGCCGTCGCCACCGGCCACCGTTGCCGTAGCCACCGTCTTCCCCTCGCCCTCTCCCCGTGCTCAGAACCTCCGCCATGTCGCCGGCTACCTCCTCGTCGAGCCACGCACCTCCGGACGGCCTCCATCGACGCCACTGTCGTCTTCTTCACCGCCAGCCGCCGTGGATCCCCACCGCCTGCTCGTCGTCGTCCTGCCTCCCCCGGGCTCACTGAGACCGCCGTCAGAATCGTCGTGAGCTCCTGCCCCTGCTTCCCCTCTCCGCTCCCTCTCTCGCACGCCGCAGCTACCGTTTCGTCAACGACCGAGAACCACCGCCGCCTGAGCTCGTCGCCGACGCAGCTCCGGTGACCAATTGGTCACTCTGGCGTGCCCAGCATGTTCCCCACATAGTGTAGGAGCTATAGATGCTAGCGCCGCCCCGCCTAGGCCACTACAACCACGAGCCCGAGCTCGACCGAGCTTCGGCCGCCGCCGAGCTCGTCGCCGGCGCCACTCCAGCCACTCCCCGGCCGCGCCACCACCACGGTTGGATGCAGAAGAGTGTCCACATCCTGTAGCTGTGCTCCGCGCGCCAAAAGACGCCCTCTAGGCAAATTCCGTAGATCACCGCCGCGTTTGGACTCGCCGAGGGCTAAACGCCGGCGACCACTGACCCGTTGACCGGCGTGGGTTGACCCCACTGCCCAGTTTGACCTTCCCCTCTCTCTCACTGACATGTGGGCCCTGCCCAGCTAATTAGTTGTTAGGATTAGTGTTAGTGCTAATTAACTTTGTTAGTTAGAACTATGACACTGACAGTGGGCCTCAACGCCTTAACCTTTTAATTAGTTTAGTTCTAAACCCCCTTGTTTGACCTGTGTCACTGACGTGTGGACCCCACACGTCAGGTTTGACTTGAGTCAGTGCTGCTGACTTGCTAACGCATGCATGACGCAGTGCTGACGCAATAAACAATTTTCTGGAATTGTTTTAACTCTGGAAAATCCAGAAAATTGTTTAAACTTCAAAAAATCACAGAAATTCAACCGTAGCTCAGAATGAAATAATTTATATATGAAAATTTATCAGAAAAATACAATCTATCCATCTGTACTAGTTTCATGCATGACAAAAGAAGTTATACCTGCTGAATATATGAAAACACATAAATGCCATTTTAAATGCTTAAGTTTGGAGTTGCATTTGAACCCTTGGTTCAAATGGACTTCACCCAAATGATGCTAGTTGCATTAGCTCAAACAACATCACATATTCATGCCATGTTCATGCATCATCTTGTTGCATATGCTTGTGTTTGATTGTCGGCACCTTTATTCTCGATAGGTCCAGCTCCGGAGACCGATCCAGAGTACCTGTCAGAGGAGCATTTCTCTACACGTTGTTATACCAGGCAAGCAAACCCCCTTGTTCACTCCGATACAACCCCTCTCTCGCTCTTGCTCTCTGTTATTGCATTAGGACAACAACGATTCAACTGCTACTTTATGCTGCGGTAGTTGAACCCATTCTTCTGCATGACCTGTCATTGCCACAGTAAATAGTTGAAACCCACTAGCATGTGTAGGAGTTGATTGAAGCCATGTTGTGCCTGCTATTGCTTAGAGTGTGTCAGGTCTGATTCATTGGGAATGAATTGGAGTGCAGTGATATGTTCTGATGCTAAGAGTCAAGTGTGTGAACACGTTTTGGTAAAGGTAGCGGTGATAGGCCATGTAGGAGTACATGGTGGGTTGTCTCACTGGAACCGTCCCTAAGAACTGAGTTATGTGTATGTTGTCCAATGACCAGCTACTACCATGCATTGGAATGCTTAAGTGCCCCTCTCGACTTATTAACCGACTTGGTTTCTGTCCAGGAGTTGCAACTAGTTTCTAGTGTTTGTAGGTAGTGCTAGTAGTCTACCAAGTGGCACTCGACCAGGTGGGCTTGGGACAGACTAGGCACCATGGCACGGTGTACCAAGCGTAGATCCATCCGGTGAGGTGGGCTTCGGAACCCTGCGCACATCATTTGGGGCCGTGAGCGACACCCCGGTCGGATCTCCTTACGGATGGAACCCGAATAGGCGATAAACCTGGACTAGAGTCTTGTGTGGTTAGTCAGGTCGTGGCCGACACCCTCGCCAGGCTTCCGCCTGAAGGTTGCCAAGATACACGAGGTGTACATGGCGGTAAGTGGCGAGAGCGTGTGTGAAGAAGTACACCCTGCAGGGTTATCATGATCTATCCGAATAGCCGGGTCCACGGTTATGGACTTCTTGGATTCTTACGTGGTCCATAGACAACTTGAAGTGGATACTCTAAAATACTCAAGACAAGTGTGAGTGCTATGGACAGCCTTCTCGTAGGGAGACGGGGATGAATCCATAGTGGTGTGTTGTGTGGTACTTTGTGGACTCGTGTACGCCACCTCAAAGGAGTTACCAGCAGACGTAATACAGGATAGCCACTGAGTCAAAGCTGGCTTGCAGCAACTAAACCCCACTTGCCTTCTTGATACAAATGCATGTATGATAGGATCTGATGTAAGTCTTGCTGAGTACCTTTGTACACATGTTTGCTTAATTTATGTTTTGCAGATGAGACTGCTGTCTCACTAGTAGTTCCGCTTGGACTTCGACAAGTAGCGTGTTACCTCAGCTACGATCTTGGACGAGTGTTGTAGATAGTCAGGCTCTTCAGCCTTTTTCATTTGTAGATGCCTGTACTCAGACATGTTGTGCTTCCGCTTGTTGCTTGTATGCTCTGAATGTTGGGTCATGAGACCCATGTTTGTAATATCTGGCTCCTCGGAGCCTAATGAATAAATACTTTGTTTCTTAGAGTCTTGTTGTGATGCCATGTTGTATTTGCACATATCGAGCATATTGTGTGTATGTTATTGAAATTCTTGGTATGTGTGGGATCCGACAACCTAGTTGTTTCCTCTTGGTATCCTCTCTTATGGGGAAATGTCTCCTAGTTCTTCTACTGAGCCTTGGTAGCTTGCTACTTCTCTGGAACACTTAGGCTGGCCGGCATGTGTCCTTCTTCGTTCTTGTGTCTGTCCCTCTGGGAAATGCCACGCGTTGTTCCTTTAAGTCCATGTAGCTTGATACGACTTGGGTTCATACGTTGATGACCGACACGTTCGTTGCTGGGTCATGTATGCCAGTCCCTGTAAGTTAGTGCCACCTTGGGATTATAACTAGTCATGTCAGCCCGGGTTCTCTGTCATATGGATGCTAGCGACACTATCATATACGTGAGCCAAAATGCGCAAACGGTCCCGGGCCAGGTAAGGTGGCACCTGTGGGGATACCGTACGTGAGGCCGTAAAGTGATATGGTGTGTTACATGCTAGACCGGTGTGACTTAGGATCGGGGTCCCGACAACTTTGGTATCAGAGCCTGACTGCCTGTAGGATTACCAAGCCAAACTGGTCGAAGTTGAGTCTAGAAATTCCTTAGTTATATAAGAAATTGATTGTGGAAGGGAACGTAAGGCTCTTTTTACTCCTTATACCTCATGTCTTCTGATCTGAGTCATCCTACCTTTCCTACGGGGTTAAAGAACTAGGCTTTCTCTTCCGTCTATCAGGATCACGAGTTACTACTCCGTAGTCCCTTAGGATTGATTGATCAGAGTCCTACTCCTATTTTCAAGTTCTTCTAGTGCAGTTTGTTTAGTACTATCACAGAACCTTGAGTGATGATGTTGAGTTGTTGTACTACCCCTTTGTTAGCAGGATGTCTCATTCTGAGCATTTTACTGTTGTTATGCTGCCGGATTTGTCCTAGTAGTTCGAGAGATACTAATTTCTTGTTCTACCTTATGCATCCTATGATTGATGATGTTTCCATCCTCGGTTTTGCTTCTCAGGATGTCTTCAGTTAAGCGAAGCTCAGCCGCTCATAGATAGAACCACGGAGGTGGTAGGGATGAGGAGGATCATCCCGTCCAGCCTTCGTTGGCAGAGTTAATGTTAGAGATGGAGAGAAACAAGCGTGAGTCTAACCGCTTGTTGGCACGTATTGAGGAGAACACCGCACATCAGTGCAAGGAGTCAGCAACCATCCATGACTTCATTCGTCTGAAACCGCCCACCTTCCATCATCCCATTGAGCCACTCAATGCAGACAACTGGCTCCGTAGTATCACTCACAAGCTGCGTTCTGTGAACGTAGCTGATGGTGACAAGGTCATCTATGCCACTTATCACCTGGAAGGTCCTGCTAGTCTTTGGTGGCAGAACTATGAGGCCATGATTCCAGCTGGCCAGATTCCTACCTGGAGAGATTTCACCGAGGCTTTTCGTGAGCATCATATCCCTCAAGCTCTCATTGATCGCAAGAGAGAAGAGTTCTGTAGTCTTACCCAGGCTAAGATGGTTGTTGATGCTTATAGTACAGAGTTTGAGAACCTCGCCCGCTATGCTACAGAAGAAGTGTCCACGGACGCCAAGAAGCAGGCTAGGTTCCGGAAAGGTCTCAACCCCAAGCTGCGTCGTGATCTCCACTTGCATCATTGCAACACATTCCAGGCTCTTGTGAACAAGGCCATCAATGCAGAGACAGCTCAGCTCACTTACGAGGAGTCTCGTAAGCACACCCTTGATTTGGGATCTTCCTCCGGTTCTAGTTCTCACAAGCGCCGGATTTGGGTTCTGAACTCTGTTCTTCCACCCAGTTATACACCGAGGCCATCTTATGTGGTACCTCTTCCAGTTCAGAAGTATGCTCCACCCAGGCCTATTGGCGGACCATCTGCCAACGCGGGTCCACGTCCTACCTCCAGGATTTGTTACAGGTGCGGAGAGCCGGGCCACATTGCCCATAATTGCACTCAGACCCGTGTTGCTCCACCCTAGCCGAGAAGTCTGTTGGCCATGGTAAGCCATCACGCAAGATGATCAGTGTCAAGTCAGCTCCCACCGAACATGGACGTGTGCATCACGTCTCAGCCAAAAATGCTCATGATGATCCAGATGTCGTTCTTGGTACACTCCTTGTCAATTGTCATCTGGCATCGGTTCTGTTCGATACTGGAGCATCTCATTCTTTCATTTCCGAAAGTTATGCCCGCTTACACGACATGCCATTTTGTGATATGCCCTCCCCACTACTCATTCAAACTCCTGGATCCAAATGGCAAACCTCTAGCGTAAGCCATGGAAATGAAATCATTGTTGACAGACTTGTGTTCCTCGCATCACTTGTAGCCCTCAATTCTTCAGATATTAATATCATCTTGGGTATGGACTGGATGACAGCTCATCATGCCAAGATTGATTGTTTCACTAGATCTGTTCAGCTTACACACCCATCTGGCAAGATAGTCACTATCACCACTAGAGTTGCAAAGCGTCAACTCTATTCTCTTAATGCCAGCCCTCTTCCAGACCTTGAAGATGTTCCGGTAGTCCGTGACTTTCCGGATGTCTTTCCAGAGGAACTGCCAGGTGTTCCACCTGACCGAGATGTAGAGTTTGTTATAGATCTTATCCCAGGAACCGCTCCAATCTCTAGGAGACCTTACAAGATGGCACCCTTAGAACTAGCTAAGCTTAAGAAACAACTTGATGAGTCCTTGCAAAAGGGTTTCATCCGTCCTAGTTCTTCTCCTTGGGCTTGCCCCGTCCTCTTCGTCAAGAAGAAGGATGGTACGGATCAGATGGTTGTAGATTATCGTCCCGTTAATTTGGTCACGATAAAGAATAAGTATCCGCTTCCCAGGATCAACGACCTGTATGATCAGCTCGCTGGATCCTCAGTCTTCTCCAAGATGGATTTGAGGTTAGGATACCATCAAATCAAGATTAGAAACGGGGACATCCCCAAGATGGCTTTTGTCACTCGTTATGGTCAGTACGAGTACACCGTCATGTCCTTCGGTCTAACCAATGCTCCAGCCACTTTCTCCCGCTTGATGAACTTGATCTTCATGGAGTACTTAGATAAGTTCGTCGTGGTTTACCTCGATGATATTCTTATTTACTCAAAGAACGAGGAAGAGCATGCCGAACATCTTAGACTTGTTCTAGAAAAACTCAGAGAGCACCGCCTTTATGCCAAGTTCTCCAAGTGCGAATTTTGGTTGCCAGAAGTGACCTACCTCGGCCATGTAATCTCTGGTAAGGGCATTGCTGTCATTCCCAATATAGTTCAGGCCGTCCTTGATTGGACTCCACCTGAAACAGTTAAACAAGTTAGGAGTTTCCTTGGTCTAGCCAGTTATTGTCGCTGCTTTGTTGAGAACTTCTCTAAAGTGGCCAAACCTCTCACGGAACTTCTCAAGAAAGATAAAAAGTTTGAGTGGTCCCCACAGTGTGAGCACAGTTTTCAGGAACTGAAAAGACGCCTAACTTCTGCTCCCATACTTGTGCCACCGGATTTCACTAAGGAATTTGTTATCTACTGTGATGCCTCACGACAGGGACTAGGTTGCATTCTTATGCAGGATCGTCATGTGATTGCCTATGCATCTCGACAGTTGCATCCACATGAGGAGAATTATCCTACACATGATCTATAGCTTGCAGCCGTAGTCTACGCACTTAAGACCTGGCGACATTACCTCCTTGGTAATCATTGCAAGATCTACACCGATCACCAGAGCCTCAAGTATATCTTCACCCAACCAGATTTGAACCTTAGGAAAAGACGTTGGTTGGAGTTGATCTCAGATTACGACTTCGGGATTACCTACACCCCAGGCAAGGGAAATGTCATGGCTGATGCATTGAGTCGTATGTCCTTTTGCAACAATCTCATGTTGCAGCAGGGCCAACCACTTCTCCATGAGGAATTATGTAAGCTTAACCTTCACATTGCTCCTCACGGATTCCTTTCTACCTTGGTGGTGAAACCTACCCTTGAGGATCAGATCATTTCTGACCAGAAGTTTGATAGGGGTGTTATCCGCATTAAGAGAAACATTAAGAAGGGAGTTGGTGGATGTTTCTCTGTGGATGATCGAGGTGTTGTTTTCTTTGAGAATCGCTTGGTGGTTCCCAAGAATCAACATCTGCGACAATTGATCCTTAAGGAGGCTCATGTGTCTCCTCTCACGATTCATCCCGGTAGTACTAAGATGTATTAGGACCTACGCCAGAGGTTCTGGTGGACTAGGATGAAGAGAGAAATTGCTCAGTTCATTGCTAACTATGACGTTTGTCGTCGCGTTAAGGTAGAGCATCAAAGACCTGCTCGCACCCTTCAGCCTCTAGCTATTCATGAGTGGAAATGGGATAAAGTTGGTATGGACTTCATCACCGGCTTTCCCAGGACCAAGAGAGGGAATAATGCTATCTTCGTAGTCATTGATCATCTCTCCAAAGTGCCTCACTTCCTACCTGTTCGAGAGAGTATCACTGTTGTCAGCTCGCTGACTTGTATATTTCTCGAATAGTGTCACTTCATGGTGTTCCACTAGAGATCAATTCAGACCGTGGTAGTCTTTTCACTTCTCATTTCTGGGAGAGTTTCCACACTGCCATGGGCACCCATCTTTCCTTCAGTACCGCTTTCCACCCTCAGTCAAGTGGTCAGGTGGAACGGGTTAACCAAATTCTCGAAGACATGCTTAGAGCTTGCGTTATCTCATTTGATATGTATTGGGAGAAATGTCTTCCTTTCGCCGAGTTTGCTTATAACAATAGCTATCAATCCAGTCTCAAGAAAGCTCCTTTTGAGATTCTCTATGGACGAAGATGTCGAACACCTTTGAACTGGTCAGAAACGGTTGAAAGACAATTCTTTGGACCGGACATGATCCAGGAAGCAGAAGAGCAAGTTCGCATCATTCGTGAGAATTTGAAAACAGCCCAGTCTCGTCAAAAGAGCCAGTATGATCGTCATCATAAGGAAGTGGCTTATGAGGTTGGCGACAAAGCTTACCTTCGGGTTACTCCTTTGAAGGGTACCCATCGTTTCGGTATCAAGGGCAAGTTGGCTCCTCGTTACATTGGTCCTTTTCGCATTCTCGCTAAACGAGGAGAGGTTGCCTACCAGTTGGAACTACCCCCACACCTTTCTCAAGTTCATGATGTCTTCCATGTCTCTCAACTCAGGCGTTGCTTTTCTGATCCCATCCGCGGAGTGGACCACGAAACGCTTGATCTCCAAGATAACCTCACATATCGAGAGTACCCCGTTCGCATTCTGGATCAAGCAGAGCATGTCACTCGACGTCATAACATCAAGTTTCTCAAGGTTCAGTGGTCTCATCATTCCGAGAGAGAAGCTACTTGGGAGCGAGAAGATCGTCTCCGACTGGAGTACCCCACTTTCTTTCCGCCGACTCCTAAATCTCGGGACGAGATTCTTTCGAGTGGGGGCGAGTTGTCACAACCCTAGTTCTGGTATGCACTAGGCTAGTTTGGTGTTTGCATCATGTTTAATTTTCGAATGAATTTGAAATGGGGACATGCGAAAGCCTCCGGGATCTTTTTGAAAATGACCCAGATAAAAATTGCTCCAAAAAGGTCCAAGAAAATCTTCATGTTGCTCTCTGAAAATATTGGTTAGAGATAAAAATCAAACCAATATTTTTAGGAGCTCATAAATATTTATTTGGGGCATTTGGAATTAATGCAATAAATATTTGCATTGGATATATATTTATTATATTTTTAATATATGTCCAATAATTCTGGAAACTTGTGAGGGGCTTGGGTTAATTCCTTAGGTCCCTGCAAAGTTGTCAGAAGATTTTAAATGATTTATTTTAAATCAAAACAAATGTCAGAAAATACAAAAGAAAACAAAAAAGGGAAAAACTCTTACCTGGGCTTACCTGCGGCCAGCTCCCGTGCTGGCCCAGCACTGTGCGGCCTGGCCGGCCCAGTTGGCCAGCCCAGCCCACTTGCCCCCCCTCTCCTGTCGTCTTCCTCTCGCCAGGAGGACGGGCGCGTGCCCGACGCGTGCACCGCAGCGCCGTGCCACCTCCTCCCTCCCTGCCTGCCTGTTCCTCCACCGCTGTGTCTGGACGACGCCACGCGCCCCCGGACTCTCTCTCACTCTCCCCAGTCCTCTCCTCTCCCTCTCCCTTGCTCTCTCGCTCGGACCCGAGCGCCGCCGTCGCCACCGGCCATCGTTGCCGTAGCCATCGTCTTCCCCTCGCCCTCTCCCCGTGCTCAGAACCTCCGCCACGTCGCCGGCTACCTCCTCGTCGAGCCACGCACCTCCGGACGGCCTCCATCGACGCCACCATCATCTTCTTCACCGCCAGCCGGCGTGGATCCCCACCGCCTACACGTCGTCGTCCTGCCTCCCTCGAGCTCGCTGAGACCGCCGTCTGAATCATCGTGAGCTCCTGCCCCTGCTTCCCCTCTCCGCTCCCTCTCTCGCACGCCGGAGCTACCGTTTCGTCAACGACCGAGAACCACCGTCGCCTGAGCTCGTCGCCGATGCAGCTCCAGTCAATTGGTCACTCCGGTGTGCCCAGCATGTTCCCCGCATCGCGTAGGAGCTATAGATGCTAGCGCCGCCCCGCCTAGGCCACTACAACCACGAGCCCAAGCTCGACCGAGCTTCGGCCGCCGAGCTCGTCGTCGGCGCCACTCCGGCACTCCTCGGCCACCCCACCACCACGGTTGGATGCGGACGAGCGTCCGCATCCCGTAGCTGTGCTCCGTGCGCCAAAAGACGCCCTGTAGGCAAATTCCGCAGATCACCGCCGCGTTTGGACTCACCGGTGGCTAAACGCCGGCGACCACTGACCCATTAACCGGCGTGGGTTGACCCCACTGCCCAGTTTGACCTTCCCCTCTCTCTCACTGACATGTGGGCCCTGCCCAGCTAATTAGTTGTTAGGATTAGTGTTAGTGCTAATTAACTTTGTTAGTTAGAACTGTGACACTGACAGTGGGCCCCAACGCCTTAACCTTTTAATTAGTTTAGTTCTAAATCCCCCTATTTAACCTGTGTCACTAACGTGTGGACCCCACACGTCAGGTTTGATTTGAGTCAGCGCTGCTGACTTGCTGACGCAGGCATGATGCAGTGCTGATGCAATAAACATTTTTCTGGAATTGTTTTAACTCAGGAAAATCCAGAAAATTGTTTAAACTTCAAAAAATCACAGAAATTCAACTGTAGCTCAGAATGAAATAGTTTATATATGAAAATTTATCAGAAAAATTCAATCTATCCATCTGTACTAGTTTCATGCATGACAAAGGAAGTTATACCTGCTGAATATGAAAACACATAAATGGCATTTTAAATGCTTAAGTTTGGAGTTGCATTTGAACCCTTGGTTCAAATGGACTTCACCCAAATGATGCTAGTTGCATTAGCTCAAACAACATCACATATTCATGCCATGTTCATGCATCATATTGTTGCATATGCTTGTGTTTGATTGTCAGCACCGTTCTTCTCGATAGGTCTAGCTCCGGAGACCGATCCAGAGTACCTGTCAGAGGAGTAGTGCTCTACACGTTGTTATACCAGGCAAGCAAACCCCCTTGTTCATTCGGATACAACCCCTCTCTCGCTTCTGCTCTCTGTTATTGCATTAGTACAACTACGATTCAACTACTACTTTATGATGCGGTAGTTGAACCCATTCCTCTGCATGACCTGTCATTGCCACAGTAAATAGTTGAAACCCACTAGCATGTGTAGGAGTTGATTGAAGCCATGTTGTGATCTTACCATGCCATGCCTGCTATTGCTTAGAGTGTGTCAGGTCTGATTCATTGGGAATGAATTGGAGTGCAGTGATATGTTCTGATGCAAAAGTCAAGTGTGTGAACACGTTTCGGTAAAGGTAGCGGTGAGAGGCCATGTAGGAGTACATGGTGGGTTGTCTCACTGGAACCGTCCCTAAGAACTGAGTTATGTGTATGTTGTCCAATGACCAGCTACTACCACGCATTGGAATGCTTAAATACCCCTCTCGACTTATTAACTGACTTGGTCTCTGTCCAGGAGTTGCAACTAGTTTCTGGTGTTTTTAGGTAGTGCTAGTAGTTACCAGGTGGCACTCGGCCAGGTGGGCTTGGGACAGACTAGGCACCGTGGCACGGTGTACCTAGCGTAGATCCATCCGGCGAGGTGGGCTTGGGAACCCTGCGCACATCATTTGGGGCCGTGAGCGACACCCCGGCCGGATCTCCTTACGGATGGAACCCGAATAGGCGATAAACCTGGACTAGAGTCTTGTGTGGTTAGTCAGGTCGTGGCCGACACCCTCGCCAGGCTTCCGCCTGAAGGTTGACGAGATACACGAGGTGTACATGGCGGTAAGTGGCGAGAGCGTGTGTGAAGAAGTACACCCCTGCAGGGTTATCATGATCTATTCAAATAGCCGGGTCCAAGGTTATGGACTTCTTGGATGCTTACGTGGTACATAGACAACTTGAAGTCGATACTCTAAAATACTCAAGACAAGAGTGAGTTCTATGGATGGCCTTCCCGTAGGGAGATGGGGATGAATCCATAGTGGTGTATTGTGTGGTGCTTAGTGGACTCGTGTACGCCACCTCAAAGGAGTTACCAGCAAACGTAGTACAGGATAGCCACTGAGTCAAAGTTGGCTTGCTGCAACTAAACCCCACTTGCCTTCTTGATACAAATGCATGTACGATAGGATCTGATGTAAGTCTTGCTGAGTACCTTTGTACTCATGTTTGCTTAATTTATGTTTTGCAGATGAGACTGCTGTCTCACTAGTAGTTCCGCTTGGACTTCGACAAGTAGCTTGTTACCTCAGCTACGATCTTGGACGAGTGTTGTAGATAGTTAGGCTCTTCAGCCTTTTTCATTTGTAGATGTCTGTACTCAGACATGTTGTGCTTCCGCTTGTTGCTTGTATGCTCTGAATGTTGGGTCATGAGACCCATGTTTGTAATATCTGGCTCCTCGGAGCCTAATGAATAAATACTTTGTTTCTTAGAGTCTTGTTGTGATGCCATGTTGTATTTGCACATATCAAGCATATTGTGTGTATGTTATTGAAATGCTTGGTATGTGTGGGATCCGACAACCTTGTTGTTTCCTCTTGGTAGCCTCTCTTATGGGGAAATGTCTCCTAGTGCTTCCACTGAGCCTTGGTAGCTTGCTACTGCTCCGGAACACTTAGGCTGGCCGGCATGTGTCCTTCTTCGTTCCTGTGTCTGTCCCTTTGGGAAATGTCACGCGTTGTTCCTTTAAGTCCATGTAGCTTGCTACGACTTGGGTTCATACGTTGATGACCGACACGTTCGTTGCTGGATCATGTATGCATGTCCTTGTAAGTTAGTGCCACCTTGGGTTATAACTAGTCATGTCGGCCCAGGTTCTCTGTCATATGGATGCTAGCGACACTATCATATACGTGAGCCAAAATGCGCAAACGGTCCCGGGCCAGGTAAGGTGGCACCCGTGGGGATACCGTGCGTGAGGACGCAAAGTGATATGGTGTGTTACATGCTAGACCGGTGTGACTTAGGATCGGGGTCCCGACAAACATAGCTCGTAATTGTATCTTATTATTACACATGTGGAGCTTGTAACCATGATTGCCATACTTTTAGAGCTTGTTGCTAGTTATTGCACTTGTAGAGCTTCTGGTAGAGCTTGTATATGTTGGAGCTTATTACGTGTAGAGCTTGTAGATCTTGTAAAGTATTGTATATGTTATTACCTATTATTTGTACAACAGGAGCTCTGTACTGAATCTGGAGTATTACGTGTGTTTTTTGTTTGTGCCAATTTAAATACTGGTTATTTATTTACTCTTAAATTGAAATATGAAGAATATGATCTTGCTACTTGGGACCCACTTACCAGAACCTGACAATTGGGACCCATTTCACTAGTGAAAAAAAAGCAGAAGTCGTTGAGGCAAAAAGGCCATGGCCCAGAAATTTAAAAGGCCGAATAGTTGGGTCTGGCCCATTTAGCTGACCAAAATTAATAAGAAAAAAATACATAAAAAGGCTGAATTGTTGGGCTCAGCCCATGTAGACACCTAATCGGACCGGGCTGATTCTTGTCAATGACCTTTTCATTTGGTCGCAATTTTGCAATGTCAGCTTGCCATGTCAGATCCTACGTGGCCTGGGCAGACAGCTAGTGACCAAAGCAAAAGATCGTTGAACCAATGACCTTTTGTTTTGGTCGTAAACGTCTATGACCTTCTCACAGAGATGGTCGTTAATTTCAGTTTACGATGGCCAGCTTTTGACCATTTGTTTTTGGTCACAAAAAGGTCACAAATGGAAAATAATGACCATTCAGTGACCAATAGTCAAGGTCACAAGTTGACATATTTCTTGTAGTGAAGGTTCCTCGCATTGACATCGATAGAGTAAAAACTAGACTTTATTGCACTTCTTGAAACAGGAAGAGATAATTTCACCTCATAATTCCTTGGAACTTTGACCGGCGGAATTGACTTTGATTGGCACTGTTTAGCTCCTAGAGGAAGATCCGATGGGATTTTGCTGGGGGTTAGGTGTGAAATGCTAGAGATGATTATGTGGTTCGGGGGGACTTTGCGGTTAAGTTTCGGATGAAATCGAAGCTGGATGGATTCTGTTGGTCACTGGTCGCGGTGTATGGAGCAGCCTAACCCTAACTTAAACCGGACTTCCTAGAGGATCTAGTACTGATCTATGGGGATGAAAGTCTTCCAGACCTTGTTGGAGGGGATTTCAACATTATCAGAAGGAGGGATGAGAAGAACACCGACAATTTTGATGCACGTTGGTCCCTAATGTTTAACATGATTATCGAGAGTCTCAATCTAAGGGAGATTGAACTCACCGGTAGCCAGTTCCCATGGGCCTTCATTACCCACTCCAACTTATGAGAAGTTGGATAGGGTGCTCGCTAGTGTGGAATGGGAACGGAAATACCCATTGGTTCGGTACATGCGATGCAGACAGCAATCTTAGACCACACACCATTGCTAGTAGGCTCGGGAGAAGCAACACATATTGGTAACAAGAACACTTTCTCTTTTGAACTAAGTTGGTTTGATAAAGAGAACTTCATGGCCATCGTAGCACGAGAATGGGCGAAGCCTGTTAGTGGACGATTGAGTATAGAAAAATGGCAAAACAAGATTAGACATCTAAGATAATTCTTACGGGGTTTGGCCAAAAACGAGAGTGGGATTTACAAGAAAGAAAGAGATAGACTCATCCAACTGATTGGTGCGTTGGACCTAAAAGCAGAAGTGAACCTGTGATGTCTACTACACAACCTTCTTCTTGTAGACGTTGTTGGGCCTCCAAGTGCAGAGGTTTGTAGGACAGTAGCAAATTTCCCTCAAGTGGATGACCTAAGGTTTATCAATCTGTGGGAGGCGTAGGATGAAGATGGTCTCTCTCAAGCAACCCTGCAACCAAATAACAAAGAGTCTCTTGTGTCCCCAACACACCCAATACAATGGTAAATTGTATAGGTGCACTAGTTCGGTGAAGAGATGGTGATACAAGTGCAATATGGATGGTAGATATAGGTTTTTGTAATAGGAAAATATAAAAACAGAAAGGTAGCAAGTGGTAAACGTGAGCATAGACGGTGTTGCAATGATAGGAAGCAAGGCCTAGGGTTCATACTTTCACTAGTGCAAGTTCTCTCAACAAGGATAACATAATTGGATCATATTACTAGCCCTCAACATGCAACAAAGAGTCACTCCAAAGTCACTAATAGCGGAGAACAAACGAAGAGATTATGGTAGGGTACGAAACCACCTCAAAGCTATTCTTTCTGATCGATCTATTCAAGAGTCCGTAGTAACGTTCAATCTATCATAGAGTTCGTACTAGAACACCTTAAGACACAAATCAATCAAAACCCTAATGTCACCTAGATACTCCATTGTCACCTCAAGTATCTGTGGGCATGATTATACGATATGCATCACACAATCTCAGAAACATCTATTCAACCAACACATAGAACTTCAAAGAGTGCCCCAAAGTTTCTGCCAGAAAGTCAAGACGAAAACGTGCGCCAACCCCTATGCATAGATTCCCAAGGTCACGGAACCCGCAAGTTGATCACCAAAACATACATCAAGTGGATCACATGATATCCCATTGTCACCACAGATAAACACGTGCAAGACATACATCAAGTGTTCTCAAATCCTTAAAGACTCAATCCGATAAGATAACTTCAAAGGGAAAACTCAATCCATTACAAGAGAGTAGAGGGGGAGAAGCATCATAAGATCCAACTATAATAGAAAAGCTCGCGATACATCAAGATCGTGCCATCTCAAGAACACGAGAGAGAGAGATCAAACACATAGCTACTGATACATACCCTCAGCCCCGAGGGTGGACTACTCCCTCCTCGCCATGGAGAGTGCCAGGATGATGAAGATAGCCACCGGAGAGGGATTCCCCCCTCCGGCAGGGTGCCAGAATGGGTGTAGATTGGTTTTAGGTGGCTACAGAGGCTTTCGGCGGCGGAACTCCCGATCTAGGTTAATTTCTGAAGGTATCAGTATTTATTGGATTTTTTGGCGTAGGGCACACGTCGGGGGGGGGGGGGGGGGGGC
>LR738715.1:898672776-898705901 GCA_902687465.1 Secale cereale
GCTTCTGGGCTGTCCACGAGATAGGAGGGCACGCGCCCCTGCCTAGGGCGCGCCACCCACCCTCGTGGGCACCCCGTGGCTCTCCTGGCCCAACTCTTTTGCTTTGGGGGGCTTCTTTTGGTCCAGAAAAAATCATCAAAAATTGGCTCGTCAATTGGACTCTGTTTGATATTCCTTTTCTGTGAAACTCAAAAACAAGGAAAAAACAGAAACTGGCACTGGGCTCCGGGTTAATAAGTTAGTCCCAGAAATCATATAAAAGTGTATATAAAAGCCCATAACACATCCTAGAAGGATAATATAATAGCATGGAACAATCAAAAATTATAGATACGTTGGAGATGTATCCACCTGCTCGATGTCGCAGATCAGGTCATGAAATTTGAAGCTGAGCAATGCCTACGCGTTCTTCTTAGAGAAGAAGAGATCAAATGGGCACTACGGGCTAAGGTTCTCAAGGTTGTCCATGGGGATGATAATACACAATTCTTTCACAAGGTTGCGAACGGTAAACATAGAAAGAAGAAAATAATCCAGCATGAATAGGGTCGGGGCATGAGAATCTCAAATCATATATTTCAAACTATCATAAACAACTATTTGGGCATGCGGCAGAGAGTACGGTATCCCTGAATGAGTCTGTTATTGCAGATATTCCTCAGCTTCGGTCAGAGGAGAATGAGATCCTCTCTGCACCATTTACTGAGAAAGAGGTTCTCGATGCAATATCCCAAATGGAACCGAACAAAGCACCGTGATCAGATGGGTTCCGTGTGGAATTCTATAAGAAATGTTGGCATATTATTAAGGTTGATCTTATGTCTATGTTTCATGCTTTTTTAACGGTCACCTAGGACTCTTTCATATTAATTTTGGTATGATTAAGCTTTTTCTAAAGAATGAAGAAGCGGTTGGTATCGAGCAGTTCAGGCCAATTTGTCTTCTGAATGTGAGTTTCAAAATTTTCACGAAAGTGGGTACTAATAGACTGACACGGATCGCTCATTCGGTGGTGCAACCGAGTCATACGGTATTTATGGTTGGGAGACATATCCTAGAACGGGTTGTCGTCCTACATGAAACTCTCCATGAAATTCATTCGAAGAAAGTAGTGGGGTTATCTTCAAAGTGGATTTTGAGAAGGCATATGATAAAGTTAAGTGGTCTTTCCTTCAACAGGCAATGCGCATGAAGGGATTTAATGAGGCGTGGCAGAGCCAAGTGGGTTCTTTAGTCCAGAAAGGTAGTGTCAGAATTAAGGTTAATGATGATACTGGTCACTATTTTCAGACTCGTAAGGGATTGAGACAAGGGGATTCGATGTCTCCTCTCTTATTTAATATAGTGGCGGATATGTTGACTGTTCTGATAGGCAGGGACAAGGAGAATGGTCAAGTTGAGGGACTTGTCCCTCATCTGGTCGATGGGGGAGTTTCCATCTTACAGTATGCCGACGACACTATTCTTTTCATAGAACATGACCTTGCAAAAGCTTAGAATATAAAACTCGTACTATGCCTCTTTGAGCAATTGTCGGGACTAAAAATCAATTTTCATAAGAGCGAATTGTTCTGGTTTGGTCGGGACAAAGAGGAGCAAGAAGCATATAGACAGTTGGTCGGATGTGAATTAGGTTCTTTGCCCTTTAGTTATTTGGGCATACCAATTCATCATCGCAAACTTTCTTTGCCTGCCGCTACCTCCTTCCCCTTGCGCTCCAACTGCTCAATAGCAAGCCGGAGCACCTTGGCGTTCTTCCGTTGGAGGCGACGAGCGTCCGACTCCACCGTCATGAGGGAGCGTTGGTACACCCAAGCGAGGAGCCGCTCGTCCTTGTCGAGCTCCGCCGGCATCGCGCGCTAATGGCGGACGGACCGGTCCGCTGCCTCCCTCTCCCTTGCCCCCCACCTCTCATGGTGGGCGGCACGCGCCTTTGATTCTAGAGTGCACTTGCGGGCCGGCGGAGTGGGCACTAGCACCCACCGCTGCCCGCGTTGAGGAGCCGCTCACAGGGGAAAGAGACAGCGCAGGGGCGGTGCGAACTGCTAGTCCTAGTGTCACTGCGCACAGGCCGGGAGGGTCCAGCTCCGGCGTCTGCACTGCGCCAGCGCGGGAGCTGCGGCGATGCTCCAGATTCAGAGCTACCACTGGTCTCCTCCTTGTAGTCGAGCTCCGAGCTGGAGTCGCTGCCAGAGCTGCTCATCGTGGTGGATGGGATCGAAACGGGAAAAGGAGAGGAGTGGACGGAGCGAGAGAGAGAGAGAGAGAGGAAGAGAGTGAGCTAGGGTTTGAGCTCACCGCCCAGATTGGGTTTTTTTGTGGGGTCCATGGTGGGCCGGGCCTGTTAGGCGGACGCGCTCGGGCATGCCCGGGCCGCCCCATATTTTCCTTATATTTGGGCTGGATATGAGGGGTGCTGGTCAGTCCAGGCGTTTATCCGTGTTTTGAGTGGTCCGTCTGGGTCAATTTTTTATGACCGGTCAGTGACTGGACAGTCTGCCCGGGCGTTTGAGACGGGTCTGAGAGCTCCGGCTGTAGATGCTCTGAGTGGGTGAAAAACTAGACCCCTGCGATGGTATAGTATGGATGTGGTTGGAGAAGACCCTGTTTACCGAGTTTTTTTGTGAGCGCGGACCCCTCTGCGATGGTATATTATGGCTTTGTTCCCCTTTTATATGAGGCCTCTCTTAATGCTTCACCTTATACAGGTGCTAAGCAGCTTGCCAACTAAGCAAAAAATCTGATATGACATGCTATTTAAAAAGCTATACTAGTTGTCCCCCCTCTATGAGACCGTAAGAGCCCGGTTGTCAGGGATATTACTACCAGGTATAAACCGGCCAGGAGGGTCCGGATTAAGTTATCAAGATTATATTATCAGAAAGGCCCAGCGAAGTATGAAGTAAAAGATTGTAGCCCAGGAGGCTTAGAGCCCATATGATAGAGCCCATGATTTGTAAATCGTGATACTGTGAAAACTTGGGATGTAAGATAGAAAGAGCAGAGGCCGAGGCGGACACGATTATGAGCCGGCCTCGGGACTCTGTAAACCGGACTGGGCATCACCTCTTATATGGAGGGACGACCCGGCGATGGTTCAGGACAACAAACAACAGCTTGAGACCCAGGCAAGCGGATTTGCTCCCTGGTCATCGAAGCCCAAGCAATACCACACCAAACTAGACGTAGACTTTTACCTTCATCGAAGGGGCCGAACTAGTATAAAACCCTTGTGTCCTTCATCCGCTTTAACCCCTTTAAGCTAACCCATAGCAATGGCCTCACGACTAAGTCCTTTTGCTAGGACATCTGCCATGCTAAATCCACGACAGTTGGCGCCCACCGTGGGGCTATCGCATGATGGTTTCGAGTTCTTGAAGGGCAGCTTTGAAGGACTCAAGGGCTATGCAGTAGGCCGGATGACTAAGAGTCATCGTGGCCGGATATACATCGATTATGCAGGCTGGGGCCCCGAGGCCGATTCAATCGAATATGGATATCGGGTCCCCTTCGGCAGCATCCACATCTTCATCGGCAACATCGGCGAACCGGGCCCTGAGCCGGACACCTTCCCCAACATCGTCGAGTCGGCTCAGCGTGCGAGACCAGCCCGGATTCATCCCGCCGTGAAGCACGTCTTCGTCCGAGCAGTGCATGGAGTACAAGCCGAGGACGGATCGGATTCTGGCGGCGAGACTGTTATTTATTCTGGCGATGAATCTTTGTCCGGAGAGACCAAATCTTTGTATCTGCTGCAGGACGGCCGGTCTGAGGGTTGTTCCGATGGTGATAGCATTCCGGACCCCCTCGATCCGCCAAACAGGGTTGTTGTTTTCATGGCCGGATCACAATCCATGTAGCAGCCCTCAACGACAGGGGCGTTAAACTCAGAGGCAATGGGAGCCAGAGCTGGAGATCTTCCCCCGTCGCCCTCTAATGCTCTATCCACCTTAGTCGACACTTTGACGGTGCTTGCGACAGCGGAAGTAGCCCAGGCTGATAAGGAGCAGCATGATGCAGAGATCGCTCAAGTGAAGAGCGGGATTGAGCAAGCCAAGTTGGATCTGGCTGCTGAGAAAGCTAGGATGGCTACAAGGCACGCAGAGCTGGATTCTCAAGCTTATCGGCTCAGGTTAGATCAGAACGCCTCACAAGAGGTAATGTGGAGAAGACAACGGTCTCGTTTGCCGCCGGTTTATGAGGCGAGGAATCTCTTTAGCACGCCAGGCGCCGGAACCAGTAACCATCCAGAGGTAAACTGGGGAGGAGCGCCAGGAACAGGCGCGTCGGTTCAGCCACCGGCCACAGAGCCGAATTGCCAAGTGGTACCGATCCCACATGTGCCCACCCCTCTTGGTCATTATTCTAATCCGTTGGACAACATAGTTGCTGCCGCTTCACGGCTGGCCGCCCTTCCCATTGAAGGTACGTCCCCCATAGCAGTGGAGGCACGACGGGCCAAGGAATTGCTGGACACGGTGCTAACTCAGCAGCAAGCTTATTCATATAGCCGGGAGAGGATCCATTCAACTCCCCGCCCAAGCCAGAGTTATACGAGGCGTCTGGACGAAACGGCCGTGTCAAGCAGCTCACGGAGACGTCATCGGCAGAGGCAGGAGAGGAAGCACGTGCGCAAGAGGCGGTGGATCAGGCCAGACACACTGCCCAATACGACGCCCGTCAGGTGACGCCGGTTCTTCCCACCGCCACAGCCGAACAAGGGGTCATGTCCAGTTCCTTGGGCGTGCCATGTCTCATCCCCGCTTTACGAAGCGTAAAACTGCCCAAGGATTTCAAAGGGCCACGCAAGGTGCCCAACTACACGGCGGATCTGGCTCCGGAGGCGTGGATTGAGTGTTATGAGATGGCAATGGAGATGCTCGATGTGGATGAAGCGGCATGCACAAAGTATTTCACAATGATCCTTGAGGGCACGGCCCGAACGTGGCTAAAGGGCTTACCACCTAATTCCATCCGATCATGGGCTGAGCTAAGGAGCCGGTTTATCAAAAAACTCAAGGACACATGCAAGTAGCCAATGTTTGTCGTCGACTTAGCTGCCTGCGTTCAAGGAGAGCAAGAGTCTACAAGCAGGTGGATGCGTCGAGTGTCGGAAATCTTGCACTCCTCCAATAGCATCAATCCAAGTACAGCAGTGGTAACATTGGAAAATAACTGCCGGTTTGAACCTTTGAGACAGAAGTTGGGACGGCTCAAACGCGACTGCAATGACATGGGCACCCTCATGGGCGCTTTGGTGAAGTATGGAGACTCTGATAACACCAAACATCCAGACACTGATGGAGATAAGTCAGGGAAGGCGAACAAGAATGGTAAGCCGCCGCAGGCCAATCCGGCGAACCAAGGATACAATGGCAAGTGTAAAGCAGAAGGCAGCTCAGATTTTGTGGCCAATACCAATGCTCAGGATAATGGGCAACACCGCAAGGGTAGACCGCCCCCACGTAATGGGCGGCCACCTATTGATCTAGAGTGCCAGTTGAACGTGCCCTGCCCAAAGCACGGTACTGCAGAAAACCCGGCTACACATCTTTGGAAGGAATGTTTTATTATGCAAGAATTTATGAAGCAGACTAGGTATGATCACGGGACTCCTCGGCGGATCAGGCCCCGGCTTTCAAGGTTCGGGTTCTCAAGGTGGCGGATCCGGTTCAGGATACCACGGCGGTAACGGTAACCATAATGGCAACAATCAGCATCGGCATAACCAGCAGCACGGTCAGGGCGGATACAACAACCAAGGGAATCAACAGCATCAGCAGCAACAACAGTCCGGATATCAGAATAATCCGAAGGAGCTGAGAAGTGGGTAGTATCACGTCTTCACCATGAGTTTATGCAAACGGGATCAAAAGGTTCTGAAGAGGGCAGTGCATTCTGTTGAACCGGCGATACCACGTTTTTTGCGTTGGTCTGAGCAACCCATTGTGTGGAGCAGAGAAGATCACCCACCCCGGGTTGATAATCCGGGTCAGTTAGCTCTGGTGGTGGCACCACAGGTGGGTGGTTATAAGTTCACTAAAGTGCTTATGGATGGAGGCAGCAGCATCAACATCCTATATTATGAGACTTTTCGACATATGGGGTTGACAGATAAGAAGCTCCGACAGTCCAACACAGTGGTCCATGGGGTGGTACCCGGCAAATCGGCCTATCCAGTCGGCAAAATCGATCTGGAGGTTACCTTCGGGGATGAGCATGATTCTAGGTCGGAAACTGTGACTTTTGAGGTGGTCAAGATCAAGAGCCCATACCACGCCTTGTTCGGGCGGCCGGTTTACGCCAAGTTCATGGCTAGGCCGTGTTATCTTTATTTACAGCTCAAGATGCCAGGCCCCAAGGGGACTATTACGGTTCATGGGAGCCGCAAAATTGCATTGGAGTGCGAGGAAGGAGATGCAGCTTATGCTGAGGCGGTTTGCGCCATGGAAGAGCTAAAGTTCTACAAGGACAATGTTGATCCGGCGGATATGTCCCCGCTAAAGAAGCCAACGACAGAGCATGATCCGGCTTTGAAATTTAAATCGGCCGAGGAGACTAAGCAGGTGGACTTTATTCCGGGCGATTCATCCAAGCAGTTCACTATCAGCGCTAACCTAGATACAAAATAGGAAAGCGCGCTCATCGAGTTCATCCGTGAGAACCGGGATATCTTCGCGTGGAAGCCTTCTGACATGCCAGGTATACCGAGGGAACTCGCTGAGCACAATCTCAATATTGATCCTAAGTTTAAACCGGTCAAGCAATATTTGCGCCGCTTCAACGAAGAGAGGTGCAAGGCTATTGGAGAAGAAGTGGCTAGACTCTTGGCTGCAGGTTTTATAGTTGAAGTGTTTCATCCAGAATGGTTGGCTAATCCGGTGCTAGTGCTCAAGAAAAACGGAACTTGGAGGATGTGTGTTGATTACACAGACCTGAACAAGGCTTGCCCAACTGATCCTTTTGCTCTTCCCCGTATTGATCAAATTATCGATGCTATGGTAGGATGCGAGCGGCTAAGTTTTTTGGATGCATATTCAGGTTATCATCAGATCAAGATGGCAGTTAAGGACCAGGAGAAGACAGCCTTCATAACTCCCTTTGGAGCCTTCTGCTATGTATCTATGCCATTTGGGCTCAAGAGTGCCCAGGCAACCTACCAGCATTGTGTATAGAACTGCCTACAAGGGCAGATTGGACGAAATGTTCATGCATATGTTGATGACATTGTGGTGAAATCCAGGACGGAGGAAACGTTGATAGATGATTTGAAAGAAACCTTTGACAACATTCGAGTTTACAAGATGATGCTTAATCCGGAGAAATGCGTCTTTGGTGTTCCGGCGGGCAAGCTCCCGTGGTTCTTAGTGTCAAACAGAGGGATTGAAGCTAATCCGGAGAAGATCAAGGCGATCACATCTTTGGCTAAACCGGCATGCATCAATGATGTCCAACGCGTAGCGGGCTGTATTGCAGCACTCAGCCGGTTTATCAGCCGTTTGGGGGGAGAAGGCGATCCCGCTTTATCAGATGATGAAGAAGACAGATCGGTTCGTCTGGAGCGATGCTGCTGATGCTGCGTTCGAAGATTTGAAGAGGCAATTGGCAGAGCCGCCAGTCCTTGCTGCCCCGGTTGACAATGAGCTGTTGCTGTTATACGTGGCGGCCAATGCGCGTGCAGTAAGCGTTGCTATTGTGGTAGAGCGCAAGGAAGCGGGCAAAGAATATCCGGTTCAACGGCCGGTTTACTACATCAGCGAGGTGCCCATTGAGTCAAAACAGAGATATCCTCATTGGCAGAAACTGGTGTATGGCGTGTTCATGGTGAACCGGAAGCTGAAGCACTATTTTCAGGGCTACCCAATCACCGTCGTCAGTTCAACTCCGTTAGGGGGTATAATCCAGAACAGAGAAGCCACTTGTAGGGTTGCAAAATGGGCCATTGAGCTTAGCCCGCACGGATTAAAGTATGTACCCCGTACTGCTATCAAATCCCAAGCACTGGTGAATTTCATCAACGATTGGACAGAGTTGCAAGCACCTGAGGAGAAGCCGGATCATACATACTGGACTATTCATTTTGACGGTTCAAGGCAATTGGAGGGCTCGGGGGCTGGAGTCGGGTTAACTTCCCCACGAGGTGATAAGTTCTACTATGTCCTCCGTTTAATGTTCCCTTGTACTAACAATGCTGCTGAGTATGAAGCTCTCCTCCATGGTCTGCGGATGGCCAAGGAGATGAACTTGAGTCGGGTCAAGTGTTTTGGCGATTCAGATCTGGTGGCACAGCAGGTTTCAGGCAAGTGGGATTCCAAGGATCCACTCATGGCAGCATATAGACGAGAGGTAGACGATGTTGCTGGATACTTCAAAGGATATCAGGTGGATCATATAGACCGGCGGAAAAATGAAGCAGCTGACGCGTTAAGCCGACTGGGCTCTCAGCGTAAACCGGTTCCACCTAATACCTTCTTGGATGAGTTGCATAATCCGTCGGTGCAGGTACCTTCAGAGGAGGATTTGGCTGTTCCAGATCCGGAGGCACAATTGGTGGCAGCACTTCATATTATTTCGGATTGGACGCTCCCTTACTTCGCATATATGAACCGAGTTACCAGAAGACGAAGTTAAGGCCCGGCAGATAATCCGGCGGTCTAAATCCATGACTATTGTCAATGGAGAACTTCATCATTGCAGTGTTTCTGGAGCTTTTCAGCGGTGTGTATCATCAGAAGAAGGCTGTGAGATTCTCGGAGAAATTCATGAAGGCGATTGCGGTCATCACGCCGGTTCAAAATCTTTGGTAGCTAAAGCTTTTCGTCATGGGTTCTACTGGTTGACGGCTCACGGCGACGCAGAGGACTTGGTCAGAAAATGTGATGCTTGCCAGAAATTCTCACGACGTGCTCATATATCAGCGTAGGAGCTGAGGATGATTCCAATTACTTGGCCGTTTGCGACTTGGGGGCTTGATATGGTTGGACCCTTCAAAAGATACCAGGACAAGAAAACCCACCTATTGGTAGCAGTAGAGAAGTTTACAAAATGGGTTGAAGCAGAGCCTGTCAGTAAGTGTGATGCAGCAACAGCGGTTCAGTTCATCAAAAAGGTGATTTTCCGGTTTGGCTTTCCACACAGCATTATAACTGACAATGGCACCAATCTATCCAAGGGGGCTATGGAGGAGTTCTGTCAACGAGAGCATATTCGTCTTGATGTATCATCAGTAGCTCACCCTCAGTCCAATGGCCAAGCGGAAAGAGCCAATCAAGAGATCTTGAGAGGCATCAAACCCCGGCTTATGGTTCCTTTGCAAAGAACACTGGGTTGTTGGGTGGAGGAGTTGCCTTCTGTCTTATGGAGCATCAACACTACACCTAATAGATCCACAGGGTACACGCCTTTCTTCATGGTATATGGAGCTGAAGCGGTCCTTCCTTATAATGCCCAGGATGGGACTATACCTCCTACGTGTCGAGGCATGACTTAAAGGTATAAGCCCATCCTAGAATGATCTCAAGTTTGGTATCTTTGCACGGCTCATGTAAAAGAGGGATTAAATTGCAAAAGGAGATAGTTGGCTTACACTCGCCACTTCACACAATACAATAAATAAACAAATCATCATACAAAACATCACAACCCGACTACGGGTGAAGATCCAAAAGAAAGATACCAAAACAACATAAAGCCACAGGTCAGGATCGAATCCTAGTAGAAACCACTACTGATCAACGAAACAACACAAACAAATGGCAACTTTCTTCATCGAGCTCCCAATGAAGAACTTGAACCAGCTCCTGCTTCAAACTCGGCTGAACCTGCATCTGGTGTTGTAGTAACTGTGATCCACGAGGACTCAGCAATCCCATAACCATGGGTAACAAGACTAGCAAAGCTTTATGGGTAGGAAGAGGTAAAGTGGTGAGGCTGCAGCAGCGGCTAAGCAAAATATGGTGGCTAACTTACGAGTACCAGAATAAGATGAGAAGCTACGCAAACGGTCGCAAAAGTAGTGATCACTAAAGACCCTAACTACATACGGTCAAACATAACCCCACCGTGTTCTCTTCTCAAAGTGAAAAGAGACAGTCACGGTTACTCACACAGTTGTGTGTTTTACTTCGGATCCTCTGTCAAGTTTTCTACAACCGGACATTAATAAATTCCAATCTGCCACATAACCGCGGGCACGGCTTTCGAAAGTTCATAACCCTGCAGGGGTGTTCCAACTTAGCCCATCACAAGCTCTCACGATTAGCTGAAGTGATAAATATAATATCATCACTCCTTATCTTAGGGAAAACCGATCAGGCTCGGCATCCCGGTAGCACAAGTCATTTCGACAATGGTAAAACAAGTCCAGCAAGACCTCCCGGCGTGCCGACACCCTGATAGTAGCCGCGCGCATCTCGTCTCAGGCCACGTCCGGATGAGCGCTACGTACAGTACCGAAGACCCCAGATAACTGGGTGGTACCGCAAGTGACTCTAGTTTGGGACCAACACCATCAGCACTGGCCCCCCCTGCTATGTAGAATTAAGAATCCTCGGGTAGCGCTAACTCCCTATGCAAATTTAATTAATTAATTAAGTTGTTATTATGAGGCAAATTAAAACCAATGTTGGGCCTTGCTGGAGGAGTTTTATTCAAAGTCGAACTGTCAAGGGGTCCCCATCCACCCATCGTGTTAGGAACGCAAAAACAAGGAACATAATGCCGGTTTATCGGCGCCTAAGGTGGCATGAGTGGAACAAAACACCGAGAAAAAGGCCAAGCCTTCCACCCATGCCCAGTATATAAGGTGTGTTAATAATAATTATAGATATTGTGATATATCCAACAACAAGTTCCCTCCTGGAACGGACTTCATCTTCACCTGCAACTAACAACGCTATAAGAGGGACTGAGCAAGCGAGGCTGAGCAAGCGGGTAACATAGCCAAACAGTGGTTTTGCTAGGAAGGTGTCAAGGTTAGAGGTTTCATGGCAACAAGGAGAGGCTGACATAAAGATGGGTAGCGCGACATGTAACGATAGCATCGAGACAACTAAGCATGGCAATGGTAGTAAAGGTATCCAAGGGTATGATCATCTTGCCTGGGAATCCACAAGGGAGAAGAACGGATCCAAGAAGTAGACGGAGCAACAGTCGAGCGAATCCTCACAACTCCGGAACGAAACCGAAGCTAACAAGAGAAGCAACCGGAAAGAAGAAAACAACACGGTAAACACACACATCATAAACATGGCATACGATGCACAAACAAGTATGATGCATGTCCGGTTTAATTATGCAAGGCATGGCAAAGTGCACAAACAAATCTACAAGTTAAGTGGAGATCAATATGCAACGGGTTGCATATTGACGAAACACCACATTTAATTATTTAGTTGACTCTCATTTGATTACAAGACAAGATTAATTGTTATTAACATGGCAAGAGGTGAAGCATAATAAAACTACACTATCTAGGCATTTTAAATGGGGCCGGAAAATAACAACAACATATCCGGAAATCCCCATGAGCATGTTTAATAATTATAAGCAAACAACAAACACACATTATAATGTTGTTAATATGATGCGAATGACATGATCAAGTTTATGCAAATTAATTAAAGGTTGACTTAAAAGAGATATGAAGCATTTGTCACCGTGGTGGAAAGAAAAGGTGCCACGGCAACGATCCGAAAATGATGCAACGGCAACATCTCGGTTCCGGTTTCTCGTTGAGAGTCCGGTGCAAAAGATAAGGTGGAGTGAGCGAACAAGATGAAAGGTGGGACGATCCCGTTACCGGGTTCCCACGAGTCGGTGACGAGGCAACCGAGGAACATGACAAAGGTGGAACGGGCACGAAGCACACACGGGAGACAACTCATACAACACAAGCATACATCACACGGGTCACGTCTCGGGGTTATACCTTCGAAACAATTGTTTCGGGACGGTTCGAGATCGTAGAGGGACGTAGAGGAGGAAGTCGTTCACGTCGGAGAGGAAGTAGCCGTTCCGTAGAGGGAAGTAGTCGTTCTCGCAACTCGTAGAGGAAGTAGTGGTTCACGTCATCGTGTCGTGGTACTTGGCGAATTCCTCGTTTCCGGGCGACGGTAGTGGTACTCGCGCTCATTCTTCCGTAGATGAACGGGTCGTCGTGGTACTTGTCGGGGCCGTCTTGGCAACGTAGTTGTACACGTGGCCGTCGTGGGAAGTAGTGGAACTTGGTCGTTTTCCGGGCGTCGGTAGTCGTACACGGGGCGTTTCCGTTTCCGAAGAGGTACTTGTCACGTCGGCATTCATAGTGGTACTTGTGGTCTCCGAACTTGTCGACGGTAGTGGTACTCGCCGTAGGGGTACTTGGTCGGGTCGCCGTGTACTCGTTCGCGTAGTCGTACATGGAGCTCGTAGACGTACTTGCAACGAAGGGATACTTGCTGCTCCATGTTATTTACTGGATAAAACAAAACGCAAAACCGAAAAAAAGTAGCACAGCAGCAGCAACTAGGCGCTCTATAGCACATCGGGCGCTGCGGGATGAAGTGGAGGCAGGGCCTCGTCGCGGTGGAGAAGAGGAGCACCGCGGTGCTGCTGGTCGTTGGAGATGGAGGCCCGAAGGAAGGGCGTGGCCTGCTGCTGCCTTGGCGAGGTCGGAGGAGGACGGGACGAAGGCGAGGCGCAGCTCCTGGCGCTGGAGAAGGGAGCCGCGACGGGAGGACGAGGGGCCTCCATGGCGCTGGAGACGGAGGGAGCAGCTCCGGCCGCTGGTGGTCGAAGGCGCTGGGGGAGACGAGCTGGAGGAGGGAAGGCCGGCGCTGGGGCCTCGGGACGGTGACGGAGGGCTCGGGGCGCCGGCTTCTGGAGGCGAGGGCCCCTGGCCGCGGGAACGGAGGGAGAGAGCCGGGATGCGGGGAGGCCGCGGCCTCGGGCCTGGTCGTCGCTGGCGCTGCAGAGGCGCCGCTCCTGGAGAGGAGGACCGGAGGCGCGGGCGGTTCTGCAGCCACGCGAGGGAGGAGGGCGACGCCCTGTCGAGCTCGCTGGAGGACGGGAGTTCCTGGCGAGGGAGGCCACGGGAGAGGGAGGACGAGGCCTCAGGGACTCGAGGCTGAGGGAGAGGGCTCGAGGGGATCGGGGAGAGAGGGAGAGGAAACGAGGGGTGGCGGCGCACAGGGGGGAACAGAGGGATCGATCGGGACTTGGGGGTTTCGGTCGCGAGCGCCCTAGGGTTAGGGGGGTATGCGGGCTGGCCTGGTGGAGTGGGCCAGTGGGCCGGCTGGGAAGGAGGAGGGAAGGAGATTAGGGTTCGGTGGGAGGTGGGCCGCGGGCTGCTAGATGGCCAGGGAGGAAGGTTTGGGCCAGGGAGGCCTATTGGCCTGGCTGCTCCTCTTTTTATTTTAAAAATTGCTGTTGTTTTTCCAGATAAAACAGAAAAACAAAAGAGGAATAGAAGAAAAGAGGAGTTAGGAAAGGACTTAGGGCAAGGGGTAAAAAATCCCTGGACTCACAAAAATGTCAGGGATTTAAATAAAATAGAAGGAGGTTTTTTGGAAGAACCTCGAACAACGGGAAGAATTATAGGCAAGGTTTTGAAGGTGAAACTCGAAGTGAAAAGACATGGAGAAATTATGCAAGTGTGTTATGGTGATTCCGGAGCAATGAAATATTTATTATATAGCTCCCTAAAATAATGAGAGACTTTTATATGTTATAAAGAGAAGACATCTTCCCTCGATTTAAATGAACCGAAGGTCCACACGATTTATTAGGTTGAGATGCAAAAATAAAATATGACATGATGGCATGATGACATGATGCAATGCAAAATAAATAAAGCAAGCACAAAGAACACACGGGAGACCCCGGAACATCTGGAATCTTCTGGAATCTTCTGAGACGTCGGTCTCGGGCGTCACAACTCTCCCACACTAACAGAGGATCTCGACCCGAGATCCTAGAGATATCACCGGGTAAAAACGGAAGAGGAAGAGGTAAAACAAAGTTGCTTCTTTGACAGATGAGTGAAACCAAGAACCTTGAGAAGTTAAACAAGTTGAAAGAAAGAAAGCAACGGAGATGAACGAAGATGAAACACTCCGTTAGAAAAGAGGAACAAGGAGCATTATGAGAACCTTGAAGGTTGAAAGACATGAAACAAGAGCTCACGGACCAAAAGAATATGAAACTGCAAGGGTATAGCCAAGGAATAAGAATGACAGAATTTAGGCAGCACTCCGTCTGAAAATGGAAGGAATTAACATGAACTTAAGGAGATGGAGTGATACTTGATGAAAACAACAACATATTGCCTCCGAAATAATTGAAAGAATGGCACAAGGTTAAGAAAGATTCAGACAGCACTCCGGTTGAAAAGAGAGGCAAAACTAGATAAGATGATGGAACTTGAATGAAGAAAACAACGCTCCGGTTAAATGATAAGCAAGGGAAAGGACATGATCTCAATAAAACGAGATGATGGTTTGGAGAGAGCAACAAGACAAGACCTCCGGAATGAAAGAATAGCATAGGTCGTTGGAAAGAAAAGAACGGAGAAGAAAATGACAACTTCTCCCACGAATGAATAAGAAAAACATCCTTACGGAGAAGGGTTGAACAGAGTTGTTGGAAACTCAACAACGAAACGAATGAGGTTCATGTGGGCTTATGGAAAACATCTCAAAATTATGAGGCGACAACCAGCCACTGAGGAGAACATTTGATTGGATTGAGATCAACAAGGATATGAAAAGCTTATTTCACCGGACTGATAAATGAAGAACTTGGGTCATTTATAAGCACCACAATAACAACAATCCTTAGGGAAGGCTTTTAGGTGAAATACAACCCAAGATTACTCCAACAAATAATTGAAGGGGTTGAAAAGGATCTCCTGAACAAAGAAAATGATGGGTTTAAATATCTCATTCCTGACAACTTGTGAATCATGAAACATGAAGGAATTAACAAGAATGACATAACACCATCTGAAAGATAAGGTAGAAAGGATTGCAATTGGAAAGCATGAAGAAGAATGCTTGAGCTCCAACAAGAATCTTGATGAAGACTTCGAGGATGAATTAAAACATGATGAACCACCATGAGAACTCCGGTAATGAAAGCATGAGAAGTGAAAGATGAAGAGAATAAGATTCAAGGCCTGCGATGAATTAGATGGAGCTTTGGAATGATATAATAGAAATAACATGGAGCTCCGGAAAACAAGATGAAAAACTTAGAACCAAGGATATGATATGATGAACAAGCTCCGGGAAAACAGAGATTAAATCACCTTGAAGGAATAAGAATAAGAATTATGTCATGCATCTCCTTCACCAATTTAAATTGATGACAACCAAAGGATTTGGCATACAACTTATTCTCGTTGGAAAGAATTAAAGAGAGATCTAGCACAAGCTCGGATTCAACGAACCACCGGTAGAATTATGAAAGAACAAATGAATTAAAACGATAACAACGGAAGGGTAATCTTGAAAGAACCACCGTAAAAATAGGAGACGAACGAAGAGGCATCAATTAAGAATAGTTGGAGGACGAAGTTGAAAACTGAGAGCGAAGAATCTTCTGAAATGATGGCCTTCGGAGGATCACAATGAGAAGAACACAAGAATTGCTCTGAAGGGGCATGAAAACAATTCCCACAATCGAAAACAATTATGAGAATGGCATGAAGCTAGAATCACAACTCATCAAGAGAACGGGTTAAAATTTAAGAGAAACACTTCTCCGGTCTTCAGATGTTGATAATGAAGACGAGAAATGCCATAAGAATTGTTGAGCACTCCGGAATGAAGAATTACAAAGGTTGAACCAATGATGAAAAAGAATTTGAAAGTAAACTTGGAGAAGGCATAAGACTGATGAAAATCATTCTTACGTCACACTTTGAAAAGAATTTGAGTATAACTCCAGAAAATTGGAAGAGTCAGGTAAGATCCTGGGAAAAGACCTGTGGGTTAGGGCCCACTCAAAGAAAACACCGTTGAAAAAGATTGCTTAAGAGATACTGCCCCGGTTGAATTAAATGGCTTGAATAAGGAGACAAAGCTCAAAATAGCTTGAAATGAATAAGAATGGAATTATGAGTCTTGAGCACTCCGGATATGAATAGCAAGATGAGAATGATTAGTTGGTGCTCCGGAATAAGAAAGCATTGTGAAAAAGAGGAAAAGGATAAGATCAACACCGAAATCTTGAATTATGTCCACCGGCAGAATTCGAGAGCAAAAGAATGATGAACTTGAAGCTCTAGATCATCTTCATGATAAAGCACCGGATAAGAACATTGAAGGAAAGAATGAAGAAACATCACATGAATAAAATGGATACTTCATTTGAGAATAGCTGGCTCCAAGAAGAAAAGGGGTGGGAGGGTGGGGAAAACAAAAACAACTTGGGATGAACAAAATGGACACCGGTTGAAAAGAATTAACATGACCATCTTGGTGATCAAAAGAATTAGCACTCCCATAGAAATATGAGAACACCGATTAGGAAGGTTATGGAATCAACATTTGACATCGAAGCAACTCGAATACCAGAATCAAAACAAAACAAAGGATAGATATGTAGCAGCCTAATCTTCACAATATCATTCGAACAGAGGATTGAACGAATGAATTCCGCAGATACATCAACTTGTCAAGAAGCCACTTGGAGAACAAAAGGTAAATAAATAAAAAAGGAACAAGGATCAGATAGAACAAATACAAGATAAAAGTTTCGTTCGACATCTTCGTGCTGAAAGCTCATGGAACGTGTTACAAAAGGGTTTTGCAATCCCCGGATCAGCATAGCCAAGGACCCTTTAAGATGCAACTCCCGATCAGAACAAGTCCATAAAACCACTTCACTCAATGTAGAACCCCAAACTTCATATCGTGCATCCGTTGGAAGAATGCCTAGAACTACTAGATGAACCCACCTATAGATTTTCGAAAGTTTCCAGTTATCCAATCAGGTGTTGGGGATACACGGGAAGCACCGCGCAATCAACTCTAAACCTACATCCAGGTGTATCCATCCTTCAACACATAACCAGTCTTTCTCGGAAACTGTTTACCTCGGACCTTCGAAAAGCATCCACTATAACAAGCTATGGCAATACTCTCGAACTACCTCCCCAGTACTGGGTGATGTCGGGGTTATCTTGCCACTGGCCGTATAGGAGAGATTTTCGATGTCGGTCGTCTTAAGTATTTAGTACTGCCGCGATATGCTTGTTACAATGATACCCCGAAGCTCAACTCCTCGGTAACAGGAGGCATCGAGAACAATATCCTTGTCACAAGAACATCGAAACAATCCCAGAATACTCGCGGGATCCTAAAAAAAAATTTGGTGCAATTTTTGAAAGTAGAAGAGAAAAGAGTAATCGTCAGGAGTCCTCACCAGAGAGAAAGGGGATGAGAAGCAAAGAAATCCTACTCTCCGATATAATATAGGACTCAAAAAGTTTTCAGTGTGTGCCTAGACTCAACCGTCAACGATTCGATCAATCAGTGGGGGCTTCTAGGTCGGTGAAGGCTCTGATACCAACTTATAATGCCCAGGATGGGACTATACCTCCTACGTGTCGAGGCACGACTTAAAGGTATAAGCCCATCCTAGAATGATCTCAAGTTTGGTATCTTTGCACGGCTCATGTAAAAGAGGGATTAAATTGCAAAAGGAGATAGTTGGCTTACACTCGCCACTTCACACAATACAATAAATAAACAAATCATCATACAAAACATCACAACCCGACTACGGGTGAAGATCCAAAAGAAAGATACCAAAACAACATAAAGCCACAGGTCAGGATCGAATCCTAGTAGAAACCACTACTGATCAACGAAACAACACAAACAAACGGCAACTTTCTTCATCGAGCTCCCAATGAAGAACTTGAACCAGCTCCTGCTTCAAACTCGGCTGAACCTGCATCTGGTGTTGTAGTAACTGTGATCCACGAGGACTCAGCAATCCCATAACCATGGGTAACAAGACTAGCAAAGCTTTATGGGTAGGAAGAGGTAAAGTGGTGAGGCTGCAGCAGCGGCTAAGCAAAATATGGTGGCTAACTTACGAGTACCAGAATAAGATGAGAAGCTACGCAAACGGTCGCAAAAGTAGTGATCACTAAAGACCCTAACTACATACGGTCAAACATAACCCCACCGTGTTCTCTTCTCAAAGTGAAAAGAGACAGTCACGGTTACTCACACAGTTGTGTGTTTTACTTCGGATCCTCTGTCAAGTTTTCTACAACCGGACATTAACAAATTCCAATCTGCCACATAACCGCGGGCACGGCTTTCGAAAGTTCATAACCCTGTAGGGGTGTTCCAACTTAGCCCATCACAAGCTCTCACGATTAGCTAAAGTGATAAATATAATATCATCACTCCTTATCTTAGGGAAAACCGATCAGGCTCGGCATCCCGGTAGCACAAGTCATTTCGACAATGGTAAAACAAGTCCAGCAAGACCTCCCGGCGTGCCGACACCCTGATAGTAGCCGCGCGCATCTCGTCTCAGGCCACGTCCGGATGAGCGCTACGTACAGTACCGAAGACCCCAGATAACTGGGTGGTACCGCAAGTGACTCTAGTTTGGGACCAACACCATCAGCACTGGCCCCCCCTGCTATGTAGAATTAAGAATCCTCGGGTAGCGCTAACTCCCTATGCAAATTTAATTAATTAATTAAGTTGTTATTATGAGGCAAATTAAAACCAATGTTGGGCCTTGATGGAGGAGTTTTATTCAAAGTCGAACTGTCAAGGGGTCCCCATCCACCCATCGTGTTAGGAACGCAAAAACAAGGAACATAATGCCGGTTTATCGGCGCCTAAGGTGGCATGAGTGGAACAAAACACCGAGCAAAAGGCCAAGCCTTCCACCCATGCCCAGTATATAAGGTGTGTTAATAATAATTATAGATATTGTGATATATCCAACAACAAGTTCCCTCCTGGAACGGACTTCATCTTCACCTGCAACTAACAACGCTATAAGAGGGACTGAGCAAGCGAGGCTGAGCAAGCGGGTAACATAGCCAAACAGTGGTTTTGCTAGGAAGGTGTCAAGGTTAGAGGTTTCATGGCAACAAGGAGAGGCTGACATAAAGATGGGTAGCGCGACATGTAACGATAGCATCGAGACAACTAAGCATGGCAATGGTAGTAAAGGTATCCAAGGGTATGATCATCTTGCCTGGGAATCCACAAGGGAGAAGAACGGATCCAAGAAGTAGACGGAGCAACAGTCGAGCGAATCCTCACAACTCCGGAACGAAACCGAAGCTAACAAGAGAAGCAACCGGAAAGAAGAAAACAACACGGTAAACACACACATCATAAACATGGCATACGATGCACAAACAAGTATGATGCATGTCCGGTTTAATTATGCAAGGCATGGCAAAGTGCACAAACAAATCTACAAGTTAAGTGGAGATCAATATGCAACGGGTTGCATATTGACGAAACACCACATTTAATTATTTAGTTGACTCTCATTTGATTACAAGACAAGATTAATTGTTATTAACATGGCAAGAGGTGAAGCATAATAAAACTACACTATCTAGGCATTTTAAATGGGGCCGGAAAATAACAACAACATATCCGGAAAATCCCCATGAGCATGTTTAATAATTATAAGCAAACAACAAACACACATTATAATGTTGTTAATATGATGCGAATGACATGATCAAGTTTATGCAAATTAATTAAAGGTTGACTTAAAAGAGATATGAAGCATTTGTCACCGTGGTGGAAAGAAAAGGTGCCACGGCAACGATCCGAAAATGATGCAACGGCAACATCTCGGTTCCGGTTTCTCGTTGAGAGTCCGGTGCAAAAGATAAGGTGGAGTGAGCGAACAAGATGAAAGGTGGGACGATCCCGTTACCGGGTTCCCACGAGTCGGTGACGAGGCAACCGAGGAACATGACAAAGGTGGAACGGGCACGAAGCACACACGGGAGACAACTCATACAACACAAGCATACATCACACGGGTCACGTCTCGGGGTTATACCTTCGAAACAATTGTTTCGGGACGGTTCGAGATCGTAGAGGGACGTAGAGGAGGAAGTCGTTCACGTCGGAGAGGAAGTAGCCGTTCCGTAGAGGGAAGTAGTCGTTCTCGCAACTCGTAGAGGAAGTAGTGGTTCACGTCATCGTGTCGTGGTACTTGGCGAATTCCTCGTTTCCGGGCGACGGTAGTGGTACTCGCGCTCATTCTTCCGTAGATGAACGGGTCGTCGTGGTACTTGTCGGGGCCGTCTTGGCAACGTAGTTGTACACGTGGCCGTCGTGGGAAGTAGTGGAACTTGGTCGTTTTCCGGGCGTCGGTAGTCGTACACGGGGCGTTTCCGTTTCCGAAGAGGTACTTGTCGCGTCGGCATTCGTAGTGGTACTTGTGGTCTCCGAACTTGTCGACGGTAGTGGTACTCACCGTAGGGGTACTTGGTCGGGTCGCCGTGTACTCGTTCGCGTAGTCGTACATGGAGCTCGTAGACGTACTTGCAACGAAGGGATACTTGCTGCTCCATGTTATTTACTGGATAAAACAAAACGCAAAACCGAACAAAAGTAGCACAGCAGCAGCAACTAGGCGCTCTATAGCACATCGGGCACTGCGGGACGAAGTGGAGGCAGGGCCTCGTCGCGGTGGAGAAGAGGAGCACCGCGGTGCTGCTGGTCGTTGGAGATGGAGGCCCGAAGGAAGGGCGTGGCCTGCTGCTGCCTTGGCGAGGTCGGAGGAGGACGGGACGAGGGCGAGGCGCAGCTCCTGGCGCTGGAGAAGGGAGCCGCGACGGGAGGACGAGGGGCCTCCATGGCGCTGGAGACGGAGGGAGCAGCTCCGGCCGCTGGTGGTCGAAGGCGCTGGGGGAGACGAGCTGGAGGAGGGAAGGCCGGCGCTGGGGCCTCGGGACGGTGACGGAGGGCTCGGGGCGCCGGCTTCTGGAGGCGAGGGCCCCTGGCCGCGGGAACGGAGGGAGAGAGATGCGGGGAGGCCGCGGCCTCGGGCCTGGTCGTCGCTGGCGCTGGAGAGGCGCCGCTCCTGGAGAGGAGGACCGGAGGCGCGGGCGGTTCTGCAGCCACGCGAGGGAGGAGGGCGACGCCCTGTCGAGCTCGCTGGAGGACGGGAGTTCCTGGCGAGGGAGGCCACGGGAGAGGGAGGACGAGGCCTCAGGGACTCGAGGCTGAGGGAGAGGGCTCGAGGGGATCGGGGAGAGAGGGAGAGGAAACGAGGGGTGGCGGCGCACAGGGGGGAACAGAGGGATCGATCGGGACTTGGGGGTTTCGGTCGCGAGCGCCCTAGGGTTAGGGGGGGTATGCGGGCTGGCCTGGTGGAGTGGGCCAGTGGGCCGGCTGGGAAGGAGGAGGGAAGGAGATTAGGGTTCGGTGGGAGGTGGGCCGCGGGCTGCTAGATGGCCAGGGAGGAAGGTTTGGGCCAGGGAGGCCTATTGGCCTGGCTGCTCCTCTTTTTATTTTAAAAATTGCTGTTGTTTTTCCAGATAAAACAGAAAAACAAAAGAGGAATAGAAGAAAAGAGGAGTTAGGAAAGGACTTAGGGCAAGGGGTAAAAAATCCCTGGACTCACAAAAATGTCAGGGATTTAAATAAAATAGAAGGAGGTTTTTTGGAAGAACCTCGAACAACGGGAAGAATTATAGGCAAGGTTTTGAAGGTGAAACTCGAAGTGAAAAGACATGGAGAAATTATGCAAGTGTGTTATGGTGATTCCGGAGCAATGAAATATTTATTATATAGCTCCCTAAAATAATGAGAGACTTTTATATGTTATAAAGAGAAGACATCTTCCCTCGATTTAAATGAACCGAAGGTCCACACGATTTATTAGGTTGAGATGCAAAAATAAAATATGACATGATGGCATGATGACATGATGCAATGCAAAATAAATAAAGCAAGCACAAAGAACACACGGGAGACCCCGGAACATCTGGAATCTTCTGGAATCTTCTGAGACGTCGGTCTCGGGCGTCACATTCCTAGTGATATCCGTCATGATTCACCACGGGTGGCAGCTTATGTTGAAGCAGATAATGAGCAAGCAAGACAAGACGCCTTGGACCGGCTGGACGAGGAACGAGACATGGCAGCAGCTAGATCGGCGATTTATCAACAAGACCTGCGCCGGTACCACAGTCGCCGGGTTAAAACCAAGACGTTCCAAGAAGGAGATCTGGTGCTCCGGCTCATCCAGGACCAGATAGATATGCACAAACTATCCCCACCTTGGGAAGGACCCTTTGTGGTCAGCAAGAACCTGCACAACGGATCATACTACCTCATCGACGTTCGAGAACATAAGGACTCACGCACGGCGGAGTAGGAGACCAAACGGCCGTGGAACATCGCTCTTCTTCGACCTTACTATACTTGAGCCATCAGGCTCCGATTTATGTACAATGTATAGATTATGATTAATAAAATAAACCGGCACCCCCGGTAAATCGAGGAATCAGCCATCTTCTTCATAAGAGTATCACATGGGGACTTCCGTGCAAGGAAGTTTTCCATGGCCTCTTAAACCGGCGCCCTTGATAAAATCAAGGAATCAGCCGTCCTCTCTGGACAAAAAGAATCACATGGGGGCTTCTGTGCAAGGAAGTGTTCCATGGCCTCTTTAAACCGGCGCCCTTGATAAGTCAAGGAATCAGCCGTCCTTTCTATACAAACAAGAATCACATGGGGGCTTCCGCGGGCAAGGAAGTTTTTCATGGCCTCTTGAACCGGCGGCCATATGAAGCCCATCATAAGAGCACTGCTCTGGTTGCTTCGGCAATTTCCACATGATGATGAAGGGGCAAAAGAGGGTCTGATGCCTAGCACGACTCAAACATATGCCCCGACGATCAATGCTCACACGCTACCTGGGGGCTCCTGATGCAAGTTCATCAGCGAGTTGAAAACTCTTGTAGTGAACACGGCTTGGAAGCCCGGTGTATACACCTAAAACCCCGGATTAACCTGCCTGCATCAAGTAAATCGCGTCGTCCAGGTAAACCTGGTATGACCCGTCGAACGTATCACAAGTCAATCCTTTGGGACCCTGGACTTGGTCACGTTAAATTGACGATCATCAAGTGATTACCCAAGCCAAAATCTTTATGAGATTTTGAACATTGGGTAGCTGTTGACATTGATGATTTGGTTAAAGATTGCGGATCATCTTAACAGGTTTTGCTAAAATGGTTAATGACAGTAGCCTGGCAGCTCATAAAAAGCCTAGAATTTGGAGCCTGGTAGCTCGTAAAAAGCCTCGACTACATTGTCTTATTTTCCCAAAAACTTTATTTTTCATTTTTTATGTTTTCACAAATCTTTATCTTCAAGGTCATTGGTTTTTTCAACCAAGTCCATTGATTCAAGACCAGAAAACTACAAGGTTGTCACTACATCGGTATTTACAGAGCTATAGGCTGGGTCATGAACACCAATACTAGTTTACAGTTAAACCGGCATTCATCGTAATCCGGATCGGCCTTCGTAATGAGCCGACAGAGAGCCAAGGGAGTCATCAACACTCGTGCCTTGGATTGTTTCTACCGGGTTAAGGTTTGCTGATACACTTAATCACAGGTGTGATACATGTTTATATTTCAAATACAGTTCAAGTTATTTACTTAGATCATGTGTCAGGGCAGTATAACCCGTCCGGTGGTAAAGCGCCAGGACATCTTTTAGCTTTGTTCATGCAGACACAGGTAATATAAACTGTCAAATTATTGCAAGTAGGAGATAATTTAGGAGTTTCCAAACAAAGTGATGCCATGAAGGATAAGAGTGGGACAAAGACAGTATCTCAACTATTCTATTACAAGGCACTTAGAGGCCCAAAAGAATATCAGTTTCTTGCAAAGTATTCAACACATAAGATCAAACCGGAGCCGGTTTAGGCTTCTTCTTCGGCTCGCTGAGAAGACTGAGGGTCAGCTTGCTCCGGATCTTCGTCGACTTCTGGCAGCTGATGGAAATCAGGAGTGCTCCAGTCAATCTTGGCAAGGGCGCGGAAATATACTTCATCGTTTATGAGTTCTGATGGTTCAATATCAGGAGCGAAGGTGTGCTTACGAACGGGTGGAATCAGATTTTCGATGTCATAAGACGGCCGCTCCACCCGCACATTCTCTAGATCATAACTCGGATTATACCTTGTTAAATCCGCCTCATCAGCAAGCTTACTGGCAAGAGGGCGCATGTCTTTGGTCAAAGCGCGAAGATCTTCAGCGGAGAAGGCTGATCCGTCTTCTTTCATAGTGGGATAACCATTCATAGCTTCCGTCGGATCAAAATCAGGAACCCACGCCTTGGCCCGAGTTAATGCCATGAGGGAGCCAGCTCTTGCAGAAGATTTCTTTACTTCAACAATCCGGGTAGGCAAGATGGATAATTTCTCTAGAGTACCCTGGATGGTGGTCGGCGCCGGTTTATTGTGCGAAATTGCACTGATGGCCCTCTGAGCACCGGCATAGAGTTGCTCCACCAAGTTATAAGCAGCCTTCAGCTTCCTCCGTACATCATCCCCAAGATGAGTCACGCGCCTCCCTGTGTACAAGTGATGAGGTAAGCCAGAGCAGTATAAGATAGCAAGGATAAAGCGGATGAAAACAAGTATTTATCGAAGATCGCAGATGTCATATCGTCTATATGCTGTCTTAACCCGGATAGCTCTTCCGTCACCGGGTTAGGAACAGCCTCCGCGTCCTTGGTTCTTTTCTCTAAAGCAGCCTTCTGTACCTCCCAAGTGGACCGCTCCGCTTCAAAATCTTTTTTGAGCTTCTCCATACTAGATAAAGCAAGGGTAAGCTCCTCCTTGGCTTTAGTCAAAGCAGTTTCTTGAAAGGCCAAGTTATTCCGGAGCTCAGTTGTCTCCGAAGCCCTCCGGGTCAAATCAGCCTGCAGAAGACAGAAAATATCAGATATTCATGAAGAACAGTCAATCGAAAGTCTCAAGCACATAACAAGTTATGTCCTTGACACTTGGGGGCTAATGTACAATTGAAGTGAAAGAAGAAAACTTTTCCAAATAAGTCCCAAGCACATAACAAGTTATGTCCTTGACACTTGGGGGCTAATGTAAGATCATTCTCAAACATAGTAGAAGTCCCGGTTCACCCGCTGTGGAGTAAACCGGCCCTTGGGGGCTACAGGTGAAAATCAAGCTATTCCAGTTAATCTACCAAAGTCCCGGTTCACCCTAAAGGCTAAACCGGCACTTGGGGGCTACAATGGCTTAATAGTGCAGTTGCAAGGTATAAGTGGAAATGAAAAGCAAAGAGAAAGAAGTTACCTCATATTTTTCCGTCATCATGTTTACCAAACCGGCCTCGTGGTCGCGGCTGGTGAAGAGCCGGTTTAGATACCCAGAATGGAGCTCCTGGGCACTAAGCTGGGCATAACTAGACAAGTCCGTGCTCCACTTGCCTTTGTCTTTCTGAAGCATTTCCTCCTTGGCAGTGTGTCTGGCTAAGATAACAGGTTTTGCGGGAGCAGTAAAACCTATCCCAGTAATCTCGACATCTTCCGTCGAGGCAACAGTTGGCCTGGGGGGATTATCAGTGACAACGGGATTGGTCCGCACTGGACTGACAGGAGCCGAACTAGCCCGAGGAGGACTAACCCGGACAGGGCTGGCCGGTTCAGCAGTGTTCTCCATGGCGTCACCCCCCGGAGCAGCAAGATCTTCGTGATCCATAGGGGAAGGATCATCGTGCTGAACTTCAACATTTTCCTCCAGAGGATTAGCAACTTCAGGATCCTCTACCGGTTCAGCGGTGGTGTTTTCGGTAGCCGGTTTATTCAACTTTGCCTTCTTGCTAGGCTTGGGCATACTGAAAAGATAAAAGGAATAATGAAAATCACAGATCAAAGGGAAAGATAAACCGGACGTATTGAAAGATGACTTACCCAGGAACGGTCTTAAGCACCGGGACTTGAGTGGCGGTTGACTCGTCGGAAGAAGACAGAGGAGTTTCCTGATAGTTTGGATCAGACGGTTTAAGAGGTTTGCGAATAAGACCTACTTTTGGATGAAGAATGGTTGGAGTAAGCAAAACCTCTGAGCGGCGCCTTCGAGCCGGCGTGTGGGGTAATCAGGATGATTCAACCATGTGACCACTGTGGCGTGTGGTCTGGCGAGCCTCATGCTGTTGTTTCTTCAAAAGAAAATTGGGATCCAATTGAGCATAAGGGTGAGAAAAGGGATATTTCCGGGCTACCCGACGAACTTTGGTGGCAACGGTTCTGAATCAGAGGAGAGAGAGATTACCTCGACTTCATCTACTTTACTCCCTTCCACCGGATCCTGGGAAAGGACATTGTTACAATGAATACAGACAAAGGAAGGTTAAGAAATGTAAGAGCCAAGCAGTACCTCAGAAGCCGGATCGTCTTCTTCGGCGTTTGAACCGGAAGCAGCAGCAGGTCTTCTCTTATGTTTCTTTACGGCCAAGCTCTTCTTGCGAGTTGGCTTCGCCGGTTTGTCCTGGGCTTTCTTCTTCCAGAAGGGGTCGTTGATCTGTGTAAGAAAATAAAAATATGTTGAAGACAAGTAATATAGACGGATTACAACAAAGAGAAAGGGACAGAAGAGTCTTACCAATGGCAGCTTATTGTTCACGCAGAAATGTGCTAAACCGGTTCGACTGCACTCCTCCAGAGGAATATTCAACATCTTCTTAGCAGACTCATTAACTTCATTGTCTGGAAGTACCGAAGCTGTGTGACGTTGAGGGTCCTTCGGATTGCCGGTATACTCGCACATTAAGCCGGAACGCCGGCTTAACGGGAGAATGCTCCAAGAGAGCCAGAAGCGGACAAAGTCAACTCCGGTTAAACCGTTGGCAACAAAAGCCCTGAGTTTTGAAAGTTGGGGGGCATATCGAGCCCGGTCTTGGGCACTCAGACGCTGTGGGAAAGGGTGATCCGCCATCAGACGATAAGGGCGGTAACCCGGCAATGGATTTTTTTCTCTCCCTCTGGTGAAGTGTCCTTGCAGTAGAACCAGGTCTGGTTCCACTCCTTGGGGTGGCTGTGAAGAGTGGCGTGAGGAAAACTGACATCTTTCCTCTTCTGGATGCTCATACCGCCGAGTTCTGTATTAGGCCCGTCATGGAATTCTGTTCGGCGATTCAGATGGAAGAAGTCCCGGAATAGCTCTACGGATGGTTCCTCTTGCAGATAGGCTTCTGAGAAGACTTGAAAGTTGCAGATGTTTGATATGGAATTTGGACCTATGTCGTGTGGATGAAGTTGAAAATCGGCCAAAACATCACGGAAGAACTTTGAACCGGGAGGGCTAAAACCCCGTGCCAGGTGATTGAAGAAGACGATGACCTCTCCCTCGTTAGGCTTAGGAGGACACTCTTTCCCAGGGACTCACCAGTGCAGAACCTCTTTCGGACCTAAACCACCTATTGAGGCCACCTTTACTAAGTCATCTTCGGTAATCCGTGATGGGACCCAGTTGCAAGCTACGAACTGTTTAGCCGCATAAGTCATCTTTTTGAAAGAGGGAATGCTGAAAAATACAATACAAGATCCGGTTTACGATCCACTAGATATAAACCGGTATTTTCTATGAAGTTATTGACCTAATTGACAGTTTAAGCAAGGGACTAATGGTACCTACTGATCCGGAGCAAGCATGAACGAGACAGCTACCAATTTATGAAGCTTAGAAGTGAAAAGTTAAACCGCCAATTACAGGATGCAGGTCTAAATCTAAGCCGTCACCACAGGCATATAAGGCGCAGTTTAAAATTGAACCGGAGACATAAGCAGATAAGCTACAGATCTAAAGTGTGAGAAACAACTTTCGCATGAGCAGTGGTAAAATATGGATCTACAGCACAGGGAAAAATCAAGATAATTCAAGTTATATTTGTTGAAGGCAGCGAAGGTTTTACGGATCCAGTTTTTACTAGCAGTATTGGGAGAACTAAGATTGCAGAGATGGAGCGGAGTCACGCATACAAGAGTTGACCTAAAAAGATTTAACGTCTACAGCTAAGAACCACTCATGGTGATGAACAGCGAGGAGCGGAGGTTCATCTACGAGCTCCCGAGAAACCCTAGAACTAAGATCTATGGGGAAGAAGAAGTAACGCACCTGAGGAAGCGGAAGAACGGCGATGAGTCTCTGGGCACGCTCAGGATGATGCAGCGGCCGAGCTTGGTGAAGACGACGAGCTCGAGGGACGGCGGCGGAGATTGAGCGCTGGAGGACAGAGGAAGACGAAGCAGACGGGATAAAGAGATGGCCCTCGTCCCTATTTATAGGCTGAGGAGGTAAAACGGCAGGCGCGGGAATCGAGGAGACCAAAAATCGGATATGGATTGAGCTGTCGCCTCGATTTTTGGAGCTTTAATAAGTAAAGGTAAAAAACAGGTGCAGGCATTGAATGCGCGGATGATGTCATGACGGTTTAAAGTGACGCGGAGGGATGACGTCATGGCCGGTTTATGAAGTATACGGAAGCTGCAGAAAGGGAAATCTGTACAAGACTTTGAAGACTGACATGAACAAGTTCAAATCAATCTGGGGCCTAATGTCAGGGATATTACTACCAGGTATAAACCGGCCAGGAGGGTCCGGATTAAGTTATCAAGATTATATTATCAGAAAGGCCCAGCGAAGTATGAAGTAAAAGATTGTAGCCGAGGAGGCTTAGAGCCCATATGATAGAGCCCATGATTTGTAAACCGTCATACTGTGTAAACTTGGGATGTAAGATAGAAAGAGCAGAGGTCGAGGCGGACACGATTATGAGCCGGCCTCGGGACTCTGTAAACCGGACCGGGCGTCACCTCTTATATGGAGGGACGACCCGGCGACGGTTCAGGACAAGAAACAACAGCTCGAGACCCAGGCAAGCGGATTCGCTCCCTGGTCATCGAAGCCCAAGCAATACCACACCAAGCTAGACGTAGGCTTTTACCTTCATCGAAGGGGCCGAACTAGTATAAAACCCATATGTCCTTCGTCCGCTTTAACCCCTTTAAGCTAATCCGTAGCGATGGCCTCACGACTAAGTCCTTTTGCTAGGACATCTGCCGTGTTAAATCCACGACACCGGTGGAATCGAAGGCCCGCTTACTAATAGGCAAGAGGGGACCCTTTCTCGCCCAGCCCTACCTACATCGGTGAAGCTGGAACCGAGGAAGACAATGTGTTCAACACACATGAGACAAAATGAAGGTATGGGACGGCCAGTTCACCACGGAAAGGGATACTAGTCGGCTTTGGCGAAGTTGTAGGCCCCAATAGATCAGATCTCAAGAGTGATTCCTCACCTATCCTGCCAACGGCCAAGTCGAAGGCTCGAGTATAGATTCCCTATGCTCATGTGAACGGCCGGCCCATAGATCTAAAAGGATCCACAAAAAAGACCGGAAAGTATGTTTGTCCACACAAAAAAAGGTGGTAGCTTTGTATATTGAAAAATTGGTGAAAGCTTTTACAAAATTAGAAAAATCAAATTGGAGAATATTATCTTTCAAATATGTGAATATTTTTTGAAATTTGTGAACACTTTTAAAATTCGTAAATAACTTCTGTTTGTACAAGGAAAGAAAGCATTGGACCCAGCCATGATGGTCCGACGTCCCAACAACACCGCTCAGCTCCAGGGTTCAGCGCCGCCGCCGCTTGATCTGCTCCAGGTTCGCCGCCGCCGCTTCGATTTTCTGTAGATCTACTGCCCTCCCAGGAGAGGAGAGGATGAAGGGCGGCATGCGGCGGATCCTCAACCTTGGGTTGTATGACGGCCTCAGGCACATGTATTCGATCCGGCGCTTGGACCTCCTCAAGATTAATTTTTTTCACCCGACGGCCGCGCATGGCAAGGTGTTGCCAACGCTGACGCCCGCCGAGGCCAGGGCCAGTGCCACCAACACCACAAGGATCTCCAGCACTAATCTGGCGGCGGCGGAGGCGGCGGCGCCCAAGATTGATGCGCCAAAAACGGAGCTCTTCATAAGGCCGCCGCAGGTCGACTATTCCCCGTGCAACCAACGCACCGTTCATTTCTTGCCCACCAGCTCGGAGAGCAAGGTCGTCTTGGCCGACCACGGGAACCGCATGATGCGCTTCAACGTCGTCGACGGCACCCGCTGCGTCGATACGCTGCCATGGCTCCACGGACCCAAGGTGATGCCCATGTCCATCTCTCTCCCTCCAACGGATGTACACCTCCATGACCTCGAAGACACCGGCGACCTCTACATCATCGATGGCCTCCTCTACCCGCACAGGGCGGAGAAGCGGCCGCAGTTCGAGGCCCTGGTGTGGAGGGAGATCACCCCGTGGGGTCACAGGTTCTGGAACTGCGACATCCTCCCGCTGCCGCCGTGGATCGCCCACCACAAGAAAGCCTTCGTCCACAGCCATGCCCTCGTCGGCGACGACACCATCTGCTTCTCCATCTCTCTCACTGAGGATGCCACCGCCTACCGCTACTCCAACTCTCCAGGTGTCGAGGGTGCCGCCACCTACTGCTTCCACATGGCCACTCGTGAGTGGAGCAAAGCCGGCGACTGGCTCATGCCCTTCCATGGCAAGGCGGATTACGTCCCCGAGCTTGGCCTCTGGGTTGGCATCTCTTCACAAGGCAACCTCCCCTGCGCTGCTGACCTCTCGGGCGTCCTCACAGGGGAAGAGCCGTCGTCGCCGGACAAGATGCGGATCTGGGCTCGTGATGACCTGCCAGAGGAGTGGCAGTCCGACATGTTGTTCAGGTCCAAGGTCGCGAGTCTCGGTTCCGGCAGGTTCATCCTCATGGACATCTTGGGTAACACTGCATCTACATCTGCCAAGGAATTTACCCTCTTCACTGGTATGGAGTTAGCATTCAGCAATGACAGCAAAGGCAAAGGCCACCACAATAATAGTGGCACCGATAGCTCCGGCAACGAGAGCAGTAGCTCTGGTGACGACGAGAATGGCGGCAAAGGCAAAACAGGGACAATGTGCGGCCTCCGTATGATGAAGCACAAATCCGGTCGTTACACGTTTAACGGGAAATTGAAGATCGAGGCGGTGCTCTGAATGCATGATTCAGCAACAAGTCATTTTAAATTCCAGAACATTTTCACTATGTTATGAACATTCTGTTATTTAATTTGCTATCTTGAGTCAGTCTAGTGTTGCTGCTCCATGTTTACAGCAACTAGTGTTGCTGCTCCGTGTTTAAGTAGGCTTAAATAATCTATCTTGCAGGTGTTATTCTGGACCATTTCCATCTAGTATTTGGATTTGCTGCTCAGCAAATATTTGTTTGATGGCAATTATTTTTTTGTATCCTTAAGCTTGTAGCAGTCTGCACAAAATACCTGAAACTGAAACTAATCTACGCAGCAATTAAACTTGTAGGGGATCTAGCCGACAGTGGCCTTTGGCTATATAAACCCTAGCAAATTAAGCCAATGTTGCTCTGAATCTCTGAAATTTCTAGTGTTAAATTCAGGTAGCAACAATTGGTGTCTAGAGCCAGTAAATCCTTGGAGGCGGCGTGGATCTGGGGTTCTCTCATAAATCCATGGTCAATCTAGGATTCGGAGGCGGTGTGGAGGCGGCATTTTTTCGGGTGCATTTGGTAGTCCAGCCTGGTTACTGGAGCACAAGTTCTTGATCATGCATCTTCAGTGGTAAAGATCAGAAGGCCTCTGCAGCAAGGTAACATCAGCCATGCTATAATGCTACACCTCCTAGTGCGTGCGATGACAAAAAATAACGGATTCGGAAGATACGACGGTTGTGCATCTTGATGCCAAGACCTTGCAGACAAATCGTGAGCAAGATAGAAAGGAGTTGCAAGCAAAGCAGTCAACAGGAATTTTGTCAAGGCAGATTCAGGCCAATTTCAAACGGTTACTGTTGGATCCTGAACCTGAAGATGAAAGGACGAACAAGGGGAGCATTCGGTAACCAATTTGTAGCTACTCCCTCTCTAAATAAATATTTCTTTACGGAGGGAGTATCTAATTGTCTTGCATGCCGATGATACGATTCTCTTCATGGATCATGACCTTGAGAATGCGAGAAATCTGAAATTGATTTTATCAGCATTCGAGCAATTCTTGGGTCTTAAGAATCAATTTTCATAAAAGTGAATTGTTTTGCTTTGGCGGGGCTCAGGGCGAGGCCCACCTGTATGCTGAACTATTCGGATGCGGGTTGGGTCAATTTCCCATCAAATATTTAGGGATACCAATACATTATCGGAGACTCACAAATGTTGAATGGAAACACGACAAGAGACTGCAAAAAAGACTTAGCAGTTGGAAAGGTAAACTGTTGTCTCTGGATGGAAGATTGGTCCTCACAAATTCAGTACTAAGTAATATGGTACTATATATGATTTCTTTCTTTCAGTTGCCGACTTAGCAGTTGCAGACTTCTCCTTTAGAGTAGAGATTTGGTACTACGTAAGATTAATTGTTTTGGTAAATATGGGAAGACCACGACGTACCGTTATGGAGGAGTTGAATGATGAATCATCATTCACCAAATTTTCTTTTATCATTCACCAATTTTTTTTTTTTTGCGCGGTCACCAATTTTTTTTTAATAGTAGAACATTTGGTTGTTAGGAAAGGTAAGGATTGATGCATTAGGAAAGTTAAGATTTTAGCATTGATTGTCGTGAAACTGGATTTCATTGTTTGGTAAAATGCTATCGGTTGCTACCCTTTTAAAAAGTGGCTAGTTACTAGACGATGAAAAAACCCATGTGAAGGGGTGGTGGTGGGAGGTGAGACGGAAAAAAAACTGGACGAAAAAAGGCAGACAAAAAAAAAACCATGAACGCAATCCTATCAACTGCTCCATTAGAAGTACAGATTATTCAACAGCGACTACGGCGGACAAAAGCCAGCCTAAACCATTTTCATTTGTTAAAAACAGAAGGCGTACAAGACACTAGCTACAAAAAGTAGCAACCAACACACACATGAAGGAACAAGAAAACAGAGAGAACCAGAAACGAGCTACCACAAGCAACCAACACAACGATGTCTTGGGGGCCTGGCTGGGACGTTTTTTTTATCGCCGGTGTTAAGAAAAAGGTGCTTGGGGGCGTGG
>LR738715.1:898705978-898755008 GCA_902687465.1 Secale cereale
GGGGGGGGGGGGGGGGGGGGGGGGGGGGGGGGGCTAGTGGAGATGATCTGAGCACCCATCACCACAGGGTGGTGGTACTTCTGGCCCTGAGCATTGTGGATCATTCCAGCATGCTATACACTTGCATCCCTCAGGGATGCACGCCCACTCCCAGCCATACGCCTTCTTGCAATAACTCGCACAATCATTGTCATTACACTTGCCCTTTTTTATATGAGGGCAGCAGGCCGAGCGCGCCTCGATGGTTTTCATGCCTATAAAGTAATACCGAAAGAAAATTAGACAAGATTGTTAGACAAGAAAGTGTTAGAGGGCTTAACATGGCATATGTATGTACGATGTGTTTGGGTATTGAATATATATACCGGAGCACAGCAGGACGAGGGCAAGGCATAGGAGTAGAACTTGCATAGTCCTCATCTCTTGTTACGACCGTTGAAGTATATATGTTGCTCTACGGAGTCTGATATGTTAGCGCAATGCCAATGGATGCCTTTTATAGAGGATGCCCACATGTTTGGAGATAAGCACAAATTAATTAGTCATGCTAAACCAGGAAAATGCATTGATTGTGAAAATATATATTTACAATAAAGTGTATCGATTACAATAAAGTGACACTTGGTACTTGATAGACAGGACTGTGTGTTTTTTAAGCTCCAGGATAAAGTGTATTACAATATGTTCATCATTCACTGCCAGGACCATGTATGTTTCTGTCTAAACTCTGTCATGAGGATATCAAACTTAACAGTACATGGTCAAGAGGCTGGTGTTGCCGGATGTTTTTTTTTTCTGTAAATAAATTATTTTATGAGGACACCAAAATCAGTATATGGCCAGATAGCAAACAGTCAAGAATATGGCTGATACGCAGCATCGATCTGCTGCTGATACCAAACACACGGGTATATTACATACTCCCTCCGTTCCAAAATTCTTGTCTTACATTTGTCCAAATACGGATGTATCTAGTTACATCGAAGCGGAAGATATAAACAGGGGAACATTATAAGGATGGATAAGAACAAAGGAGCAGCTTCATGTTGGCTTGGTTTCATGTATAAATCTGAACCGTACGGGATGATATTTGGGTTTCATGTATAAAAGTCTGGACTGAGGCTAATAATGCCATGTAGTTAAAGAATATGTATCGGGGCGACGAACCCTAGCCGCCGCGTTCCCCTCCCCTCGCCGCTGCCAGAGGAGGTCTCCGGCGAAGCCCGCGCGCCCACCAATGACGGTGGCGGCGAGGATCTGGCCGCTCCAGCTCTGCTAGGATGAGTTGGGGGAGTGCAGGGGCGATGGGTGTGGTTTTCAAGTGTGTGCCGGCTTTGCAGGTGGAGTTGGCGCCATGGTCTTCGTGTTGGGGTAGTGATTTCCTGCTATTCATTTGTTCATTGCCTGACTTGTGGCTATTTGCTCGCCGGCTGTCAGTTTCATGGCATGGGCGGGGCGGGGTTAGATATGGTTCTTTCCCCAGGGCGTGGAAGGCTTGAACTTGGTACTGATTACAACGGGTGTTGTCCTGCTATCTGCATTGGCTGCCTTGGATCCTCTGCTTGCAAGTTCTTCATCAACCTCGCTCAACAACAGCTTCTCTTCCTTGGATGTGGATTATTGTGTCTCGACGAGGCTCTTCGTTTGGTGTTCTTAGCGCAGCAGGTGGGTCATGCTGAGAATCTCCCATGGTGACCTGGAAGCTGTACCAATCCTTGCTCAGGGGAGCATTGCCACTTGCCGGCGGTACGGCGCCCTTCGGTCCATGGCGAGGGACAGGGGTCCCCTTTGGAAGTGGAGAGGGTCAGTACGAGGACCGCGTTCACCTATCCGTGTAGATGAGGGCATGTCCATCTTTGCTGGGATATAACTCCTCCTGAAGTTTGCTCTTTGTCTGGGTTATGGTGCTCCACTCGTGCATTGAAGGGCTTCAACAACATCAAACTAGTCTATACTGCTTATTTTCTGTTTGCATATACGTGTTGGGGCTAGTAAGTTGTTCGGGCATCACCTTGTATCTGCCGGTTTTTTGTTTGTTTTCCATTTCTTTTGCTTGTTTGTTATGCTTCCTTGTAATTGCGGTGGTTGTATCTCCTTACCGGTTGATGGTTTTGTTAATTTAAAGTCAGGGTCTTCTTGATCCTTCGTTCTAAAAAAATGAATAAGGCAAAAAAAATTCTTCCTAAAAACAAATTCTGGTGAGGAGATGAGCTATAGTTACACAGCAGATTTTCACCGCCAGCTGCTACCGATACAAAATTATGTTTTTGTGCTCTATTTTAAATTTTTAACCACCTCAAATTTGCAACCTAAGAGCATCTCCAACAGGCGCTCAAAAAGTGCTTCGCGCGCTAAAATTCGAGTTTTTTGGGCGCCGGGCAGCTCCAACAGAAGCTGTAAAATAGTGCGGGCGCGCAAAAGGATTGGGCGCGCGCTGAAAAGTGCCATCTAAAGCTCTAAATTTGAGGCGCCGGATTGCGCGCGCTTCACAATTTACACTGCGTGGTTTTTTGGGCGCGCGTTTTTGGTCATCTGCTAAAGCAATGTTGGGTCCGGCGCGCTAAAAGTGCATTGGGCGCGCACTAAAACTTTTTTTGGGCGCCGATTTTTTGTGCCGCTGTTGGAGATGCTCTTAGAGCATCTCCAGTCGCGCCCCCAACAGGCCCCCCAAGACTGTTTTTTAGCGTCGGCGCCGAAAAATCGGCCCAGTCGCGCCCCCACGATCCTGTTTTTGGCCAGATTTGGCCGAAATTGGCGCAGGCGTACCTCCTCCACGAGGCCAACTACCCCGCGCCGCCCGACGTACGCACTCCGTCGCGGTGGAGGCTCAGCGCCGGCGGCGTCCCTGTCCCCCTCTGCCCGTCCCCGAGACGCCCGCCTACTTCCACGCCGAGATCGAGCAGGCGCTCCTGGAGTAGGCGCTCCTGGAGTACGCCGTCGGCAACCACGCGGCGTGGTTGCCGAGGAGGATGACGGGTTGGTCATCCTCCTCTTCCTCCTCCTCCTCCTCCCGATCCTCCTCTCACTCCCCCGGCGCGCCGGCCTTGGTCAGCGTCAAGTCAGAGCCGGCCGAGACGTCGCTCGGTAGACCCACCCGCGGCGCCGGCCTCGTCATCAACGACGGCAGTCGTGGCTCCTCCTCCTCGGCCCCTCCTCGCCTCGCCAAGCCGGAGAGGGAGCCAGGGTTGGCGGCGGTAAAGCCGGAGCCGGGGCTCGCCGCCGTGAAGCCGGAGCCTGTTCTCGCCGAGGAGGTCGACGAAGAAGAGGCTGCTTTGAAGTGGGCGTGTGAGGACTACGCGCGCATTGAGCTGGACCGCCAGCGCCACGCCCTGGACGAGATCGCCGAACGGCGCCACCGTGAAGCAGCTCGCCGGGGTGAGGGGTTGAGCAGCGGCGCCGGCCGTGTCAAGGAGGAGAAGCAAGAGGACGACGCCGGCGACGACTACGCCCTGCTCAGCGCCTACTTCGACCCGTAGTTTAGGGTTTTTTTTGGCCCATTTTTCGTGTAAAAACTCCTAAATTTATCAAAAATATGTCGTTTTTGTTCAAATTTGGTCGTGTTTGCTGAATTCTAGCCGTATTTGCTGCATTATGGCCGAACTACGGGGGCAGCCTGGGGGCGGCGGCTGGGAACGTGCTCGCCCCCACGCCTAAAATAGCGCTGGCTCGCTCCCAAGCGGCGGTTTTCGACGCGTCTTGGGGGCGCAACGGCTCGAGATGCTCTTAAGTTATCCCTTTCTTTAATAAAGAAAGACGGTGACGCCGATTCAACTCCGGTATATATTATCGGCTAGGTAAACAACTACTCCCTCCGTTCGGAATTACTTATCTCGAAAATGGATGTATGTAAAACTAAAATACGTCTAGGTACATCCATTTGTGCGACAAGTAATTCCGAATGGAGGGAGTATATTATTATTACTTCTGGTTGCAGAAATTCTTCGTGTACCTGTGTTGTGTATGTATCATTTTCAGACAGCTCCCTCGAAAGTTGGTCAATTCCCTTTTTAATGAAAAGTCACGCACCATAAAAGCATGGTTAATAATACAACCAACAATCGGCTATAAGGAGTTGCCATATCATCTATAGCCAACCTTGTAGCCGGCATGTAAAATAGTAAATTTTAAATGTGTACTACTCCCTCCGTTTCTAAATATTTGTCTTTCTAGAGATTTCAACAAGTGACTACATACAAAGCAAAATGAGTGAATCTACACTCTAAAATATGTCTACATGCATCCGTGTGTTGCAGTCCATTTGAATGTCTAGAAAAACAAATATTTAGGAACGGAGGGAGTACTTCATTAGTACTTGGCCCACCTTACAACATCACAAAGCGTATTGGGTCTCGTGCTAGAGCTGGCTACTAACCAAGAGCCCGCTTCTCTTCTCCCTTCTCCAACTCATCCAAAATATAATATTTAATGGCTTACAGCCCGCCACGTCATCCTATTATACTTGCTCTAATGGTGACAGAGGAGGCAGGTTATAGCTGTTTCCGCAAACTGGCGGCTGCAGCGGCGCTAGCTGGGCTTGGCCCAACTACCAATTTTCCTGTTTTTTAAACTCTTACATCTTTTTTCGTCCATTTTTTTCCTTTTCTATTTATTTTTTCTCTATCCTTTTTTACTCTATTCAAAAGAAATTTTTACAAATTTTTCTCTATTCAAAAGAATTTTTTACAATTTTCTGAACTTTTCATTAAAATTGTTGAACTTTTTTTCTAAATCGATGAACTTGTTCCAAATTCGATGAAATTTTTTCAAACCGATGGTTTTTTCTTCAAATTCGATGATTTAAAAAAAATCAATGAACATCTTTTGAATACGTGAACCTTTTTCGATTTGGTGAACTAAGCTTTGAATACGTGAACGTTCGCAGCATTGAACGTGGCGCTCGTTGACCTCAACCTTGCCTTGGCCTGGGCCGTGCAGACGTCCGCCCAGGCTCCTCAAAGTGCGCCGCTTGTGCCCTCAGTGACAAGGGCAATGCGTTTTTATTTGTTTCTTTCTTATGTGTTTCCTTTTTATTTCTATTTTCTTATTTAAAATTTTCGATTTATTTCATTTTCTGTTTTCAATTTCTTTTTCCTTTTCTCAAATTAACAAACCTTGTTAGAAATCCTGATATTTTTTTGAATTCCTGACATTTTTTGAAAATTGCAAACATTTTCCGAATTTTAGAAAAATTTATGAACACTTTTGTAAGTCATGGAAACTGTTTTGAAATGATGAACATTTTACAAATTTATCAATATTTTTTTAAAATCATGAATAATTTCTTGAATTCACGAACATTATTTGAAATCATGGACATGTTTTAAATTTATGAATACATTTTAATACGGGTACAATTTTTAAATCCGTTGACTTTTTAAAAAATCCGAAAGATTTTCTGAAATACATGGGTTTATTAGGAAAGAGATGAGGTAGCGAAGGCGTTTGTGCATGAACGGCTCCGACTGCGAACTTGTAGAGGTCAGCACCGGAGGGGACTGCATCGACATCATACTAGCCAAGGTATAACTCATGATGACTTGGAAGGGGGCTGAGGAGACGGAGAGGAGGAGGGGGTCGTGGTGGCGGTGGTCGGCGATGCAGCCTGAGAGAGAAGGCATGAGAGGCGTTGGAGGTAGACAACATCGACCTCTCTAGATCTTTCTTATTTCATTCCTGAGATGGCTAGATGAGGTGAGAGGGAGGGATGGTTGAACGTTAGAGGCATGGGTTATCAACAAACAATAAATTGGGTGGAGTGCGGGGTCTTATTGCAAAAACCGATATAGTTTGTCTCAGATACGTTGGATGTAAATCGAGCTGTTGTCAACGAAGGATGATAAGCACAACATCATCGCCAATTCAGCTGTTTGTAGGAGTAGATATATATCATTTACTTTGGGTCCGGTTTCGATAATATAATCAAATTAACCAAAGTTGGCGCGAATCTTTGAGACAGCACGTAACTTTTCCATGTGTAAATACATGATACTCTCTCTGTCCCAAAATAAGTGTCTCAACTATGTAGTAGCTGTTAGAATAAAACCGAGGCATACCGTCGATCATCCGAGGACCAAGCAATCACACGAGCACGACACCGAGATTTGTTAACGAGGTTCACCGAGTGAAGTCTTCCGTCAGACTCCAGCTCCACCTTCAACATGACTCCATGGTAGATGATCAGTCCACCCCCGCGCATCATCGACTTCAAGCTCCGTGTGTACACCGCCTTGAATCAACCCCGCGCCATAGTCTTGTCGAAGCCACACAAGCCCTCAGGGCCTGCGCCACGTGTTTCCACGCCCAGAAGTCGGTCACCATCAGCGTCACGCTCCTATGTCGTCGTCGCCGATCCCACCACCGTCTTCTGTATCAACCGACTCATGTCGATCCGTCAGACTGCCTAGTCCGACCCAGCCGAACTTATCCGACTGCAACCATGCTCCACCCTGCACCATGACCGCGCGCACATCTGTGCATGTCTTGGATGCCATGTGTATGCATGATCTTCACGATGCACTTCCAGGCTCCTCTGAACCATATATGCACGTTGCCAATCTGCTAAACTCCTGGTAAAACACCGTACACAATTTGCAATGCATCAGAAAACTGCTTCCAGGGAAGCTCTCGTGACTATACCAAGTGTGCCGCCACATCTCCCAATGCTCCTTTTCTGAATCCAATTGCTGTCCATGCTAACGTCAATTACCGTAGTGCTGCAGATTGCCCCTTTTTTTGTCAAACAAATCCCCGGTCCACCACAAGTCCACAACAACGTGCGTACAGCAGCCCCTGCACCGGTCCACTTCCCGTACGTGCACACCAGCCGATCCGCCTCAGTCACCCAGTCCCACGGCTGCTCAAGGGCCTAGCCCACCAAGCACGCACCACCAGTCCCCACTTGGGCCAGGCTGCCACGTCCTAAGCTGATGCCCACGAGCCGTCTTGACCTCTTGTGACCGAATTATCGTAGACTCCTACTGCCGCACGATTCGCCGAGAGCCGCCTCTAATCTGCTGCCGCTGAGATCGCCAGATCAAGACCATCAGCCGATCCAATCCCACGCCAGCAGCTTCCGCACGAACGGCTTCTCCGACTGCTAAACAAACGGAGCATTTGCTCCGCTCCTTCTTCCTCTAGATCAACGATCCGCAGCCTCCAAATAACCTAGCTCATGATACCACTTGTTAGAATAAAACCGAGGCATACCGTCGATCATCCGAGGACCAAGCAATCACACGAGCACGACACCGAGATTTGTTAACGAGGTTCACCGATATGGCTACATCCCCGGGGCTTGACTACGGGCGCTCCTCCCCGTGACACCGTCACAATACCACACACCGGCCACCCGGGCGCCGACACATGCCGCCGGCTCCCCCTTGCGTGCCTGTGCTATTATGTTGGCATAGGTTACATCGTGTGTCTACCCTCGCTATATAAGAGAGGCCTAGGATACAAGTGTCCTACTAGGACACGACTCCATATCCTATCAAAACATAATACTACTCAGAGTCCAACTGTAACCTACCTTGTACACAATATTCGACACAACTCTAACAGTAGCTTTCGTGTAAAGTTGTACTAAGGTTAAGACACTTATTTTTGAGATGGAGGGATTATATCATAATGAAGAAAAACGATTAGAAAAAGGATACATAAGGGGCGTTGGATAAGCAGTGAAGCTAAAAGACCGAAAAGGCCGAAACACGAACGGTTTTCATATTTCAGAGCTGAAACCCAAACCGAAACATCCTCATGTTTGTCTTTGGTTGGCAGGATAAATACCAGCGTTGAATGGCTTCTACGATCCGGACGGTCGCGGGAGGTTTAACGATTCCAGAGGGAGTGTGGGTGCGATGGTAGTGCGTGAGTTGTTTGGGTGGAACCGCTCTGGTAGGATGGGTCCATATCCCATGTGGGTTTATTAATACGGGTACAATTTTTAAATTCGTTGACTTTTTAAAAAATCCGGAAGATTTTTCTAAAATACATGGGTTTATTAGGAAAGAGATGAGGTAGCGAAGGCGTTTGTGCATGAACGGCTCCGGATGCGAAGTTGTGGAGGTCGGCACCAGAGGGGACTGCATCGACATCGTACTTGCCAAGGTATAACTCGGGATGACTTGAAAGGGGACTGAGGAGACGGCGAGGAGGAGGGGGTCGTGGTGGTGGTCGACGATGCAGCCTGAGAGAAGGCATGAGAGGCGTTGAGGGCAAACAACATCGACCTCTCCAGATCCTTCTTATTTTTTTCTTCTGAGATGGCTAGATGAGGTGAGAGGGAGCGATGGTTGAACGTTAGAGGCATGGGCTATTTACAAACAAGAAACTGGGTGGAGTGTGGGGTCTTTATGCAAAACTGATATAGTTTGTCTCAGATACGTCGGATGTAAATTGAGCGGTTGTCAACGAAGGATGATAGGCACAACATCATCGCCAACTCAGTTTTTTGTATGAGTAGATAGACATCATTTACTTTGGGTCTAGTTTCGGTAATAATCAAATTAATCAAAGTTGGCGCGAATCTTTGAGCCAGCACATAACTTTTCCATGTGTAAATACATGATACGCAAGGATACGTAAATATATCATAATGAAGAGAAAACGATTAAAAAAAGGATACGTAAGGGACATTGGATAAGCAGTGGGGCTAATCATGTAAATAAACTAAATAAAGCACTGAATGGCTAGAAAATGAAGATTATAAGCTACCTCTTTCTTTAATAATAATAATAATATAGTCACTCTCATACCGGAGTCGAGTCGGCATGACCTGTTGATCACAACCAAAAATTATTCGTGTACATGTGTCCCGTATATATCATTCTGAGATGGCTCATTTGAAAATTGGCCAATTCTCATTTTATTGAAAAGTCACGCATCAGAGGGCCGAGCGTCGTGCACATCTGCACGGTAGTAATGGACATCACCGACAATAGCGACATTTGCATGAAGGCGTTGGGGGCAGGCAACACCGACAATAGCGACCTCTCCAGACCCTTCTTTGTTTTATTTTCCCGAGATGGCTAGATGAGGTGAGAGGGGGAGATGGTTGAACGCGAGAGGAGGCGCGGGGTTATCTACAAACGAGAAGTGGAGTGTGTGGTCTTTATGCAAAACTGGCATAGTTTGTCTTAGATACGTTAGATGTAAATCAAACGGTTGTCAATGAAGGATGGCAGGCACACCATCATCAGCAACCCAGCTTTTTATAGGAGTAAATAGATATCATTTGCTTTGGGTTCGGTTTTGGTAATAATCAAATTAACCAAAGTTGACGTGAGCGAGCGCATAATCATAATGTAGAAAAGGATAAATAAGAGACGTTGGATAAGCAGTTGGGCTAATCACGTAAATAAATAATAAAGCACTGAATGGCGTAGAAAAGTATTGCACTATAAAACAAGTCATTACGTTTTTGAAGTAAAAAAGGAGCTCAGTCCGGTTAGTTAGTTCGGCTTAACCAAGTTGTTTTCGGTTTCTGACCGGAAAATCCGAAACGCGGACGGTTCTCATGAGATGTCAAAGCTGAAACCCAAACCGAAACATCTCATGTTTGCCTTCGGTTTGCGGGAGAAAACACGCAGAACCGTTCCACGGGCCGATACAGGCCCGCGGTGAGAACGATTGTGTGAGGTTTGCCGGTATGTGTTGGAGGGAGGGAGGGTGTGGGTGCGATGGTAGTGCGTGAGTTGTGTTGGGTGGAACCGCTCTGGTATGGTAGGATGGGTCCATATCCCATGTGGGCCCGCGAGGTCAGCCTCGTACCATGCGGTTGGCTTCCTTCCCCACTCATCTCTTCTCTGAGAGAGAGAGAGAGAGAGAAAGATGGTAGTTTGATCTCATCCATCCCCTCTCCTCCGTCCACCCCCTCCCCCACCCTACCCTACCGGAGTCGAGTCGACTGCGGCGGAGCGGAGCGCACCGGAGGGAGATCTTGCCGGCCTTCCTTGTCGGTAAGGTAAGCCCCCGCCTTCCTCGCTCACTTGGATCGATCCCCCTCATGCTCTGCTCTGCTTGTACGCCGCCGATGGATCCGATCTGATCCAGGAAAGGATTCCTTCGTTCCTTGTAAGTATCTAGTAGGAGTATGTATGTGGCATATGCCTAGATTTGATTTGGAATGGAGGGATGGATGGATGTGGCGTCAGTTGGTCGCCTAGATTTGATTTGATTTGATTTGGATGGGTTGGATGTACCGGCCGTCTTCCTCATTGTCCATTGAATTGAATCTCTCTATTCTATTCCTATTTGGTCATAGCATAGGATATAGGTTTGCTCATCATACAAAGACCCGATTCATCATACAAAAAGTCGACTCTTTTTTGCTTCTTTCCTTCTTTCTTTCTTTCTTTCTTTCTTTCTTTCTTTCTTTGTATAGATAGATAGATTATATCAGCACCTGCTTTTCTTTTCTTTTCTCTTCTGTCTGCTCATGTTGGACGAGATTGCTCTTCACATTTCTCAAAGGACGAGGCAGAAACTGCTCTCCACATTTCTGTATACCACCGCAGTTTCTCTACGCTGCTCAAATTGCTCTTCTGTAATACTCCCTCCGTCCGGAAATACTTGTCATCAAAATGAATAAAATGGAATGTATGTAGATGTATTTTAGTTCTAGATGCATCTCTTTTTGTCCATTTTGATGACAAGTATTTTCGGAAGGAGGGAGTAAATGACAAGATTTCTGCTGCTGCTGATGATGATGAAATTGCTCTTCTGTACTAAATGGCCACATTTCTGCTTCTGCTGCTCAAACCACCACCATTTTTTACACTTCTGTATGTAGTAATTGCTTGGCCCCTTCCATGATCAGGTTTTCTGGCCATGTCTGACAGCGAGAAAGAGGCGCCAGTCGAACAAGGCGCGTCCCGGGGGGCCGACTGGGAGGTGGTGACGCTCACCGCGTCCACCTACGCCGCGGCGCCCAGCGGACCAGAAGGAGCGGCGGAGGGCAAGGGGCTCGGCGACGGCAACGACAGCCGGGGTTCATCCAGCACGCTGCTCATGTCGGACCACTTCGTGTTCCCACCAAGCGAGCACGAGAACCTGCCCATAGAGACCGCCCTGCTCGAGCCGCCTCAGGAGAGCACCAGCGTGGACGATGCCGGCTTCAAGAACGTGGGTGGGGGCTACGATGATGGGTCCGAGGCGGTCAAGTACTATGACGAGGGGAAGAGCCTGTCGGTACATGATGCCGAGATGATGATGGGTGACGTGCCTGAGTTCCACGCAGAAGATGACGGACGTGGTTACGTTGTCCATGATGATGATGATGATTCCCAGGATAAGTCTGATGTGCCTCCGCAGGACAGCAGCAGCAAGGGCCGCGGCTCTGGTGCCCCCTGCCAGTGCTGGCTGAAGAAGCACATGTCATGCCTGTATGACCAAGCCAAGGACACTAATCATCTCTGGGGTGCCGTGGTTGTGGCTGCCCTCGTTGGCCTTGTCATCTTGTGGCGCAAAGACAAGTTGCACATGAGCTGCCTTAAATGGCGCTCTCGCTCAGCAGTCAGGTATGTATACATTGACCTCATGTTTTTTTAAGACTATAATGCATGTTTCATAGGGCTGAGCCAGTATCCTGTTGCATGATTTGGAAAAGAATTGCAGCCTAGCTCTTTACATATATTTAGCAGTGTACATACAGTTGTTGAATGTGGTCAGTAATGTGCGTGTTCGTGGCTTGCTCTGTGCGCACCATTATCTGTACTCTCCTCAGCTTACTGTTGCTTTCAGCAGTACTAGAGAAATCCATTTTGGTATTTTCCTTACTGAGTTATGGGCCTGAAAACTCAGTGAACTCCCTATTACACCTCCTGCGCACCTCCCCCAGTGGTAGAACATCATGTGCACATGCTTCCTGAATGTGCATTCATATCTTTTCGTAGTTAATAAGTTAGTGGGGCATGATTAAAATTGAGCAGTAAAAGAACTGTTTGAATTGTTCATCAGTTATGAAATTCTGAGATATCGTGTTGTTTCTATATGGATTATGTATTAAATATTCAAACCATCACTGATTTTGCTTCATTTGTTATGAACTTAGTACATATAATGAGTTCATTTTTTGTTGCTGTTTTAATTGATGATCACACATCCCTCGAAAACAGCAAATTGGGTTTGATTCAGATTTCAGTTTGGCTTAGTATGAATTATGAAACAGTGTCTGTTCAATATTCAAACAAATCACTGATTCTGCTGAACTTGGAATGAACCTAGTACATATAATGAGATAGTTTTTTTGTTGCTACATTTTTAAGTTAGTATGGATGCTGAATAAAAAAAATCGGTTGCCACATTTTGAAGTTAGTATAGATACTGAAATAGTTATTATCCCGCTACACCTCCCGTGAGCAGTTAAATCCTATATCATGAGCCTGCACCTCCCCCAGTTTAGAGCATCATATGCACATGCTTCCTGAAATTAAGTATGTGGGGTGTAACTATTGACGGTATTTTAGATATGTAGAGGGGCATGATTAAAATTGAGCAGTAGAAGGACTGCTTGAATAGTTCATTAGTTATGAAATCGTGAGATATCATGTTGGTTTTGATATGGACTATGTATTAAATATATTCATTTGGCATTTGGCATGAACTGTATGTACACTGCTAAATACTGATTATGTACTAAATAGTACAGATAATGAGTTAATTTTTTGCTGCTGTTTTTATTGATGTTCATTATTGCATAAAAAACAGCAAATTGGATTATGAAATACTGACTTCACTGTTAAATATATTCAAACCAATCATGTTAAGTATTGTCCTATGTTTGTAAAGCGGTAAAGCGAAGCGAGGCGCTGGGGGGGCGCCTCACTGCTTAAGCGATAAAGCATAAAGCGAGGCGACGCTTTAGACAGACTCTGAACCTGATGGGTAGTAGAATAGAGCACCATTTAGTGAGACATATATACGTTGATTCTAATCCACCAGTGAGCGCATATTTTCTGATCCATCCACTAAGCAGTAAGCAACTAGCCAACTACTATAAGAGGCAGTAGCAGCACCTAACAACAGAGGAGCTGTGCATAACACACAACAGTGCAGAAAAGGCTGGTGCAGATCTGAGGAAGCTGCTGCCAGAGGAGAGAGGAAAGAGCTGAAAGCCTGGAGATTTGCACGCTCTGGTTTTGGTTCTCTCTTCCTTTCCCCTCCTGTAAATGTTTCACATGTGAGCCAGGTTTTCCCGCCCAGCCCTTTTTCCCCGCCAGAAATCTCTGTTCCCCTGTTTGGCAAGTCTAAGGCGTCCTCTCTGCCCTAAAGCGCCAATCAGGACGCCTAAGCAGGTGCTTCAGACGCTTTAGTGTCTAAGGCGGACGCCTTAGACACATGTCTAAAGCGAGTTGGACGCTTTGAGCCTGGAGGGCGCTCTAACGCTTAAGCGTCGCTTAAGCGACGCTTTAGGGACGCTTTACAAACAGAGGTATTGTCACTGATGTGCATGTCAGTGTTGCTTCGAGCAGTACTAGCAGTATGCTTGGTGCGTGCCACCACTAGACTCTCCTCAGCATGTGCTCAGATTGGCCTAGAATTTCCTTTGACGCTTAGCGTAATGTTCCTTCGAGCAGCACTAGCGAAATTTATCTTGTGCAGTAAGGTACTGTTTCTGTTTTTTCTTGCTCAGTTGTGGGCCTCCCTGTTACATCTCCTGGGCAGTCTATTATTCCTTTATCATGGCCCAGCATCTCCCCCACTTAGCGGGGCGTAGTTTTTGTTTAAAGTTTATAGAGATGTTGTGTGGCATGTGCATGTTTAAGATGAGCAGTAGAAGAACTGTTGGGATAGCTAATTACTTACGAAATTGTAACTTGTGAGATATACAGCTTTGGTTTCGGTATGAATTACGTATTAAGCATTCGCACCAGCCACTGATTTTGCTTCATTTAGCATGACCTTAGTACGGATAAGGAGGTAACTTCTCGTTGCTATTTTTACCCATGTTCAATATTGCATAGCAGAGAGCAAATATACATCCATTCACATCCAGATTTCACTTTGGTTGAGTATGAACTACCAAACAGTGACTGCTAAATATTCACACCAATCACTGATTTTGCTGAACTTGGAATGGACTTAGTACGGATAATGAGAGAGTTTTTTTTTTTCTGGTTGCTACATTTTGAAGTTATTAGTATGGAATCCTGAAATGGTTGCTATCCTTTTACAGTTTATATGGTACGTAAATTGGGATTCTTGCCCATTTTTTATGATGTGAGTGGTGGTTAGTCTTCCTAAAAGTGGCAGATGCTATTTCAGCACCTTAGATATCAAGTTAGTTAGTTTACACCGGCAGTGTGCCAAGTTTCTCTCTTTTGCAACATTATTACACCCATTTCTCATCTCTATCTGATTCAACATGTTCGCTCTGTAGTACTCCCTCCGTCCCAAAATAAATGACTCAACTTTGTACTAACTTTAGTACAAAGTTAGTACAAAGTTGAGTCACTTTTCAGTCACTTATTTTGGGACAGAGGGAGTATCATGCAGTCAGTAAATTGGTTCTTGTCATTAACATTGTTGACATATCATCATCAGTATCATATGAGAACCTTCTTGCATTAACATTTTGTTCATGTGTGAATCGTTATATGTTTTTGTTGCTGACTGATTCTCTGTTTTATTGTCAGTTGATGATCCAATCCAATCCCCTGGACCGGTGGGTCTGTTTGTGGTCTTCTTCGTCGATACAAGCTCTGATGAGTCTTTCACAGATCGCCCTGGAAGTCATTATAACCAAGGAGAAGATGTCCGTGCCAATATGATTCGTGACAATGACGAAAGGGGTCTCTAGTTGTAATAATATATTAAGTTTGACAGGGTATTTGCTTGTTGCCAGGCTTGTGAGATGCCAAAGTTTCTTCTTGCTCTTGTCCGCATATAGTCGTCGTACCTTTGTACTCTTTATTAATACGAACGGCGCGCCCTTTGAAGTTTCTGCTACTACATTTTGACAAAATGGCTGTTGGAATGTGCTGTGAAATCCGTGATAACCGCATTTGTTGCCGTGCTCGAGACATGAAACCTGTGAATCCAATTTGTTTCTGTGTTCCCTCTTAAGCAATGGTTTTTGCGTGTGTTTTTGGTGTCTGAGAATTTATACATCAACATGAATCTCTTGTTCAGCATTTGTTCACTTGTTGATTTGACGAAAAGGACTTTTGACTTTAGAACTTGAATAGAATCCACGGCGGCTTCAAAAGCAACATGGATTTACGAGAACTGAAACAAATTCTCTGTTGACCAGGAGATGTTTCAGTATGTCAAACTGACTTCTCTGTAAGCATATAAATCAGCAAACTTCACCAAAAATTCACAGAAAATCATTAAAGGAGGATGAATGAATGGATGATTCAACAAAATACAAAAAAACATATATGTATATGACATATATAAATATATATGCATACTTATGTGGTGACTTTTGTGAAACATAGCACCAAATGACAGACTCAAGCTGGCTGTCTTTATCGGCGCAAATCCATATACTTTAACCAAACAATCAATAATGACAGTTTAGTAAGATGAGTGAACTAGGGTAGATCCAACAACATACAAAGAAACACATATATAACATAAACAATAGATATAAATATACTTGGGACAATTCCAACAAACATACTACCAAATGGCGACCAAGTGCAAAATCCACAACTTTATACAAAACCAAACACAAAACCCTCAACAAAACATATGTGATGATGCTCAGGAGAGCCTGCACAAGCTACTGGATGTGCCTAAGCTTCACAGGTGGCTGCTTTTTCTAGTGCCAAAATTACAGACAAGACTACCTCACGCGCCTATGCTGCCGAGCCAGAAGAAGAGGGGGAACTGCACGATGGCCATGAAGAGCAGGAAGTAGTGCTGCCGCGTCGAGTGCCTCTCGCTGCCCCGCATCTCCGTGAAGATGACCCGCTTCATCGTCCTCACCAAAAAGATCCCCATGCACAGGCTCATCCACGGCATCATCACGTAGTACGAGTACGCCCACAGGAGCCGCGCGACGATGGCCAGGGAGAGCCCCGCGAACAGGTACCCGCTGTAGGCCACCAGGTCGAGCAGCGGCACCTCGCCCCCGCCCATCGAGTAGAGGAGGCCTTTTAAGAAGACAATCTGTAGGCCCCATCCGATCAGCCCTCTTGTGAACTGAAGGTTTATAGCTTCTGGAGTGAACCTGCATATATCGATATCAAGTGCATTAGGAAGGCCATGTTTGAAGTGTCACTGTTTTGCGTGGCTGGACAAAGTTAAAAAAGAAGAAAGGAAAACTCACTTCCCCATGAAGCCTAGTGTGAAGCCTGCGAGAATAATGAAGGTACCGAACGCCATGAAAGGGATGTAGAGATCCGGCGCATTTATGTCGTACATTGGAGGTTTGTAGGACAGCCGGCCACCCACAGGCTCGCTTATCCGAGTCCAGTGCCCCTGAAATGCCATTGAAAAGACTTGATTTCAATACACCAGATATATGCAGAAGAAACATATCGAGCGCAGCTGGGGAAAGACAAACATAACATACCCTGTGAAGGAAGGGAAACAGTATGACTTTCAACTTGTTCCTGACATACTGATCATTCACATGGAAGTAGTACTGTGGGTTGGACAAGTATCTGCTGATCTGCAAGAGCAGAAGCCAATAAATAATTATGTGAGGGATTTGAAACAACTATGTGGGGATGAAGGTTCTTTGGAGGCTCCTTACGTTGCTCTGCATGAATTCCGAACTGGAGCCGAGGAACTTCTCCCCATATACTCCTAACCCGGTTTTAATCAGACCTGAGCTTGCGCCATACAATGGATTGTCGTAAGGGCCAGGCTGAGGGTTTGGCGGGGGCATCTGCATCCCGGGAGGATGCGGGTTTCTGTAGTTATCATACATGGCTGCAAAGAAGAAGCAGAGTTAAGCACTACTAGTCAGTCATGCCATTCAAATAATTCCTAGAAATTTTAAACAGAAGACATGACACAAGAGATCAATATATATAGCATCTTAAATTGTTGTACCATACCTAGTGTAAACAAGTGAAAATTTGTAAAGATGACAGAGAAATTGTACAGAGCATCTGCCACCCATACTGGTATATATATTCATATAATTATGAAGTCTGCCCATGATAAACATCCCCTTTTTGTTCATTTTGATGACAAGTATTTGCGGACGGAGGGAGTAGTAGACAAACATGCGTCTTTAACCGGCAAGAATATCTCAAGATGAGGCATTGAATCAAATGTGAAAAGGAAAACATGGCATCATAATAATAAAGATTATTCCATAGTGCTGGTTCCACATCTATCCATCAATCTACCAAGACCAAGAGGAAATCGGGTAGAAGAAGAAGAGGCAAAATCTGTATGTGTGCAGCAGATTCGATGGATCCAACCTAACAAGGGGGCAGGCAGAGGCACTAATCCAATCCAATCCAATCCAATCCAATCGCTGGCAACAAGGCCGATCGATCGACGAGGTAGGTAACAGGGGGCAGGCAGATTCGATCGATCGATCTATCTATCTCTCTCGCGGGCGGGCGGGCGGGCGGGGAGATCCGATTCGCCGGCCCTTCTTCTGGCAAGCAAAGCAAAGCAGAAGCAGAACAAAGGAGGAGGACAAGGGCAAGACTCACTCTTCTCTTCCTCTGGCGTCGGCGGCGACCTTGGAACGGCGGGCGGAGAGGAGGAGGCCGGCCGGCGAGAAGAAGCGATGTGGACAGAGGAGAGGAGGGAGCGCGGTGGGAAAGGACAAGGAAGGGAGGGGACACGCGGTTACCTCCAAACCAAGGAAGCAAAGTGTACTTTCTCCAAACCACTCCCTCCTTCCTTTACTTTGAGTTTGAATTTCATTTCATTTGGATTTCATTCGAACCAAATCTCTCTCAACATACACTACTTGGGAGCCCCCTTTTTACATAAATAAATAAATGTAAAGAAATCCAACACCAAATATGTCATGGACTCTAGAATATTCGGTTTACTTGCACTAAAATCATACACCGCAAACCTATATTGGGATATTTTATATATATCATGTGATGTTTCAGAGATCCCAACTAAAATAGTTAAGAAAACTAAATTACGCACAAACACAAATGGGAAATACACGTCATCATATCTTTTTTTTTCAACATGTTAGGAAATTATTATTTTTCAACAATTGATGTTTAAACCATATATACAAGAGAATGACACAACATAATCTCACTTGATTAAGTATACTAATTAAACCAAGCGACATATAAAAATAATGTTTTATATTATAATTTGATAAACTAAATAAAAGTGTAAATGTTTGGTATAAATAACCTGAAACTCCTACTCCCGTTCGCATTGCTAGCGATTTCAATTCCTGACCTTAGTTTTGCTAGCCCAATATAATTTTATTCTTTTTTATATAGCTAGCGTTTTCAATTTTCGAGCTTAGTTTTGCAAGGTTCGATCGTTAATGAAAGGGAAAATATGTCTCTCATGTAATCGCGGAGCATCGTCCTATATTGTTGCTAGTAGACTACTACCAGCATTATTTTGTCTGTTTCCTGTCATTATAAAAACCTGACATACTATGGACGCAGATTTTCTTGGGAAAAAATCCATTTTAAACCTTGAACTTTTAGAGGTTCGGCGAATCAAATTCTCAAGTCGAAATCCCTGTCGTTTGCACCCTGAAATATGCAATCCCGGTCTAAATAAAACCTTGGCAAAAGTCAACCGGGATTTGTCTACTGGGCCAGCCCATTTGTTTTTTTGTTTGCTCAAAAAAAAATTGACTCTATTTTTCTGTCGCACGCCAGGCAGAACTGCGACTGGGCCGGCCCATGCAAAGTGGCGACCGTCAGCGGACCTGCACTGTAGCGCGAGCGGTAAATGCTAAAAAAAGGGCGCGAGCCAGAAACCTGCAGCTACACATACACTGGCAGTACCAGTTGAGCTCCCGAATAGATCTATTTAAATAGCAACACACAACAATAAGAATCAATATCAGATTCGAATATTTTTTAAAATTCCGAACGCAAAAAATGTTTCGAAAAATGTTTATGAACATCGACCATTTTTAAAATTTGTGATTTTTTTATTAAACTAAATTTGGAGAATTCAAACAAATTTTTGGAACATGCACATTTTATTAAACACCCGAACAAAATTAGGAAAATGAATGTTTTTTAAAATTCGTGGAAAATTTTGAAACATGGACATTTTTTTAACTCCTGATTTTTATTGAAAACACGGAAATTTTTAGAATTTTATGAAATATAAGAATATTTTTTGAAACTCCAATAAAAAACTAAAGCATGCCGGCCCAGCAAGGAGCAGGGTGAACACTTTTTAATATACATTGAACATTTTTGTAATATAAATGATAATTTCTTAAATACACATTAAACATTTGTGTGATATACGCTAAACAATTTGTAAATACACAGCGAACATTACAGTGATATACGCTGAACAATTTGAAAAAAACACAATGAACATTACTGTGATGTGCGTTGAACAATTTGAAAATACATACTGAACATTATTTTTTTCATATACGCTGAACATTTTTAAGTACATAATGAACATTTTCTTAATATATCATGAACATTTTCATAATACATGTATTAATGGAAGAAAAAATAAAATGAAAAATAAAATAAATAAAAACCGAAATAAAAGCAGAAAGAACCAAAAAGAAAAAACCTAAAAGATAAAATAAAACACAAGGTCAACAAAAAAATGAACGAAAAAAAAACAGTGAACAGACAATGCACGATGCCGCGAAATGAGCCGGCCTCTCACAATCACTCTCGCTTCTTAATCTTTTTTTCTCTCTCAAGCCTCTCACAGTCACAGCCACTCTCTTCTCCCTCTTCCTTTCTCACTCACGTGTTCCTATGACTCTTGGAGAGAGATCCTTTCCTCTCACAACACCTCTCTCTCTTATATTTTCTTCTCGCGTAACACTTCTCTCTCTTGTTCTCGCATCATCCCTCTTTCTCTCTGCTCCTTTTGTCTCTCTTGTCCCGTTTCTCTCAAGAACATCTATCTCTTCTTACAGCACACCCCTTTCTCTCTGCTCCTTGATGGCTTCTCGCCTCTCGTTGGTTACCCCAAGTGGAAGGTTTGAGATGTAGCGTAACGACAAGTTTCCCTTGGCAAGATACCAAGGATCGAATCCCGTGAAACTCCGAGGGTCGACAAGAAGGTGTCAACTGCTAACGGCGCCAGATACTTAGCGGTTGACAGGACCTGCACACAGATACAAATAGCTTTGCTCCCAACGAGTACAGAGAGGTTGTCAATCCCTCCGGCCTTAGTGTTTACAAAGGATCAAACGCAAGAGATAATAATGATAGGTATGACTGCAACTAGGAAATAGAAACAGGAAGTAAATATAAGGTGTGATCAGTGGTGGTAATATGGACCGGGGTCCCATGATGTTCACTAGCGATGTCTCTCTCCCAAAAGACGATAAAACAGCTAAGCGAGGTAAACAAATTACAGCTGGGCAATTGACAGGATTATGTGCGCAAACCAATGCTAACTATGTTGTAAAGAAAGGTAGAGGCTCTAAGCATGGGCGGTACGCCAAGGCAAGTAGACCGAAATCCATCTGCATCTACTACTAATCATCCACGTTGAGATATCTATCCAGAACATCTCGCTGGTATTAAGTTGCGAGTCCCACCCAAAGTGTAAACTCAAAGCAACAGACAACTGCATTAAAAGAACTTTGCGTAAAGTGAACTATCCTTGCACCCGCAAGTACAAGCATCGTTGTTTTCCCCCTTGTGGCAACAGCACATCCCCTAGACTCATGTTTCTGTCACTCAAGCTAGTCATCAGGGGGCATGAACCCACAATCAAGCATAACGTTCCCTCTTGGAGTTACTACCTACTACTTGGCCAAAGCAATAAACAGCAACGGAGAACATGCAAGAATTACTTAAGAACTAAAATATAAAAGAGGTGAATCAAATATATTACTCATACACAATCTGAACATAATCTCATAATCCATCGGATCCCAGCAAACTCAGCAGAGCAACAACATAAATATTACATATGTGCCTCGATCATGTAGGGCAGCCCACGAGGTCTAATCCATGAAGAACAAAGAGGGGAGGAGAACATCACATAGCTACTGGTCATGGACCCATGGTCCAAGGGGGACTACTCACAACTCATCTGGGAAGCGTCCATGGTGGTGGAGAAGCTCCCGGTGGTGGTCCTCCCCTCCGGTAGGGTGCCGGGAAGAGTTCTCCTGATGCTCCCGATCTTGGAAGCGTTGCGGCGGCGGAACAGAGACGAGATCGCGAAAAAGGGTTCCGTCCTCGAGGGTTTCGGGACGCGAGGAGTATATATGCCAAAGGGGGTCACCAGAAGCGGAGAGGGGGGCCCAGGCGCCCCCCCTAGGCGGCCAGGGGTGGGGCCGCCTGGGCTGCCTCTGGCTCCCCTCTGGCCCCACTTTGGTTTTTCTCGAAGCTTCCTGTACGCTGATTTTTTCTGTATTTTTCCCGGAATTTTTGGAGCACTTTTTATATGGGGGAAATCTGAAATAAAAAAACAGCAGAAAACAGGAACTGGCACTGTGGTGCACTGAGTTAATAGGTTAGTCCAAATATGATCAAAAGTGTATGGAAGTGCATAAATATCATAGCAATATCACACAAAAGAAGCATGGAGCAAGCAGAAATTATAGATACGTTTTGGACGTATCACTCCTCCTTCTCTCTCACATCACCTTTCTCTCTCTTCAGCAGGAATCTCCATCACCTTGTCCGCATCCTCCTGTTCTTCATGCTTGGAAGCGATGCTTCTCTCTCACATCACCACGTGACTGTAGTAACCTGCATGCAGACAGGAGACACGGCAGGCGGTGAGCATGTGATGCTTCCCGACGCACATATCACGAAGTGAACGGATGGTATGGATAGAGGGTACCATGTAGCTCGAGCTCTACTACAACTTTGTTCTTGTTGATCCTTGCAGCCATCTAATCCGAGGAACTTTAAGTGGCGGCAACAACAGAAAGGAGGTGAAGAAAAGTTGAAGGAGCAGTGGCATAACTTGAGGACATGAAGTTTGTCCGATTGATGAAACATGCCATTAGGTAAGGGTTTCAATGGAGGATCAGACCTGCTTGCGACTGCAGCAAGGAAATATGACGTCGACTCTGGATGCACAAGAGAGCTCTCCTTGGAAAATATCCACCGTTTTGAAGGAGTCCTCAGCTCATGACCAAAAGAGGGCAGTGCATTAGATGAATAATCCTCGATATTTATGTTGTGATGCAGAGCAGCAGCTACCTTCCATGCTTCGTCACCTTGACCTCCTTGTATAATTCCATTACAGACCCAATAGGTCGAAGCATGGGTGGCCCAGTTGTAGTCCATGATGTTGCCTCCCTGAGAATTAAATGACAGCAGATACAAGCAACACTCTTGAGTTGTTTCGCCAAGCTTATCAGTGTACCCAACTACTCCCTCCGTTCCAAAATAGATGACTCAACTTTGTACTAACTTTAGTACAAAGTTAGTATAAAGTTGGGTCATCTATTTTAGAACGGAGGGAGTATTTCCCTAAACTCATTTTTCAGCACATCGTCCCACTCAAAATAACTTCCATCACAAGAAATAAAAAGATGTGACTTGTCCACCATCTCACTAATTCCTGGATTGAGCCGAAGCCTCCCCCGAAAGGTCTACAATGTTAAACAAAGTTCAGTAGAGGATTACTTGCGCATGTAGACTAGGTAGTTAGGAAGGATATTTATCTCAAACTTAGTCCTTATCTCTACCTATTTCTTCTCTCTCAAGATTGTAATCCTAACTACTGTATGCGCTATCCAGGGAGGTGCGCCCCTGGCCTATATTACACGGAACAGCGCTCCCACGATGGGTAAGACGCTTTCACCTATTTCCACATGGTATCAGAGCCTCCTCTTCCAAACCCTAACTGTTCCATAATCCCAAAGCCATGTCTTCCTCCAGTGCCGCCCAAAGCAATCTCGGCCAAGTCACGGAGAAGCTCTCTCGGACGAACTACATCCGGTGGTGAACACAAGTTACTCCGTAGCTGAGGGGAGATGGGCTCTTCGGCTACGTCGATGGGACGATGCCAGAACCCACCCGCCTCCTCGTCACCAAGGACAAGCATGGCAAGGAGTCGTCTGAACTCAACCCCCTCCATGACATCTGGGTGAGGGAGGATCAGCAAGTGCTCGGCTACCTCCTCAACAACCTCTCTAAGGAAGTGCTGGTCGCGGTGACCACGGTCACCACCGCGCATGCCCTCTGGGTGGCGCTTGCAAGCATGTTTTCTTCTCAATCTTTGAGTCGAGTCAACAATATTCGCACTGCCTTGATTAATGCACAGAAGGGCACCCAATTGGTTGCTGCATACTACGCTCATATGCGTGGCCTTGCCGATGAACTCGCCGCGGCCAGCAAGCCCATCCAGGACGATGATCTCATCTCCTACCTGCTGCATGGGCTGGATATGGACTACCAGCCCCTCGTCTCCGCCCTCGACGCCCGTGTCACGCCGGTCTCCCTCGATGAGCTGTACTCCATGCTGAGCAACTTCGATCAGCGTGTGGCTCAGTTTCACAGCACCGGCGGTGGCTTCAAGTCCTCGGCCAACGCCGCCACTCGCGGGCGCGGTGGCTACTGATCGCGCTCTCGTGGTTCTCCTCGACACAAGGGCAAGCAAGGCGGTGGCGGCTCCAGCAACTTCTCTCGCGGCGGACGCCCCAACTCCACCAACAACAGGGGCCGTCGCGGCGGGGGTGGCAACGGTGGTGGCTCCGGCGGATCACGCCCTGACACCGTACGTTTCCAGATCTGCGGCAAGCCTGGCCACACGGCTAAGGACTGATGGTATCATTTTGAAGAAGACGAAGCCTCCTCTGATGAGGATGACAATGTTGCTGCCGCCGCTGACGGGTCATATGGCGTCAATACTAACTGGTATCTCGGAAGTGGCGCCACCAACCACCTCACAGGAGAGCTTGAGAAGGCGACCCTCCGTGAAAAATATCATGGCAAAGATCAAATCCACACGGCAAGTGGTGCAGGTATGAGGATAAGTCATATACGTCATTCTGTTATACGTACCCCCTCTCGCAAGATTCATCTTAGAAATTTTTTACATGTTCCTAGTGCCAAAAAAAATCTTCTCTCCGTTCATCGTATTACCATTGATAATCATGTGTTCATTGAATTCCATCATTTCTTCTTTTTGATCAAGGATCAGGCCACGAGGAAAGTTCTCTATCGAGGTGATGTGTTCGAGGGCTTTACCCATTGATTCCGGAGTTTAGAAGATCAAATAAACAAGCTTGTGGTGCTATCAAGCTTTCGTCCACACGATGGCACGATTGTCTAGGACATGCCTCTTTTTCTTTGGTTGAACGTTTGCTTAGGAAAAATAAGCTCCCGTTTGTTGGTGAGCGAAATATTGAAACTATTTGTGATTCTTGCCAAAGAGCAAAATTTCATCAATTACCTTATCCCATATCTACTAGTGTTTCCACTCAACCTTTGCAATTAATATTTTCTGATGTCTGGGGTCCTGCCCCCACCTCGGTTGGTAGACACACATACTATGTTAGCTTCATTGATGACTATAGCAAATTTTCTTGGATTTACCTTCTCAAGAAAAGATCTGACGTTTTTCAAGTGTTCAAAAATTTTCAAGCACTTGTAGAACGCAAGTTTGACAACAAAATTATTGCTGTCCAATCCGACTGGGGGGGGGGGGGAGTATGAGAAGCTCAACTCCTTCTTTCAAACACTTGGCATATCTCATCATGTGTCATGCCCCCATGCTCACCAACAAAACGGGTCTGCCGAACGCAAACATAGGCACATAGTTGAGGTTGGTCTAGCCCTTCTTGCCGGCGCTTCCATGCTTCTTAAATTTTGGGACGAAGCGTTCCTCACGGCCGTTCACATTATTAACATGCTTCCTAGTCGAGTTATCCACAATGAAACACCCACTGAACGGCTCCTTCATGTCAAACCTGACTATACATCACTCCGTGTTTTTGGGTGTGCCTGTTGGCATAATCTTCGACCATACAACTCTCACAAACTCATGTTTTCCTCGAAACAATGTGTTTTTCTCGGGTATAGCTCTCAACACAAGGGGGTCAAATGTCTAGATGTCTCCACTAGTCGAATTTACATATCCCGTGATGTTGTATTTGATGAAACTAAGTTTCCCTTTGCTGATCTTCATCCAAACGCCGGCGCTTTACTTCGAAAAGAAATTCTTCTTTTGCCTTCAAATCTAACCAGCCTTGATAATGGGGAGTATAACTCTAATGATCCTACTATGACTAACCCTCTCACCACGTTGCCTGAGTTGTGTGACGATACAGGAAGCCACGCTGCAGAAAATGGAATTGAAAACAGTGAAGAAAATCACCGAACAGAGCCATATTTCATGTGCCAGAATTTGGGGAGCAAATCCTCCTCGGGATCGATGCCCGCAGGTGCCGCAGACCAGGCAGCAGGATCTGCTCCGGGATTGCCGCCGGATCGGTCAGGGAGATCCTCCCCGGATCCCACGCCCGCCGCGTCTCCTTCGCACCCGACCACACGTCAGCAGGCAGCCCCGCCCGCACCACGCGGCAGCCAGCGGCTGGAGGCACCGGCCCGCACTCGCCATGGCCCACGGGCGATCGCTTTCCCAGCCAGTCTGTCTGCTACAAGCGGCGGGATCTGGGTTGGACAACTAGCACGGGCCCAACGCCTAGCCCAGTGGGCTCCACACCTGGCGCGCGCGGGGGACCAGGTGAAGGAAATATGCCCTAGAGGCAATAATAAAGATGTTATTTGTATTTCCTTATATCATGATAAATGTCTTTTATTCATGCTAGAATTGTATTAACCGGAAACTTAGTACATGTGTGGATACATAGACAAAACAGTATGTCCCTAGTATGCCTCTACTAGACTAGCTCATTGATCAAAGATGGTTATGTTTCCTAGCCATAGACATGAGTTGTCATTTGATCAACGGGATCACATCATTAGGAGAATGATGTGATGGACAAGACCCATCCGTTAGCATAGCACTATGATCATTTAGTTTTACTGCTATTGCTTTCTTCATGACTTATACATGTTCCTATGACTATGAGATTATGCAACTCCCGAATACCGTAGGAACACCTTGTGTGCTATCAAACGTCACAACGTAACTGGGTGATCATAAAGATACTCTACAGGTGTCTCCGAAAGTATTCGTGGTGTTGGCATAGATCAAGATTAGGATTTGTCACTCCGAGTGTCGGAGAGGTATCTCTGGGCCCTCTCGATAACACACATCACAATAAGCCTTGCAAGCAAAAGACTAATGAGCTAGTCACGAGATGATGTGTTACGGAACGAGTAAAGAGACTTGCCGGTAACGAGATTGAACTAGGTATAGAGATACCGACGATCGAATCTCGGGCAAGTAACATACCGATGACAAAAGGAACAACGTATGTTGTTATGCGGTTTTGACCGATAAAAGATCTTCGTAGAATATGTAGGAGCCAATATGAACATCCAGGTTCCGCTATTGGTTATTGATCGGAGATGAGTCTCGGTCATGTCTACATAGTTCTCGAACCCGTAGGGTCCGCACGCTTAACGTTTGCTGACGATCGGTATTATGAGTTTATGAGTTTTGATGTATCGAAGGTAGTTTGGACTCCCGGATGAGATCACGGACATGACGAGGAGTCTCGGAATGTCCGAGACATAAATATTGATATATTGGACGACTATATTCGGACACCGGAAGTGTTCCGGAAAAGTTTTGGATTTAACGGAATTGCCGGAGGGGGTTACCGGAACCCCCTATGAGGGGGGATGGTCCATAGTGGGCCTTAAGGGAAAGAGAGAGGCAGCCCATAGGGCTGGCCGGCGCCCCACCTAGGGTTCCTAGTTGGACTAGGATTGGGGGGGGGGGCGCCACCTCTCCTTTTTCCTTTCCCTCTCTTCCTTCTTTTGGTGATTCCTACTAGGAATAGGATTGCAATCCTATTCCTAGTAGGATTGCAACCCTAGCCGCACCAAACAAGGGCCGGCCGGCCTCCCCCCTTGCTCCTTTATATACGGGGGCAGGGGGGCACCCAAAGACACACAAGTTGAATTGTTCCAGCCGTGTGCGGTGCCCCCCTCCAGAGAAACACACCTCGGTCATATCGTCGCGGTGCTTAGGCGAAGCCCTGCGCCGGTGAATACATCATATCCGTCACCACGCCGTCGTGCTGACGAAACTCTCCCGTGAAGCTCAACTGGATCAAGAGCTCGTGGGACGTCATCAAGCTGAACATGTGCTGAACGCGGAGGTGCCGTACGTTCGGTGCTTGATCGGTTGGATCGCGAAGAAGTTCGACAACATCAACCGCGTCACTTGACGCTTCCGCTCCCGGTCTACGAGGGTACGTAGACACACTCTCCCCTCTCGTTGCTATGCATCTAGTAGATAGATCTTGCGTGATTGTAGGAAAATTTTAAAATATTACGTTCCCCAACAGTGGTATCAGAGCCAGGTTTATGCGTAGATGATATGCACGAGTAGAACACAATGAGTTGTGGGCGATACTAGTCATACTGCTTACCAGCATGTCATACTTTGCTTCGGCGGTATTGTGAGATGAAGCGGCCCGGACCGACATTACGCGTACGCTTACGCGAGACTAGTTTCACCGTTACGAGCACTCGTTGCTTAAAGGTGACTGGCGGGTGTCTGTCTCTCTCACTTTAGCTGAATCAAGTGTGGCTACGCCCGGTCCTTGTGAAGGTTAAAACAACACATACTTGACGAAACATCGTTGTGGTTTTGTATGCGTAGGTAAGAACGGTTCTGGCTAAGCCCGTAGCAGCCACGTAAAACTTGCAACAACAAAGTAGAGGACGTCTAACTTGTTTTTGCAGGGCATGTTGTGATGTGATATGGTCAAGACATGATGAGTTATACGTTTTTGTATGAGATGATCATGTTTTGTAAAGTTATCGGCAACTGGCAGAGCCATATGGTTGTCGCTTTATTGTATGAAATGCAATCGCCATGTAATTGCTTTACTTTATCACTAAACAGCAGCGATAGTCGTAGAAGCAATAGTTGGCGAGACGACAACGATGCTACGATGGAGATCAAGGTGTCGCGCCGGTGACGAAGGTGATCATAACGGTGCTTTGAAGATGGAGATCAAAAGCACAAGATGATGATGGCCATATCATGTCACATATTTTGATTGCATGTGATGTTTATCTTATTATGCTTCTTATTTTGCTTAGAACGACGGTAGCATTATAAGATGATCCCTTACTAAATTTCAAGGTATAAGTGTTCTCCCTGAGTATGCACCGTTGCGAAAGTTCGTCGTGCCGAGACACCACGTGATGATCGGGTGTGATAAGCTCTACGTTCAAATACAACGGGTGTAAGCCAGTTTTGCACACGCAGAATACTCGGGTTAAACTTGACGAGCCTAGCATATGCAGATATGGCCTCGGAACACTGGAGACCGAAAGGTCGAGCGTGAATCATATAGTAGATATGATCAACATAAGATGTTCACCATTGAAACTACTCCATCTCACGTGATGATCGGACATGGTTTAGTTGATTTGGATCACGTGATCATTTAGATGACCGGAGGGATGTCTATCTAAGTGGGAGTTCTTTAATTAATATGATTAAATTGAACTTTAATTTATCATGAACTTAGTCCTGATAGTTATTGCATATCTATGTTATTGTAGATCAATGGCCCGTGCTACCGTTCCTTCGAATTTTAATGCATTCCTAGAGAAAGCTAAGTTGAAAGATGATGGTAGCAATTACACGGACTGGGTCCGTAACCTGAGGATTATCCTCATTGCTGCACAGAAGAATTATGTCCTTGAAGCACCGCTAGGTGACAAGCCCCCTCCCACTAATGTGGACGCTTTGAACGTCTGGCAATCGCGGTCTGATGACTACACGATAGTTCAGTGTGCCATGCTTTACGGCTTAGAATCGGGACTTCAACGACGTTTTGAACGTCATGGACCATATGAGATGTTCCAGGAGTTGAAGTTAATATTTCAAGCAAATTCCCGGATTGAGAAATATGAGATTTCCAATAAATTCTACAGCTGCAAAATGGAGGAGAATAGTTCTATCAGTGAACACTTGCTCAGCATGTCTGGGTACTACAATCATATGACTCAACTTGGTTGCAAGGTTGATGAGGATAGTGTTATTGATAGAGTTCTTCAATCACTGCCACCAAGCTATAAAGGCTTTGTGATGAACTATAATATGCAAGGGATGCAAAAGACAATTCCCGAGCTCTTCGCCATGCTCAAAGCTGCGGAGGTAGAAATCAAGAAGGAGCATCAAGTGTTGATGGTTAACAAGACCACTAGTTTCAAGAAAAAGGGCAAAGGAAAGAAGGGGAACTTCAAGAAGAATAGCAAGACAGTTGCTACTTCCACGAAGAAACCCAAATCTGGAGCCAAGCCTGAAACTGAGTGCTTCTACTGCAAGGGGACTGGACACTGGAAGCGGAACTGCCCCAAGTATTTGGCGGATAAGAAGGATGGCAAGGTGAACAAAGGTATATGTGATATACATGTTATTGATGTGTACCTTACTAATGCTCGTAGTAGTACCTGGGTATTTGATATCGGTTCGGTTGCTAATATTTGTAACTCGAAACAGGGACTACGGATTAAACGAAGATTAGCTAAGGACGAGGTGACAATGCGCGTGGTAAACGGTTCCAAAGTCGATGTGATCGCCGTCGGCACGCTACCTCTACATCTACCTTCGGGATTAGTTTTAGACCTAAATAATTGTTATTTGGTGCCAGCGTTGAGCATGAACATTATATCTGGATCTTGTTTGTTGCGAGACGGTTATTCATTTAAATCAGAGAATAATGGTTGTTCTATTTTAATGAATAATATCTTTTATGGTCATGCACCCTTAAAGAGTGGTCTATTCTTATTGGATCTCGATTGTAGTGATACACATATTCATAATATTGAAACCAAAAGATGCAAGGTTAATAATGATAGTGCAACTTATTTGTGGCACTGCCGTTTAGGTCATATTGGTGTAAAACGCATGAAGAAACTCCATAATGATGGACTTTTTGGAATCACTTGATTATGAATCACTTGGTGCTTGCGAACCATGCCTCATGGGCAAGATGACTAAAACTCCGTTCTCCGGAACTATGGAGCGAGCAACAGATTTGTTGGAAATCATACATACTGATGTATGTGGACCAATGAGTGATGAAGCACGCGGCGGGTATCGTTATTTTCTGACCTTCACTAATGATTTGAGCAGATATGGGTATATCTACTTAATGAAACACAAGTCAGAAACATTTGAAAAGTTCAAAGAATTTCAGAGTGAAGTAGAAAATCATCATAACAAGAAAATAAAGTTTCTACGATCTGATCGTGGAGGAGAATATTTGAGTTACGAGTTTGGTCTTCATTTGAAACAATGTGGAATAGTTTCACAACTCACGCCACCTGGAACACCACAGCGTAATGGTGTATCCGAACGTCGTAACCGTACTTTATTAGATATGGTACGATCTATGATGTCTCTTACCGATTTACCACTATCGTTTTGGGGTTATGCTTTAGAGACAGCTGCATTCACGTTAAATAGGGCACCATCTAAATCCGTTGATACGACACCTTATGAACTATGGTTTGGCAAGAAACCAAAGTTGTCGTTTCTTAAAGTTTGGGGCTGCGATGCTTATGTGAAAAAACTTCAACCTGATAAGCTCGAACCCAAGTCGGAGAAATGTGTCTTCATAGGATACCCAAAAGAGACTGTTGGGTACACCTTCTATCACAGATCCGAAGGCAAGATATTCGTTGCTAAGAATGGATCCTTTCTAGAGAAAGAGTTTCTCTCGAAAGAAGTGAGTGGGAGGAAAGTAGAACTTGATGAGGTAATTGTACCTTCTCCCGGATTGGAAAGTAGTACATCACAAAAAATTGTTCCAGTGATTCCTACACCAATCAGTGAGGAAGTTAATGATAATGATCATGAAACTTCGGATCAAGTTTCTGCTGAACATCGTAGATCAACCAGAGTACGTTCCGCACCAGAGTGGTACGGCAACCCAGTTCTGGAAATCATGTTACTAGACCATGATGAACCTACGAACTATGAGGAAGCGATGATGAGCCCAGATTCCGCAAAATGGCTTGAAGCCATGAAATCTGAGATGGGATCCATGTATGAGAACAAAGTGTGGACTTTGGTTGACTTGCCCGATGATCGGCATGCCATCGAAAATAAATGGATCTTCAAGAGGAAGACCGACGCAGACGGTAATGTTACTGTTTACAAAGCTCGACTTGTTGCGAAAGGTTTTCGACAAGTTCAAGGAGTTGACTACGATGAGACTTTCTCACCTGTAGCGATGCTTAAGTCTGTCCGAATCATGTTAGCAATTGCCGCATTTTATGATTATGAAATCTGGCAAATGGATGTCAAAACTACATTCCTGAATGGATATCTCAAAGAAGAGTTGTATATGATGCAACTAGAAGGTTTTGTCAATCCAAAAGGTGCTAACAAAGTATGCAAGCTCCAGCGATCCATCTATGGACTGGTGCAAGCATCTCGGAGTTGGAATATACGCTTTGATGAGGTGATCAAAGCATATGGTTTTATACAGACTTTTGGAGAAGCCTGTATTTACAAGAAAGTGAGTGGGAGCTCTGTAGCATTTCTAATATTATATGTGGATGACATATTGTTGATTGGAAATGATATAGAATTTCTGGATAGCATAAAAGGATACTTGAATAAGAGTTTTTCAATGAAAGACCTCGGTGAAGCTGCTTATATATTAGGCATCAAGATCTATAGAGATAGATGAAGACGCTTAATTGGACTTTCACAAAGCACATACCTTGATAAGATTTTGAAGAAGTTCAAAATGGATCAGTCCAAGAAAGGGTTCTTGCCTGTATTACAAGGTGTGAAGTTGAGTAAGACTCAATGCCCGACCACTGCAGAAGATAGAGAGAAAATGAAAGTCATTCCCTATGCCTCAGCCATAGGATCTATCATGTATGCAATGCTGTGTACCAGACCTGATGTGTGCCTTGCTATAAGTCTAGCAGGGAGGTACCAAAGTAATCCAGGAGTGGATCACTGGACAGCGGTCAAAAACATCCTAAAGTATCTGAAAAGAACAAAGGATATGTTTCTCGTTTATGGAGGTGACAAAGAGCTCGTCGTAAACGGTTACGTCGATTCTAGCTTTGACACTGATCCGGATGACTCAAAGTCACAAACCGGATATGTATTTTTATTGAACGGTGGAGCTGTCAGTTGGTGCAGTTCCAAGCAGAGCGTCGTGGCGGGATCTACGTGTGAAGCGGAATACATAGCTGCTTCGGAAGCAGCAAATGAAGGAGTCTGGATGAAGGAGTTCATATCCGATCTAGGTGTAATACCTAGTGCATCGGGTCCAATGAAAATCTTTTGTGACAACACTGGAGCCATAGCCTTGGCGAAGGAATCCAGGTTTCACAAGAGAACAAAGCACATCAAAAGACGCTTCAATTCCATCCGCGATCTAGTCAAGGAGGGAGACATAGAGATTTGCAAAATACATACGGATCTGAATGTTGCAGACCCGTTGACTAAGCCTCTTCCACGGGCAAAACGTGATCAGCACCAAGACTCCATGGGTGTGAGGATCATCACTTTGTAATCTAGATTATTGACTCTAGTTCAAGTGGGAGACTGAAGGAAATATTCCCTAGAGGCAATAATAAAGATGTTATTTGTATTTCCTTATATCATGATAAATGTCTTTTATTCATGCTAGAATTGTATTAACCGGAAACTTAGTACATGTGTGGATACATAGACAAAACAGTATGTCCCTAGTATGCCTCTACTAGACTAGCTCATTGATCAAAGATGGTTATGTTTCCTAGCCATAGACATGAGTTGTCATTTGATCAACGGGATCACATCATTAGGAGAATGATGTGATGGACAAGACCCATCCGTTAGCATAGCATTATGATCGTTTAGTTTTACTGCTATTGCTTTCTTCATGACTTATACATGTTCCTATGACTATGAGATTATGCAACTCCCGAATACCGTAGGAACACCTTGTGTGCTATCAAACGTCACAACGTAACTGGGTGATCATAAAGATACTCTACAGGTGTCTCCGAAAGTATTCGTGGTGTTGGCATAGATCAAGATTAGGATTTGTCACTCCGAGTGTCGGAGAGGTATCTCTGGGCCCTCTCGGTAACACACATCACAATAAGCCTTGCAAGCAAAAGACTAATGAGCTAGTCACGAGATGATGTGTTACGGAACGAGTAAAGAGACTTGCCGGTAACGAGATTGAACTAGGTATAGTGATACAGACGATCGAATCTCGGGCAAGTAACATACCGATGACAAAAGGAACAACGTATGTTGTTATGCGGTTTTGACCGATAAAAGATCTTCGTAGAATATGTAGGAGCCAATATGAACATCCAGGTTCCGCTATTGGTTATTGACCGGAGATGAGTCTCGGTCATGTCTACATAGTTCTCGAACCCGTAGGGTCCGCACGCTTAACGTTTGATGACAATCGGTATTATGAGTTTATGAGTTTTGATGTACCGAAGGTAGTTCGGAGTCCCGGATGAGATCACGGACATGACGAGGAGTCTCGGAATGTCCGAGACATAAAGATTGATATATTGGACGACTATATTCGGACACCGGAAGTGTTCCGGAAAAGTTTCAGATTTAACGGGATTGCCGGAGGGGGTTACCGGAACCCCCTACGAGGGGGGATGGTCCATAGTGGGCCTTAAGGGAAAGAGAGAGGCAGCCCATAGGGCTGGCCGGCGCCCCACCTAGGGTTCCTAGTTGGACTAGGGTTGGGGGGGGGGGGGGCGCCACCTCTCCTTTTTCCTTTCCCTCTCTTCCTTCTTTTGGTGATTCCTACTAGGAATAGGATTGCAATCCTATTCCTAGTAGGATTGCAACCCTAGACGCACCAAACAAGGGCCGGCCGGCCTCCCCCCTTGCTCCTTTATATACGGGGGCAGGGGGGCACCCAAAGACACACAAGTTGAATTGTTCCAGCCGTGTGCGGTGCCCCCCTCCACAGAAACACACCTCGGTCATACCGTCGCGGTGCTTAGGCGAAGCCCTGCGCCGGTGAATACATCTTATCCGTCACCACGCCGTCGTGCTGACGAAACTCTCCCGTGAAGCTCAACTGGATCAAGAGCTCGTGGGACGTCATCAAGCTGAACGTGTGCTGAACGCGGAGGTGCCATACGTTCGATGCTTGATCGGTTGGATCGCGAAGAAGTTCGACAACATCAACCGCGTCACTTGACGCTTCCGCTCGCGGTCTATGAGGGTACGTAGACACACTCTCCCCTCTCGTTGCTATGCATCTAGTAGATAGATCTTGCGTGATCGTAGGAAAATTTTAAAATACTACGTTCCCCAACACCAGGTCCATCATTGCAGCGGGATGAGGCCGGTGCGGCGGGATCTTCTGTGACGCAGGTGACTCCGCTACACGATGCTGCTCCATCCCCGCGCATAGAGGATCCAGCCTCTGGTTCTGCTGAAGCTGCTGCGGACCCCACCGAATCCACCTCGGGATCAGAAGCTGCATCTCCCATGGGATCTTTTGCGCCGGAGCCAACCACGTCACGATGCACTTGTCTTCAAAGGGGGGTAATACAACCAGTAAATTACAAACGTATGACAAAATTTGGAATGATCTGCTCCACAGGTGAACCAGGCGAGCCATATTCACTTGAAGAAGCCCTTGGTGATGCCAACTGGAAACAAGCAATGAAAGAAGAGTACATGGCCTTAAAACGGAACAACACATGGCACTTGGTTCCTCCACGACAAAGTACAAATCTCATTGACTGCAAGTGGGTTTTTAGGATTAAGAGAAAAATCTGATGGCACCATTGACCCTTACAAAGCATGGCTTCTAGCAAAGGGTTTTAAACAACGGTATGGCATAGACTATGGGGATACCTTTAGTCCAGTTGTAAAAGCTGCCACTATTCGTCTTGTTTTGTCCATTGCTGTTTCCAGGGTCTGGAGTCTCAGACAGCTAGACGTACAGAACACATTTTTGCATGGTGTTCTGGAAGAGGATGTGTACATGAAAGAACCTCCTGAGTTTGAAAACAAGAATGCACCCTCTCATGTATGTAAACTTGACAAAGCTTATATGGATTGAAACAGGCTCCTCGAGCATGGTACTCACGGTTGAGCCATAAAATGCAAGCACTTGGCTTCATTCCCTCAAAGTCTGACACCTCTTTGTTCATTTACAACAAATGCAACACTCACATATTTGTCCTCATCTATGTTGATGATATTATTGTCACAAGTTCATCTAATGAGGCTATCACAGGACTATTGAAGGATCTAAGTGCAGAGTTTGCTCTGAAGGACCTTGGAGACTTGCATTATTTTCTAGGGATAGAAGTGAAGAAACATGAGAATGGTCTTCATCTCTCCCAAGAGAAGTATGCAACAGATCTGGTAAAAAAGGCTGGTTTCCAAGGGTGTAAACCCTCACCTACTCCACTATCCAGTTCAGAAAAATTGTCCCTTACAGAAGGGCAGCCCTTGGGTCAAGATGACAGTACAAGATACAGGAGTCTGGTAGGTCGCTTCAATATTTGACACTTACACGGCCTGATATCTCATTTGCTGTTAATAAGGTCTGTCAGTTTCTTCATGCACCCATCACAGTTCACTGGACTGCTGCAAAGCGTACAGTTCGATATGTCAAGAATACTCTCAATATTGGTCTGAATTTCAGTAAGTCTTCATCTACACTTTTGAGTGCTTTCTCAGATTCTGACTGGGCAGGCTGCCTGGATGACAGGCGGTCCACTGGTGGCTTTGCAGTATTTTTTGGTCCCAATTTAATTTCATGGTGTGCAAGAAAACATGCAACTGTCTCTCGATCCAGTACAGAGGCAGAATACAAAGCATTGGCAAATGCCACAGCTGAGATCATATGGGTGCAATCACTACTAAAGGAACTTGGTGTCAAAAGTACTCAAGCTCCGTGTTTATGGTGTGACAACCTGGGTGCTACATACTTATCTGCAAATCCAGTGTTTCATGCTCGAACCAAACACATTGAAATTGATTTTCACTTTGTCAGAGAACGAGTGGCTCAGAAGAAACTTGACATACATTTTGTGCATTCCAAGGATCAGATAGCAGATGGATTCACAAATGCTCTTCCCACACGAAGCTTCGAAGATTTCAAGCATAATCTCAACTTGATGAAGTTATGAATAAGGGAGGGTGTTAAACAAAGTTCAGTAGAGGATTACTTGCGCATGTAGACTAGGTAGTTAGGAAGGATATTTATCTCAAACTTAGTCCTTATCTCTACCTATTTCTTCTCTCTCAAGATTGTAATCCTAACTACTGTATGCGCTATCCAGGGAGGTGCGCCCCTAGCCTATATAACACGCAACAGCGCTCCCACGATGGGTAAGACGCTTTCACCTATTTCCACATACAATACTTGATTTTGATTGCCAAACCATGAAAATAGAGGAATGCCAAAATCATTCAAGTCAATTGTGTTGTGGCTCCCATTATGGAAGATCACTAAGCATACATGGCCTTGTATGGTATGATAGATCTCTACCGCAACATCTTGTATCTCTGTTCTGGAGCTTTGATCTACCTCTCTGAAATCATCTTCTTCATCTTGCCTTTCAAAAATATCCATTACCCACTGAGGAAGCTTCAATGTGCGATTGTCCTCTGGAGTTCTCTTCGACTTTTCCACCTCGAGCGATCGACGTGAATGATCTTGTTGAATTTCTTCAACAAAGATGGCAGAGGGTCCTCAGCTATAGTTCTAAGCATGGCCGAAGCAGCCAACCCATGGCATCCACCAAAATAGATAGCCTTGTGTGCAGTATTGCTCGTATCTTCTAGATAAGGGATTATCTCTTGCATCGCCTCTTCGATGGTCGCCACAAAGATCTCCTACATTAGTTGATGCAAATTAGTTGAGCAAGCTCACTTTAATTAGCAGTTGTCGTGCAGTGAATATATATGCAAGAGGTGCATCCACTATCAGAGCTAATCACGATTAAGTTAGTCCTATCCGGCTCGGACATAGTGGCACGTACTTCTTGTGTGTACGTGCATGCTTGTACTGGAGAAATTGCTGGCCTCGTGCAGGCCGCATGGTAAGCTGGAGACGGGGAGGCGCACGGCTGAGAAGCTCACAGAGTCAGAAGAATGGGGCTCAGCGAGCTACGTGCTGATGCCATACATCGACGCGATGCTTCCCCAGTGGCACGACGTTGGCTTGTGCTCGAAGTAGAATGCATGCGGCTGGATGCATCTCAGGAACGAGGTACACATTGTCACATCACCAAAACCACTAGCAAAAACCACTCTAATAAGGGTTAGGGGGTGATTCAGATGGTTTAGGAAAGCCTAGGGGGTTAGATACCCGGTTTTGGACATCAGGGGGTTAAGTGGCCGATTTGTGAAACCCCAGGGGGTTATTTGGACTTGTTTCCCCGTCCGTCCGTCCGTCGGTTACCTCCAAACCAATCAATGAAGGAGGGAGGAAAAAGGAGCCAACTTTGTTTGCTTATTTGCTTTACTTTACTTTCTCCAAACAACTTAACTTGCTTGGATTGGAACACGCCTTCCTTCCTTTACTTTGAATTCGAATCCCGATTTGAATTTGAATTTGAATTGAATAATGTCTCTCTCAACCTACATGGGAGCCCTTTTTTCCCATGTAATAAATAAATAAATGAAAATCCAACATATTTATACAAGATGAAATATTCATGCGAAACACACAACACAACAACATGGGTAATACAGTGCGCTAGGCCTCGAGACACCGAAAACTCCTTCTCCCGCCCCAGATGATGATTGGATCACAAGATCCTCATAAACATGTCATCAACTCTAGAATATTCCGCTTGCTTGTATTGAGATCATACGCCGCAAACTTGTATTGGGATATATTCTATTTTTGATGTTTCAGAGATCCCAGTTGAAATATTTAAGAAAATATTAAGTTCTGCACAAACACATCAGAGAAATACACATCATATTTTTTTCATACTGTTAGCAAACTTGTATTGGGATGAAAGTTGATATAAATTTTGAGTAACGCCTCGACACTGCTGCTTCATCGCCGCCTTCTGCTCCCGTTCGCTTCCCTGCAACACCATGTCGACCACCTTCCCGAGGGAGGCGTCATTGACCAAGTCGTCCGGCCTGATATCCTTGCTGAAGGTGCCAGTGTCGTAAACCGTGAAAAAGATCTACTCCACTTTCCTCGGCAGCGGCAACAGTGCGGGCCTCTTCACGGCTAAGGAGCTCCCCGCCTCGTACTCCTCGACCTCGCGCCAGGAAAAGGCGGTCGGCAAAGTCAGTTGCTGTTTAGGAGTACTGAAAACATTTTTTAAAATTTCAGAATATTTTATAAAAATGTAAGTAATATTTGAAACAAGAATAATAAAGTCCAAAAATGAAATAAATAAATAAAAAGGATTATTTTTTACTTAGTCTTTGGCCCAACTAGGCGATGACATCGCTCCCGTCAAGCGCCTGTTGAGCCGGCCCAAGCGTTGGCGAATGTGAAAAAAGTTCATCAATTTTAAAATTAAATATTCACGGATTTGAAAAAAACTCGCAGATTGGCAAAAAGGTTCACTAAAATAAGTTGCAAAAACTAAGTTAATTTTTTCTAAAAAGATTCACAAATTTGAGAAAAACTTCACGAATTTGATTTTTTATTTGCAAAAATTTCATGCATTTTAAAAAAAGGTAAAAAAGGGAAATAAATAAAATCCAATTTGGCAAAATGAATTAATAGGCTCAATTGGGCTACGCCATCGCTCCCGTCGGGCGCCAGTTGGTCAAGCCCAAACGTTCGTGGATGTGAAAAAAGTTCATTGATTTTTAAAAAAGTGTTTGCAGATTTGCAGGTTCACTAAAATATGTTGCAAAAAAATAATTAATTTTTTTGAAATAGATTCACAAAATTGAGAAAAAGTTCATGAATTTTTTTTTATTTTAAAATTTCATGCATTTGAAAAAACATAAAAAAAGGGGAATAAAAAAAATCCAATTTGGTAAAATGAATTAATAGGCCCAACTAGTCTACTCCTGTCGGGCGCCTATTGGATCATTAATAACAAGAGCAGGAGATGCATACTAGGCGCTAGCAATCAAGTTAAGAACGAGCTAGCGATCAGGATTATTAAAGATGCAGATTATATGTTAAAATAGGAAGCTGGAGATGGATTGCAAAGAAAGGAGATTGAGATCGATCTCTAGGTAATGGAACCAAATAAATACTCAGTTGATATATATATATATATATATATATATATATATATATATATATATATATATATATATATATATAATTCATTCCATGTACATCATCACACCAAGGCATGCGTGCATTCTCAGTCAAGCATGCATACACATTTTTGAATGACAACACACCTTGCAAACTCAGCACACACATGAGCAGCAAACAAACCACACCAACAATGATACATAAGTCTTGTGCACGGAGACACACTCAAAACGATTAAACATGTAGACAGCCAGCACCACTTTATTCTTCAGCAAGGAAACACACAACCACCTCCAGGAAAACAACACACAACCACCTCTTGGAAACGGTGGAAGAAGCCGGCCGTTGTTGTAGGCTTTGCCGCCATCCATCCATCAAACCTACACAACACAGGGAATGCCGAAACAAATGAATCCATCATTGAAAGCATAAAGCAGTAGATCCAATAATTTGCTTGCTTGCTATACACATACACATACACATGCAGGAGCAGGATTGATTAGACTGTTTGCTTTCTCAACATATATCTGTATTTACTATATTTGCGGTTCTTCAGATATTAGTTACAGACCACAAATGCACAAGGAAAGACGTACCTGAACAGTTTGTCCAGCTCACCAGAGAACTGATCCTCTAGGCAGGGGCTTCTTGTAGTACGCCGAGTGGCGCGGCTGGAAGAGGGAAGGATCGTGGCCGGCCTCCAGCCCGTCCCACTCCAGCTTCTCCCACCAGTCCTTCTCACAGTCCACGACGGGACGGCTGTCTCGGCCGACGGCCGGGAGCCGCCTGAGACCCCAGCACCCCCTGACCCGGATGGTCGCAAGCTTGGGAGCAAACATCTTGGCCTCGCATATCTGTTCCAGCTTGAAGAGCTGATGCAAGTATATATGCTTCAGGTTTGGGAATTCCAATACTCCTTTATGGTATCTAGCTATTCTTTTCAGAATCTCTGGCTCCACCGGGAACACCTGCCTTAGGTTACCACAGAAGGCAATGTGAAGGGTCTCCAAGCTTGTGAAGGTGTATAGCATTGACATCACTAGGACAAATGTGAGTCTCGGGCAGGAGAACAGGTGTATGCTCTGCAGTTTCGCAAAGGAGCAATCATCTTCAACATTGATTGTCCTCTCTTTGCTCCAAATGCAATGGGTCATCAGCAGATCAGCCGCACAAAAGTTCACTAGTTCTGGAAATCTGATGTATCCATAGATAGTATTGAAGATTGTATGCATCTTGGGGCATCTCACTACATGACAAGATTCCAGATTTCTCCATAAAAGTTTCTCACTTTCTATGCACATCAAGTGTTCTCGGATGACAGTTGTGATGGAAGAATTGTCATGCACATGCAGCGACTCAACACAGTCCATCACAAAGATGATTGCCTTAATTGTTTCTTTGCGCTGTCCATTAGCGTGGCTAAGTCCCTTACCAATCTCAACATGGCAGCCAGACAGCTGAAACTGCATTCCATTGCTGTAGTCATGATCTACAAATATATTGCCAACAGAGACATCAGTGTAGGTGGTGCAAGTATTGGAGGATAATGACTTAGGTTGAGAAGGAAATATTATTTGCCAACTATTACAAGGGCCCATCTTCTCCTTCATGTAGCTTTGTCCTTTAACATTGGAGTTACAAGGGACACAAAGATTTAGATGGAACCTATTGCTCTTCCAACAGAATCGAGTGCTGCTCTGTAATACCAAGGACTGAAAAAACCTCATGTCAGTTATAGTAACATACACGTCATGTAGTTTTGTTTGAATGGGACAGACCGAGGAATCAATGTGCAGCACTTTCAGTGTTCGCAGACCCTCTTTTGGCCATAAAATGGCATGGAGCTGCATACATCCCAGTAGATTAATTTGTTGGAGGCATGGGACCTGCACCACCGGAGTTGTGAGGTCAAGTGTCTTGACTCTTGTGCCTGAAAGGTCCAGCTTCTCAAGGTTTGGAAGTGATCCACGCAGTATGAAGTCAGACAATCTTGCACAGCCAACCAGTGAGATGTGGCTTACTTTGGCTTCCTTGTAATCATCCTTTCTTGGTCTGGCATCTAAGCTGAATGATTCAAGTGATGGAGGGAGTCCTTCAACATGCTCCAAACCAGCACAACCATCTAGAACCAGAGTCTTGAGGCTAGTTGAACTTGACAAGCTGGGCAAGCCTGTCTCCAAAGAGCATGTAGGGTCAATAACTCGAAGCTTGTGAAGATTTTGTGGTTGTCCCAATGCAAAAATGATGTGCCAAAACATTCCATTCTTTATATGTACTTCCCTAATGTTTGTAGCCATCTGCTTTATTATCTCTGGTGATGAAGGCAGATGCCAGTCTGTATTGTGTATGTCTATCACCCATAGGCTCTTAAAAAAATCCATATCTTGCTTCTCATCTTCTTCTACTCGCTGGTCCTTGCAGCCATCTAATCCAAGGAACCTTAAGTTGTGGCAACAACAAAAAGGAGGTGCAGAAAAACTGAACGTGCAGTGGCATAACTTGAGCACCCGAAGTTTGTCCGATTGCCGAAACATGTCATTAGGTAAGGGTCTTAATGGAGGATCTGATCCGCTTGCGACTGCAGCAAGGAAAAATGATGTTGATTCTGGATGCACAAGAGAGCTGTCCTTGGATAATATCCATCGTTTCAGAGGAGTCTTCAGTTTATGGCCAAAAGAGGGCAACACATTAGATGAATAATCCCCTATATTTATGTTTTGATGCATAGCAGCTGCAACCTCCCATGCTTCATCACCCTGACCTCCTTGTATAATCCCATCGCAGACCCAATAGTTAGAAGCATGTGTGGCCCAGTCATAGTCCATGATATTGCCTCCTTGAGAATTTAATGACAACATATACATGCAACACTTGGTAGCTGCTTCACCAAGCTTACCTGTGTACCCAGTAATTTCTCCAGCCTCTATTTGAAGCAAAAAATTCCACCTCCGAAGGCTGAGTGTATCATAAAGAAAAAGATGGGAATCATCCACCTTCTCAGTAATCCGTGGGATGAGCCGAAGCCTTCCTCGGAATGTCCACAACACCTTAATATCAGAATATTCTCCTTGAGGAATACCAGAAGCACTGAAATTAACCATATCATTGCTTCCATTATGAAATACCACCAAACATCTTTGCCCAAACAGGACTTGAAGGATCTCTCGCCCAACCAATCTTATTTCAGCTCTTGAGCCTTCATTTATCCCTTTGAAATCATCTTCTTCATCTTGCCTATCAAAAATATCCATTACCCGCCGAGGAAGCTTCAGTTCTTGTGCGATTGTCTTCTGGAGTGCTCTTGTGCTTTTCCACCTAGAGCAATCGACATGGATGATCTTGTCGAATTTCTTCAGCAGAGATGGCGGAGGGTTTTCAGCTATAGCTCTAAGCACCGCTGAAGCAGCCAGCCCACCCGTTCCATCAAAATAGATGGCCTTGTGTGCAGTATTGCTTGTATCCTCTAGATAAGGGATTATATTTGTAACCGCTCTGTCGATGGTGTCCGCATCAATCCTCTGCATAATTAGCTGATAACAATGAGTTGAGGTCGCCCACATTAGCATTTTCCCTATAGTAATGTATATGGAAAAGGTGCACCAACTATTTCTTCTTTTTATTATTAGAGTCGAGAATAATTAATTAAACTGCACACATGACCGTCACTCAGCATATATACAATTTCAGTGTTTATGTGTCCACGGCCATACAATTTCAGTTTTTATGTGTCCGTGGGCGTGGGATGCCTAGCTAGCTAGCGTTTTTCCACCGAAGAAATATTCTGGCAAAACTGAAGAGCTCTAGGAAGCCACAGCCTGCAACAGGGAAATTACCACGGAAGGACCCTTTGCCTTCAACGAAGAAAGATTAAACAAAAACAAAAAACTGTCGGTGAGGTGTGTCCACCATGATCAACTATAGCTCAACTCCTTGAGTTTTTGTTCTTGTTAGGAACAGTACAACAGTAATTAAACTGCAAGGATGAGCAGATGACTTGAGCATCTCTGCGTTCGTCAGAGGAAGGAAGGCGGGAATGGGGGGCTAATGGCAGAGAAATTAGTTAAGCTGGTAGCTGTTGGAGAAGGGTACGTCCCCTTGTACTGCCTTCAGATTTAAAGGGCTAATTAATTTCAGCAAGAATTGCATCGCCTACTTGTGTGTGTGTGTGTGTGTGTGTAATCTTGGTCCACTTCCCTTCGGCATCCAGATCGGGTGAGGCAGGTCACCCATCGGCGCCGGGGCGCCTCTCCCTGATGTGGGTCGCCGCGACTCGCCTCCGGTGATGACGCAAGGCGCCGGCGTGGTGGTGGGCGGAGGTGGTGGAGCTGCAGGCGACTGGGAGTTCGGGTGGTGCGGGCCGCTCGGCGTGTCCGCGTGGTCACGATGGCCATTGTTGTGGTGGCCGGCGGCTCTTCGATCGCTGGCGGCGGAGGCGTCGTTCGGCCTGGATCTCGGGGCGGCGACCCTGGAAAGTGGCGGCAGGTGAAGCTCGGGCTGCCCGCAGCAGCATAGCGTGGTGTTCTCCCTGTCCAAGGCGAATCTGCGCCGGCGATCTGGTGGCTTTGTCTCCGGATTGGTTTGGATCAGAGACGATGACGAGTGCGCCGGATCCCTCTCGACGGCTCTCACGGTTTGGAGAGGTGGGCTGGCATCCCTCCTCCCAGGCTCTAGTGGTGGCACCTACATGTAGTAACCAGTGTGCCAAGGGCTCCCACGGTGGCAGTGCTGTTGTTGATGGTCGACGGATCTAGGCGGCTGGATTACTTGGGAGAGATCCGGGTGAAAACATGATCCGAGTAATTTACCTATTTTTAGATTTGGTCGCAACTTCACTATTGATGCATCTATTAGAAATATTCTCATAAGTAACTTTGAAAGACCAATGAAGAAGGGTAATGTACTTGGTAGCAATAATATTGTTACAGAGCATATCGATCAACCCATTGCGCCAGTTATAAAGACCGATAGTGTCTTATCATTGCAGCCAAGATTTTCCCCATTGCTTTATCCAAAGTTCATATCTAATTGGGTAGTTTTGCCTATTTCTTACTTGGCTTACACTTGGTCTCAATTGAGACATGTATATTCTAACTATCTTTGTTTCAAACATTTAAAGCCAAGGTTAAATTCTACTGCGAAAACCGATGCTAGTATAATATCTTATACAATGTCTTGGCGAAAAGAATGTGAAAGAAAGTTCATAGTCGAATGAAAAGATGCCAAATCTGAACCATTCAATTGCTCAGTTCCAAAGCCGATCTCACAATCAGATCGGCTAGAAAATATAAAAATTTGCTTCAATTCAGGCATGATGTGATCAACTATTTGAGTTGTTGCTGAAAAATAATTACATTAGAATTCTTGATCACCACGTCAAGCCATCAATCTAAGGACGAACATATAGTAGGTTGCATCAGTAGTACAAACATAATTTCGAGGATTGCAGTATGTTTCATAAAATAGTTAAATCGGCAATTGATAAAGGACGATTGAAATTTGTTGAAACACCAAAGAATGACTAGTCTATTCAGATTGGTCCTGATGGCAAAAACTTTTTGCATCAGGTTCTTCAAGCCAATCCATTTAAAAAGAAGATAAAAACTACATGTGACGGGGTCAAGCTTTGAAGTAAAGAAGTTGTTGTAGAGCACAATAAATATAAAATTGAGTGCAAGAATTTCATCAGAGCTACAATGAAGACGCGAATGACTGAGGGGCAGCAAGCAAATCCAATGATCGATGAAAGCAAATCAAAAGAAAAGAAAGGCCGAAATAAGCGCAAGTGTAAGAGATCAAAAATCACCTTCGCTGAATTAGTAGATAAATATCAAAAGAAGAGTGAAGAGGAGAATGCTTATCGGCCAAATCATGCGAAGAAACCCAGATCACCCCCAAGGCGCAAATATGAGGACCGGTATTAGAAAAGTGAGAATTTCAATGCAACATATGCATATCCTTATTTTGGGACGCCAATAGCAATGATGTGGATGCCGCCCTATGCTCATGTAGATCCATATCAATCGTGGTACATGTATGATACAATGGCACATTCTTCATCTTATTTTAGACCATCTCACCGATATTATGCAGCTCCAAGGAAAATAACGTTTGAACAATCACATGTCAAAGACCGTTCCAATTGTAAAGAATCGGTCCAGAGCTCAAGGGGGAAGAAAGGTGTGGTCAAGCAAGTTTACCGCGTGAAAAGAGATGGTCGTAAGGGTGCTACTTCAGATTTGATCTCAAATGAAAAAGAGCCAATTAAAATGTTGACATTGGCTACTAGAGACAATGAGATGAGTCGGTCAAGTGCCAACTATGAAGAAAAGAAGTTGAGAGTGCACAAGACCAAAAAAGAATTACCATTGATCGAAATAGAATCACAGTTGAGCTGAAAAAGAAGAACATGACGTGCGTTCCCAAAGTGGGCAATCAAAACAAAAATGATATGCAAGCTTTTGTTGCAACAAGTACACCAAAAATGAAGAAAGAGAAAAATGAAAGCAGTAAAAAATTCAGCCAAAGGTTTTCATCACCTGATCAAAATCTTCGGTTGGCACATTATCCATATTCGTCAAACATGTCATTGATATCTTTGCCATGGAATTCATCCCCAGGCATGATCGGTTACCCTCCATGGGCTTATTTTGATCCATGGATGCAATATAATTTCACACATCATGCAAGGGTATTACCATATCATCATACGTTCGCTTAGCTATACACAATTATTGTCCTAAGAGTATAGATGGATGATATATATCTGTCATCCTAAAGAATAAGAAAAATGGCTGATGGAGTGTTGACATCGTGCTTAGAACAAACTCTGTGCAAGTTATTTTTCGATACACAAGCTTTGCCGAAAAACAGGGAGGCATGTCTTGACACCAGATTTTTCCATGGTTAAAAACCCAATTAAGATGGCCTCAAATGAGGAAGTGATATATATGAAAACTTTACGTATTATCGACATGAACATCTTTAAAGTTTGGATCATCGCCATCCGTTCTCATCTCGATGACCGAAGTTGTGCTCAAAGTACTAGGATTTTGTATGCAGAGTACTATTCGGCCGATTAGGCCTCCAATACAGCCTCATAGGAGAAACATTTATACACGGATTGTCTTCGCCTCGTCGAATCGATCGATTTTGATGTAAAAATCGTCTCAATCTTTGCTCGTATGCAAAAGTTAGGCCCACTGGAGTGGGGCTTGTCACGAGCCAAAAAGTATCGTGCCCCATCAGACACTCATATAGCTGATGTCTGATGGGTAACGCGAGTAGTTGTCTATTTTGCGCGAGCTATTCGGCCTTCATGATGGACTTGAATCGAAAAATGTTCAACATGAAAATTGTCTGTCTCGTTGAAACTGTTAAATTTGCTTTTGGGTGCATCTTCATCCGAGGTCGTTTGTGGCCTGTGAGAACCAAAAACCGAACGGATGTCTCACACTTACCTAAATCCGAGTTATGTTAATTTTGAAAAGATTTGGACCAGATTTGGTGTCCTTTTATTGTATGGGAAGTCCAGCCGCCTCTAATAGAGAAGAGGTGATGGCCGATTGAACAACACACAATCGAACAAAACAATCTACTAACTTTTCGTGTTCATCTACTTTTTATCTCTCTTCCTTGTTCTTCTTCTTTCTCGTTCTTTGTGAAGGAGGGTAGTGATCCACGAGGTCCGAGGGGGGGCCTGGTCAACCTAGGGCAGCCCATAGCCGCTGCTTGCCCTGATGGGGTCCCTCCCGGGCGTGCGGAGTTTCGGGTCTACAAAAACGCCCGCCAGATTGCTTGTGTACCGGGTTTCCGGACAGGTCTCCTTCGACGTGGGCTGCGGTGTATCCTCGACGACGCAGTGAGGTGTTCGTGTGCGAACATGTTGATTAGTACGTAGGAGGCGACGGAGAAATGAAATCATATCCCCAGTTGCTACCAGCTATCAACCAGAATGTTGAAAGGATTTCAACAACATAATCACGCCGCCCCTCAAATTTTGACGTACTGTAGCTAGCATATCTTAGAAATTTAAAATGGCAGGAATAGTGACTACTATATATACGTACTAGTACTGGTTTTGTCAAAAAATTAAAGTATACATACGTACTGCATGCAATTACCACGGATGTGTTAATTAGGCCGCACTGCGGCATTTTTGCATGGGTGCATTGCCTTGCATTTATATGCTCTCTTTCTCTCTCTCCATTGGCTGAAAAAAGAAAATTACATGCTCTCCCCGTTAGACTAGACGATACTCCAGTGTATGTGGGGCATACATGCATTGATCCTAAATTTTCAGGCTGACACTGCTTCGCATGCATGGATGGATGGATGGATGGATGGATGGATACTGGAGAAGCAGATGCTTGCCAAAGCATCCATCCATGACTGATCAATTCTTTGCTTGGGGTTGCAGCAAAGTAAAGAACGAAGATGGAATTGTCTCTGTTTTTTTGCTTCTTCCTCCTTTTCCTTTCTATTTGAATAAAGCAAAGGGTAAAAGGAGGGTTTTTGTATTCCTTATGAGAAGGAGCTGTTATAGTTTCAGTCCTTCACAAGGTAATGTTCTTTTTCCTCTGTGTTGATTTGTTCGTCATGCATTTTAGTTGCAGAAATTACAAAAGTGCATTGTAGATTGCCAGGTCAAGTAAAGAATGAGCCATGTGTAGACTGAGGTAATGCTCTCCATGATTGCCAGGTCAAGTAAAGAATGAGCCATGTGTAGACTGAATGTACCTTTTTTGTTTTTGTTTGGAAAGGAGGATCACTACATCATGAATGTACCTAGCTATAAATCGGTAATGCTTATATGTGTGCACTGCACTGCATTGAGACGAGGGAACAACTATGCGTGCGTGTGTCCACTGATTGTCTGTGTGTTAGTTTGATTGTGGCCACCATTTCTTTATCCTTGGACCGAGTTAATGAACATGTAAGTATTGAAAGTATAATTTTGTATTCAAAAAAAAAATTAATACCTGGCATGCTTTTTTTCCGTGATAATATATAGCATGCTTACTTGTTATATTTTGAACAAGAGCCATGTGTAGATCTATATTATAACAAGAATTGAAATACTATTGCTACTATAGATTGTGGGAACTGCATGCTTGTATTTCACACAAAAAAGAAGAAGAATTGCATCCTCCTTTTCTATAAAAAAATACCTCTCGTGGCATGATGACTAATATTTCAATGAAGACCCGGTAAAGGTACGAAGCCCGAGATGTTAGGCTAACCCATCATCAATCTACACCTCCAGATGGATCTCCGATTATTTTATTTTCGCTAGCACCTGGTGGACATCAGAAGAGCCTAGGAGTTAGTTAAGTTTGTGCATGAACAAAATGAATATTGTCAGCCGATGTTATTTTGGAAACAATCTAAACAGCTAGCAATTAGAGAAGAATATTTAAAACCATATATATAGTAGTAGTAGCAATAAGTGTGTACCTTACTCTACAGGCAAATACACCGATCTTGTGTGGTGATGATGATGAATAACACAAGAATTGGTATGTATCTGTCGATAACCGTTAACTGCAAAAGAGGTAGTAGTCGCATAAGAAGAAAGATGTTTATGTGAGGTGGTATGGAGGAGGAGCAATGAATGAATGAATGAATGAATGG
>LR738715.1:898759830-898793237 GCA_902687465.1 Secale cereale
CCCCCCCCCCCCCCCCCCGGTTCATCTCCAGCATAGGTTTCCTTCCTTTTTTCATTTCTTTTCTTTACATAGATATGCTCTCCTGTAACAATCAAAGAACTGCCGAGTCAGTGGTTTCTCTCTAATCAACCCAACACTACAAAATACAAAGATTCATGCTGACGCAATATTAAAAATATCCGACCATATGCTGCTTGCATCACAAAATTCAACCATAATAATTGGAAAATCAATCTATGTCAGAGAACTAGGAGAAAAATATCAGGAACCATTGTATGAGCTAGAATACCAGCTTGCCATGTCACCATGGCAGGGGAGGTCACCGCGCCAAGGACAGTGCCATCGCTGCGCCCATTTTCCAAAGCAAAGAAAAACTAAGCCACGGGCAAAACACAAGATGGGATCGAAGAATAAGAAATAGATGCACAAGGAGATGGCCAAAGGACTGTACCCCTTTTCAACTTGTGGAAAATAAATGAAACAAAGCTCAATCGAGAGGTTACCATCAAAAGAAAATAAATGGCTAACTATTCACATGCAAACTAAATGTCCATCGCCCGGTTCATGGCTTGTGATGATGACAATAACCAGTGCACATCACGACAATAACCGATGCACAACAAAAGTGATCGAGCAGCAGTAGATGATAAGAGATCATACACGAGCAATGCGAGCAAGTAAGGATTAGAGGTTCTGATTAAGATAGCCAACCCATTTAACAGTAGCCACCATGACAATAGTCCATGAAAATAAAATCCCACATATTCCAGCAACGTGACAAGCATTGTTCCATTGCAGAAAATAGGATAAGCTCAAGTTCCAGACGAAAGGGGAACAAGTCTAACAGACCAGGGACTCACTATGTGGTAGTAAAAGAAGAGGCAGTCGTGGGAGCCGACGCCAAGGTTACGGGGCGACAACCCCGTTGTCTAGTATGCTGCCAGCCAACAAACTCTAGGTGTGCAATCTGTCTATACATCATAGCTTTGAATACTGAGAGTTGCAGTTCAAGATATTCTAACATATTCATAGGCAGTTTACATACAAGGTGCCAGAAACCTACATGTGCAAACAGTAGCCACCAGTTCGCACCAACAAGAGCCACATGTCCACATGCACGCGACACCAGGACCAACCTGCTAATACATCAAGAGAAGTCAAAATTAAACTAGGGAATGATAGCCAAAACAGAATTCGCAGGAGAGGAGGGGACCAGTGGCCTTACCACTAGCTATGCCGGAGTGGAACAAGAATCCGGGCCACCGGACATGCAGCGCCGAAAGCTTCAGAGTGGAAGAAGAATCACAGCGTACACCACATGGTGGCTCTCTCCTGCACCTTGCTTGACACGATGAAGCCCTCGCCCTCTATATCGTGATGATGTTGTACCATCTCAAGCAGAAGGACAAGACACATAAAAAGTCTTGAGCTCCAATCGGAAAGTAAGAGAACAAATCATGGGGATCAAGAAAAGAAAGGTGCAGGTAGCTCACTTGTCCTTGAAGCTGGACCTGAGCTCTGTGGACTCGAGCTTGGTGGCGGCTAGACCCATGTTCTCCTGATATATACAAAGAAAATGAATCAGGTCTCTCTAATGGACACAAGACAAAACAAACATATGACTAAATAAGTGAAAAATAAGTTAAAAATCTCTTCGGGTTGTACAATAGCCTAACAAGAAGCCTTGAGTTGGAAATAACCAGACTTCACAAAATTTAGAGAAACCAAGATTGAATTCAAACAATGCCATGTTAACAAGTAAACGAGACCTATAACCGTTGCAAGATTGCAAATAAATGCAAATTTCCTAAAAAAGAATACCAGATTGCTCAAAGATCAAATCACAGCAGGCCAATATTAATATCAAACCATCAAACTGTATATATACATGGTGATCGTCTTCAGCATGTAGAGAGAGTACTTGAGCAGACAAAATATTACCCAAAGTTACTGTGTCATAGCGTTGATCTTATACATAGCAGGGGCATCGTACTGTCAACATTATCAAAGAATGTATACCCACGGCTCCATCTTAGATAGAGGAGATAGAGTGGATAGAGAGAGGAGATAGAGAGAGGAGACCAAGGACTTGCCTGCACCAAGAAAGTGACAGTGAGGTCCACAAAATTCATGCTCTGGGCAATGATATATCTTGGCCAGCATCCTCAACCACCACAATGACCATTGTCCTTTTCCTTCCAGGTAGAATGGCGATCCCTGGGATCAAGCAACAACCCTAAGATAACAAGGAAAGCAAAGTGGTCAGTGCTTGACTCAAATTCTAAAAGGTCTAGCTGGGACCATTTAAAATATTTTCTTTTCAGGACTTTACTTTGGCGCAACCCACACAAATTAATATAACTGCATAATAAGCTAACAAATAAACTTAAGTTGCACCCGCTATGATAAATAAAAACAATTGCACCCATAATAGTAGATTCAGAGTCGATAGCATTTTTTTCATGTCAGTACAGCACACCAGTAGTATTCTTGTCGGAAATTTAATGCTAAGAATAAGAAACCCATTCAAAGTTCATACAAATACACCAGTAATATGTTTGGTGTCTGAGTTGATGTAGAAGAAGCTTTTGCTATATGTATGTTGGTATACATGTTTCATATAATATATGTTGATATTTGTTCTTTCCATTATGACACATCACCAATTCTTCGACCTCAATCTTCTAGTTCTGCTATACATACTGAAAATGTTAGGTTAATGGATAATTGGATATTTCTCTCGATATGGTTGAGTAAATTTATTAAATCTCATGAGAAGGCTGGGATGGAGATTTTTATGGCTAGAAGTGAAACCAACCCCTCCTGAAGCTGAGATCCTACATCATGGACATGTGGACTACATTCTGATGGATCTTTCAAATATGAACCTAGAAGAGTTGGAAGATCTTGAGCTCCAAGGAAGATAAGCCTCATTAGGCACTGATCTGAATCAGTGATGCTTACAAATAAATACAAATAACATGATTAGAGAGAGGTCTCTATCTAATCAACCCAAGATAGCACAATACAAAGATGTATGCTGATGCAATATTCAAATATCTGATCTTATGCTGCTTGCATCACAAAACACAACCAGAACATTTGGAAAATCTATCTACGTGGACATCAGAGAACCAGGATAAAAAATATCAGGATCCATTGTATGAGCTAGAACACTGGCCCGTTGGTGGGTGCGAGAATTTAAACACTCGGGATCATCATGCCGGGGTTCTCTTCGACCAATGATCGGACATGGTTTCCTTTATAACTTGTGGAAAACAAAATGAAACAAAGCTCAATCAAGAGGTTGCCATCAAAGAAAATAAATGGCTAACTATTGAGATGCAAACTGAAAGTCCATAGCCGGTTCATGGCTGGTGATGACGACAATAACCAGTGCACATGATGTAAATCCATAGTCAATTTAATAACACATTCGTCAACAATTTTTCCATGAGAAACAAGATAGGTTTGATCCTAACTATGCATTTGACAGCATCCAGAATGATTTGACCGCATAAAAAACATAATAACAATATCGAGAACTGAGCTAGAGCATTTCCATTTCAAAGAATGGAAATGAGCTCACACTAGTAATTACAATAGATGCAGTTATGTAATTATATGTATATACGACCAAATCATTCTATATGCAAGCAGAAATCCCCCAAATTAACCAGCCCTTCACCACTCGAGTGACATTCGAAGCCTAATTTCCAGTTCATAAAAGCACAGCTACCAGATAACCAAATGAAACATGCAACTTTTCTTGTTTTCCTAAGCTATAGCCGAAGGACTGATGGTAAGATAACCACCACTGCCAACAACAACAAATCCTTTAGCAACGAAACAAGTTGGGGTAGGCTAGAGGTGAAACCCATAATATCTCGCACCACAATCTACAATGGAGAAGGAGGAGGAGGAACGGAGGAAGACATGACATACATGACCTGGACCTTAGGTCCAGTAAGGAGCAGCAGACGCCCTCCCAGCCCGAGGGTTGGGCTCGGCGGGTCTCCAGGTGCCCAATCTATGCCCTGCCGTGGCGCTTTAGGTTTCGATTGAAGTACGACTTCAAAACTGCCAAACAGAAATGAATTATCGATAATATAATACCAGTTTGACAAATATAAATGACGACAAAACAAAAAAGATGGCTAAATAATAGTACTAGTGAATATATAATACATTAAAGTTAACAGGGACCAAAGATGCACCAAGCAAAACTGACATCACAAGGCAAACATCACACTTAAACATGCCTGGAGTAATTACCATGTTGTGGCGTTGATGATGAGAATCATAGATAGAAATGACTAAATGGCCGGCGCACTCATAAGCCTTGAACAAGAACATATTTTAAAAGGGCAAACAGTTGTCAAATAGACCAACAGTTGTCAAATAGACCAACACGGGCACACAATCTACATATAACCAACACATGTTAAACATGAAGGTAGCAGCATCAGAAGCCTCCAGCAGTTCTCTAATGCTCAGATTTATGGAAGGAAGGGAAAACTCATATATGATTGATTGCATATAGAGCATAAATCCTGCTTGTATTGTACTCCCTCCGTCCGGAAATACTTGTCATCAAAATGAATAAAAGGGGATGTATCTAGATGTATTTTAGTTCTAGATACATTCCGTTTTGTCCATTTTGATGACAAGTATTTTCGGACGAAGGGAGTATATGATACATCAGTCTGACTTGTAACATGGTTTGGATCAAACACACGAATGGATCAAATATCATCTAGTCTAAGTGGCCATTAGCAACTAGAAAGAACCGAGTAAGTTCCATATCCTGCCGCTAAACCATCCAGTCATGATCATCAAAATGATTAAGCTTAGATAACCAAAACGTAAACATCTTTCGTTTGGCGCAAGTGACTGAGAGCCAACCTGATCAATGTAGGACCTCATACAGCTCCTAGTTCCCCTCGCAGTCGATGAGTTTCAGGTCCACGGAGTGGAAGGGTATAAGGGGCCTCTGTAAATGGAATGAGAGAAAATAAGCTTCTAACAATACCGAAGAATGAGAATATCTGGGAACAAGTTTAAAATTGAAATGCAAAGGCTTCAAGAAAGAACTAAATTGTGATTGAACTGGATTAGGTACTCCCTCTGTCCCGTAATATAAGATGTTATTACATCCAATATATGAGTGCAATAGATGTAATAACATCTTATGTTATGAACGGACGGAGTACTTCATACAACTTCCAGGAATTACACGGACACTTACTTGTGATAAAGTGATCACACATACACCCATATTAGCTCCTAGAATGTACAAATGCTTTCAACATCGATGCTCGTAGCACTGCAATGAAATACAATATTTTAGGACACAGAACAGCGGATGAGAAAAGGAATGGCAAAAGAGTATTGTGGCGCTGCACATACTTAGTGCACCAATTGAGGATGCCGAATTTAGGATGCTGGAAGGAGAAACGGGCCTGCAACAAAACAGTTCGATCAGAAGAAGTAATGGGATAAACGATGGTTTCAGCAGTTTGCACAACTTGGAGTGGAGTTAACACTGCCTATCCCAAGCCTCTAAACTATCATGCAGAAAAGAACACTGGAGTAAATCTTCATTTGGTATTGTTATGCAAATATTGGCCCAAAGCGAAACAGTTCTTCAGAAACAGAAATTCAGCACACATAGAATGCTTGTTTCTACTCAAGGGAGGCATCAACCACCAAATTACCCAATCTAGTAGTAACAGGAGGTGTAATCCAACAATCTAAAATGGAGAAGATGGAGGGGGGTGATGGAGGAAAACCGGACGTACATGTCCTGGACCATAAGCTCTGGGGAGGAGCAGCTGACGCCCTCCCAGCCACAGGGTTGGGTTCCACAGGCCTCCATCACCTCATATAAAATGAGCTCAATTATGACCAACCACCGCTAAAAACTCCATTAATCCGTCTTCTCACCCTCCGCAAGATCAAACTTGCTCCCCCATCTCCGGCATTGCCTTTTTCCCTCGAGCGTCTCCTGTAACAACCAAGACTCCCAACTTTTTATTTTATTTCCATAGATAGATATGCTCTCTTGTACTCCCTCCGTTCCTAAATATTTGTCTTTCTAGAGATTTCAACAAGTGACTACATACGAAGCAAAATGAGTGAATCTACACTCTAAAATATGTCTACATACATCCGTATATTGCAGTCTATTTGAATGTCTAGAAAGACAAATATTTAGGAACGGAGGGAGTAGCATTCAAATAACTACCAAATCAGAGGTCTCTCTCTAATCAACCCAACACAGCACAATACAAAGATGCATGATGACGCAATATTGAAATATCTAATCGATCTAAAGCTACTAGCATCACAAAACCCATCCAAACATTTGGAAATCTATCTATGTGAACATCAGAGAACCAGGAGAAAAAAATATCAAGAACCATTGTATGAGCTAGAATATTGTCCCGTAGGCGGGTGTGTGAATTTAAACACTCATTATCATCCTACTAGGGATTCTCTCTAACCAATGATCGGACATGGTTTCCTCCTGGTCATTAGGCAACACAACATGTTGTTGATACATCAGGCAAAACATAATGCAACAAGAATATATATATATCCTCTTGATCATGATACACAAACCACCTAGATTTGCTCTTTGTTCAGTGGACTACGTACTGGGGTGGAGCCTCTACATACTGAACTATGCACAACACGATAAATGAGAATAGGTCAAGTATTCCACACTGCTTATCAGCAACGCAAACCACATCACTAACACTCGGCAAAAGATCAACTAGAGAACAAACAAGTGATACCAAGACCAAGTAAATCAGCCTTGTTATTGATGTGAAATCATGATGATAGACAGTGGGATCTTAGTTATTTATTCACAACAATCATAATGCAGATAACTCTTAGTTGCGAGTAGCGGCAAGCTTGGTTGATTTACAGTGGGAAGGAAAGAAGAGGAGGTCTGCAGTCTTACCATTATTGCTGGGGCTTGCATCCACAACGAGCGGTTGTGGTTTCAGATAACCCGCAGAAGAGCGCTGCCAAAGGCATCACGCCATTGTCATTGTCATCATGGCTCCATCTCCTAGCTTATCAAGTCGCTATGGCAGAGGAGGTCGCCGCGCCCTTGAAAATACCATCACTGCCCACATTTTCCAAAACAAAGAAAAACTAAGCCACAACAAAACACAAGATGGAACCAAAGAATAAGAAAGAGATGCACAAGGAGGTGGCAACATGACCATAATCCTTTTTAACTTGTTGGAAAATAAATGAAACAAAGCTCAATCGAGAGCTTGCATTCGAAGAATATAAATGCCTAACTATTCACATGCAAACTGAAGTCCATTCATGGCTTGTGATGACAACAATAACCAGTGCACATGATGTAAATCCATAGTCAATTTACTAACACACTAGTCCACCGTTTTCCCGTGAGGAATAAGATAGGTTTGATCTTAATTGTGCATGTATCAGCATCCAGATTGATTTGACCTCATAAAAAATCAATAATTTTAATATTGAGAACTGAAGTAGAGCATTTCCATTTCAAAAAATAGAAATGAGCTCACACTAGTAATCACAATAGAGGCAACTCCATAATTATATGTATATATGACCAAATCATTCTATATGCAAGCAGAAATCCCCCAAATCAACCAGCCCTGCACCACTCAGTGACATTCGAAGCCTAATTTCAAGTAACATAAAAGCATAGCTAACCAAGAGGATCAAATATCATCTAGTCTAAGCTGACACTAGCAAGTAGGAACAACAAAGCAAGTTCCACATCCTGTTGCTAAACAGAGTCTAAACATCCAGTCATGATCGTCAAAATGTTTAAGCTTAGGTAACCAAAATTTAAGGATCTTCTGTATGGCGCAAGTGACTGAGAGCTAACGAACCTCTAGCTGGTGGCATCGATCAATGAAGGATCTCACACAACTCCAGTCCCCCTCACCGTCGATGAGCTTTAGCTCCAGAGTGGAAGGGTATAAATGCCTATGTAAACCGAGAGAAAAAGAAGAGCCTCAGCAATACCGCAGACTGAGAATATATGTGAACAAGTTTAAAATTGAAATGTGAAGGCTTAAACAAAGAACTGAAACTAGGTACTTGATACAACTTCCAGGAATTACACAAACAATTACTTGTGATGAAGTGATCACAGTTATAGCCTGTACAAATGCTCTTCAACATGGACACTCATAGCACTGCAATGAAATACAATATGAGTATAAAATTCAATTGGTAAGCCAAAATTCTAAATTCAATTGGTATGAGAGGATTGTCGAATCCAGTTTCTACTCAGAGAGTTAAATCGTCAATCAAAACATTCCAAGTATGCTATTACCTTATGTCAGAATGCCGGAATTATGTAAGGAAACAGAAAGCAAATATGCTCCTCCTAGTATGCTATTACCTTACACCTGTAATTCTAATTGGTTTGCTTCCCTGATATAATTTCCAGCAATAGAACTATGATTCAGCGACCAATCACAAACCCTAGAAAGCTATATAACGTGAAACATCTAGTAACTCATGAATCCGGTCTGCATAGCCACCGTAAAATTACAGTGCAAGTCCAATGCCAAACATGTCACAACAAATATCAGAACTTGAAGATATAGCGGAAAGCATCAGAGATAGTAGATCACAGGACCACAGTAAAGGTTGCCCTGTAAAACTATAGCCATAGTTGCATATATAGGCCACAGTTGTCTAGATATACAACCGATAAAAATAGTACCATTTATTAAATGATCCTAAATATGGACGGTCCCAGTCCAAACTTCTAATGGTATCGCCAGTTCTTATACACTACAAGATACAAAAGTTTCCTAAATGCAACAATAGTCAACATGTCAGACTGAACAAGACAGTGCCATAAATTGTGTGGTTTCAAAAGAACTGTTAAAACATGTACAAGAATGACACAGGAAAACATAAGCTCGCAATATATCAGGAAGTGCTTAACATTTTCACCTCTATCAAATGTCTACTAACTTCTGAAAGTTGCAAGCAAAGCATCGTAAAATGGATTTACCTCGGGATATTCAAACAGCCAATGGCCATGGTAGTAGATGCAAGGAATAGCGCGCGCTCCTTGAACTGCTGGTCCAACCCTTGCAGCACTATAAGCTAGAGGATCTAGCCTTGTTGAAACACTACCACCTCCTTCCAACTGAAATATGAAGAAATAGATTGAAATATCTTGAAATCGCAGAAACGCTAGCACGATTTTTTACGGAGTATGAAAACATAACGAGTGTGATCTATGCAGAGAAAGAACATCAATTCTTTATATGTGGCAATAAACCAATATCACCATCTTCCCACCCTTCTATAACACCACCTTCTTTAAACAAGGCCGGAATTTTTTATCTACTCTTATATTGGTTTTTAAATTACCTATGGCATAAATTTATAGCCATAAAACTGTATGTAATCTCTTTGGTTCCAGCTAGTAATTGGCCAAATACAGGAGCAGGTAGATGGCATTGGCAGTTCTAAAAACCCAGTGACACTTCAAGATGGCAACGGGGACGAAACCCATCAGGTTTTTCCTTTCCAAACCCATCCCCACGAGAAAATCGTAAACCCGTCCCCGTCTCCATCACCGTGCGCAGGGCTCGTTTTGCACCCGTCCCCTAAACCCATCGGGTTTTGGGGAACCCACGTGGAAGCCACGAGAAAATCAAAATATTTAAACAAACATAGTGACGACAAAGAATAACATTTCAGCAGCAAAACAAGCACATTTCAGTAGCATAACTTGAGAGCAAATTTCAACAAAAAACTATAGTAGATGGTTCAACAGCTATATAGAGTGTATTTCGGCAGCATGATACCACATTTCGGCAACAAAGATGACCAGATTTCAGCCATACATGGTTCAACAAGATGTGCAAATCTTCCAATGCCAAAATCAAAGTGTCAAGTCCTAGGGAAGATCAAAATTGGCTCAAGCTAAGGTTAAACATGAACAAATATGCTGATTGGTATATGAAATTTGCAAGTACTTGTACTTCACATGCATTCCCTATGTCTCGAAGACAACCCCAAAAGCTTTGTCAGCATCTATGAGAATCAAATAAGTATTAATGAACATCTTATGAAACATTGTAGCAAGATAGTGATAAACTTTATGATGATATGATAAACATTGCAGCAAAAAATGTAATTTCAAGGGTATTGTCGGGTTTCGGGTTCGGGGACTACCGAAACGGGTGTAAATCCACGAAACGTGTCGGGTTGTATAAAGTGCCCAACAACAGCCCCGCGGGGATGAAAAGATTGCCCATCCCTGTCCCCTAATAGGGTAAAAACCCACGGGGACGCGGGTTTCGGTGTACCGTTGCCATCTTGAGTGACACTTGCTTGAACAATAAGACTAAAACTTAGTGAACTAGCTATTTCAAAGCATTGATAACAAAACAATGTCAATTAACAGTGTAATAAAATGCGGCACGAACCCGTTCGTCCAACGTCGAGGACCTCATGCCCTTGCTGATTGAGCCGGGGAGCTGTTGTTGTAGCACTGAGCACTGGCTCTCAACGTCCCAGCAAAGGCCGCATCTGGCACCCCTGGCTTGGTGGCGCCGGCATCGCTCCACTACCGCCTGCGTGTGATGACGTCATTGTACTTGTCGATCATCTGGATTGCGTCCTGCAGCGACCGCACCTTCTCCCTGCAGACTGATCAACCAATTAGCAACGACACTGGCACATGAGACAAGCACCGATATAAGCGACGCCGGTGGGTTAGGGGCACGTACCTTGCCTTGCCGGAGGAGTCGGCAATGTAGTCTCCTCTAACGGGTCGCCCGTCGCAGCTAGACATAGCGCGAGTGCCTAGGCTCCCCTGCCGGGGCAAACCGGCCTAGCCGCCATAGTTGGGTGCACGTCAGCTGCTGATAGTGCGGATTTGGTGCCATCGTCACCAAAACAGGTGCGGGGTGGGAAGGCGGTTGACGTGTCCGTGGTCGATCCACTTCTGTTGTCCACTGGTGACCTGCACACACATACATACAACAGCACCAAGAATCAAGATCCAGTGTGTATCTGCACCACCCACCCATCAGAAGCATCAGGATTTCAGGAAACGCCCAAGCAACCCAGCGTCGCATTTGCAGAACATAAATAAAATGTAGACAGTAGCATCATCACAATGGGATTTGTGTCCAGTTTAAGCGGAGATGTAGCAGGCAACTAACATGTACGCGGAACATAAATAAAATGAGCAGACCAACATATAACTTGCCAACAAGTGTGTTCGAACTTTGATTGCCTAGAGATGACAAACGAAAGCATTAGACAAGCACTTGGCAAGAGCAAAATTGTTTTACTTTAGACACACACACAAGATATTATGCATGTCCTGATTGTTGTACTTGGTAACAAAGGACTGCAGAAAATTAAAGAAAAACCCCAAAAGAATCAGGCATGTAAAGTATATGCTCATGTTCCTCGGCCAACGAGTAAGCTAGAGCACATGGAAGATCCTCTCTGGATCTTTTAGAGTAGAATAAAGCTACAGTTTTTATTATCTTAATTACGTCCTTCTACGGCTAACTACTAACCAATGAGCTCGAGTACAATGACAAGGGAGCATGAGTATGAACAACAACGATGATGTTTGACAACACGGCACATAACTACATGTTAAACCACTCAAGCTAGATGATTAGCTTTTGTCTCTGTTTCTTTGGTCTCTGTTTCTTCAATGTCTCGTATTATCACAAGAGCTACACATAAAATTCTTTTCTGATTCATCAAATCTTCGGGGACTACCTACCTCAACAAGGAGTGAGCAGCTACACTAGGGTCGGAAGCACCATGGCATCCCATGGGAAAAGAAGCAGACGGAGGAAGCATCTCCGTCAAGGTCTACTCCTGTTTTCCACGGGCGACCCACACGCACATACATACAGCATCACCATGAATCAAGATCTAATGTCTATCTGCACCACCTACGCATCGGAAGCATCAGGATTCAGGAAATGCCCAAGCAACACGGCCTCAAATATGCAGAACATAAATAGGTGGACAGTAGCATCATCAGAGTGGAATTTATGTCCAATTTAAATGAAGATATAGCAGGCAGCCATCATGTATAAGAGAGCATAAATAATATGAGCAGGCCGACATCTAACTTGGTAACATGTTTGTTTGACTTTAATTGTCTAGACATTATTACAGACAAAAGCAAGAGACAAGCAGCACTTGGCAAGAGCAAGATTGATTTGCTTTAGACACGCACAAGAACTTGGTAACAGAAGACTATGCAGAAATTGAAGAAAAACTTCAAAAAAAAAACACGCATATGAAGTATATGCTCCTGTTCCTTAGCCAACTAGTAAGCTAGTGCAGATTAAGATCTTCTCTGGTTCTTTTAGGTCAAAATAAAGCTAAAAGTTCTGATTCTCATAACTATATCCTTTTCCGACTGATAACTAACTGATGAGATCGAATACAATGACGACCAACAACGTTTCACAGAAGTACATGTTGAACGACTGAAACTAGATGTCTGATTATTTTTTCTCTCAGTTTGCTAAAACAAAGCTAGAAGGGTAGCGAACAGAGAACACCTTGTTTAGTCTTTGGTCTGTATCGATACTTTTACGTTTTTACCTGACATATTGAATACCTGAAAACGTATACTAGAACAACTTAGCCTCAGTTAAAAGTCCAAATCCACAATGTTAACTCTGTTTGCAATGTTGTCTTCTTTCACAATCCAATCTCATGGACACGAAGATAACTTGAATACACGAGCATATATAGGATATACCTTGTAGAATGCATTTCTTCTGAAATAATATTGAAGCAAATGGTTGGTCAAGCGAATTCGCCATCCAAGGGCAAGTCTTCAAGGGTTCTGTGTCTGTGAAGACATAAATTATCAAAACCATGAAATAAACACAAACGGGATAATCATCAACAGACCAAGCTTAAATTTGTATGCCCAGAAGACCAACAGTTTGGATAAGCACCAAACAGAAAACGGCAGGCTTTCAATCTAAACTACTAAGTGCAGATAAACAGGTACCTCAGAGATGGTGCGAGAACAGAAAAAGCAGCACTTTGAAGAACAGTGAAGCCAACCAGACGAACAAAAGCAGCTTCATCCTGCTCCAAGACAAACTTCACAGTAGTCCCTGAAGATTAGATGAATCAGACAAGAATTTTATGTGTAGCTCTTCTGATAATATTAGTCATTGAAGAAGCCAACAGTTCAGGGAAGCAATACGATCCAAGATCATAGTACGAGAGAAAATAAGTAGAGCGGCAGCAAGCAACTGCCCTCCTTGTTTGTCAAGTAATTTAAGAACCTAGGAAGCAAGATGGGAACCCTATTAGACTTCAAGAACATGTTAACATCGGATATAAGTTTCCTTGAGATAATTTCATATGCTTGGTCAGATATATCATACATGACATGCCGCCGTATATAATTACAAGATCAGTTTACAGTTGTGAGGCACAAATGACTGTTACTTTCTAGTAAAATGTAAGTTCTTTAACTTCTAGTTTTATCAGATTACTAGCGGTCTATAAGCAAATAAAATAGAGAGGTCAGACATGAAACTATTTCAACGTGACGACATACTCTATTTCATAGTTCATTACTTCAGCCAGTCTGAGACATGGATATGATTTACATATGCTCTAGAACATGTAAAAGAAGAATATGCATCACATTCTCGTAAGTGCTGGCTAAATGATGTATGTGTGTTCATTAAAGCAAGTCTTGCAATATTTAAGCGAAAATTCTAAATTCAATTGGTAAGAGAGGATTACCGATGATTAAAAGATTAGATCCAGTTTCTATTCGGAGAGTTAAATCATCAACCAAAACATTCCCAGAGGATGTCGCCACCTGTAATCATTTCATATCAGAATGAAGTGATTATGTAAGGAAACAGAAAGCGAATGTGCTCCTCCTGGTATATGATATTACCTTAACACCTCAAAATTCTGTATGATTTGCTTCGCTGGTATAATTTCCAGCAGCAGAATTGTGATTCAGTGATCTATCACAGACCCTGAAAGCTCACGTGAAACATCTAGTAACTCATGAATCCGCTCTTCATAGCCACTGTAATATTACAGTGAAAGTCCATTGTCAATCATGTCACAAAAAGTATCTGAACTTGAAGACAACAGAATAGCATCAGAGAGTAGGTCACAGGAATACAGTAAATGTTGCCCAGCAAAACTACAGCCATAGTTGCATATGTAGGCCACAGTTGTCTACATATACAACCGATAAAGAAGAGAAACCATTTAAATGATCCTTAATATGCAAGGTCTTAGTGATAACTTCTAATGGTTCCACCAGTTCTCATATACACTACAAGATACAAAGGGTTTCTAAATCCAACGGATCATACTGAGTAACTGACTGAACAAGACATTTCCATAAATCGTATGGTTTCAAAACAAGACATTTCAGAGAGTTTCTGGTGCAGAAAGTTGTGGTTTGCCAATAAATTTCAGCAAACCTAATTACTACAAAGACAGGTAGTTGAAACATATAATAATTCTAACCCCACCACTGCCATTATTATTTTACATTAGATAAACATGTTTGCATAACCAGCTAGAGACACGATGCTTGTTTACTTGAAATTTGACCTTAAAATTGGGAAAGAATCTTTCTAAGCATGACGTACATCTTATATTGATTAAGTATGTATGTCATGCATTAAGGATTACGGAGGGAGGGGTGGAGATGCTGCAGGTGCATGCCACAACACATCTCCACTACCTCCGATCGAACCAATCGATCCATCTAGTGGAGTCCAGCGGCAGCACCCCATACCGATCTCGCACGATTCAACTTTCTAAAATACTCCCTCCTCCGTTTCGAAATGATGCCACGAGACTGCCTTCCAATCTCATACGCACGGTCTCTTGTATTTACTTTTGAAGATTACCAATATCAGATGACAGACACAAGCATCTCCCAAGGCTTTGATATGTGTTTTTCAATTTGCACGCAAACTGCTCAACCACCAAGCCCCGTGTAAAAAATCCATCAAGGTATGAAACATAAGCACAAATCCTTCAACTAATCAAGAATCAAGTAACCAGCGAATTCCTTGACTGAATAGCAAGCATACGCATACTTGTAGTGAAAAATCGAATAAAACGGCCCATCCATCAGATCAGCCAACAATTTATTTACGTGGCAAACTGAATAAAATACCAAATCCAACATTTATACAGAATAGCTTTACTGTCTACTCGTCACTTGCATCCTTGGCAAACACACACAGCGGCAACACAAAATATGCAGCTAGGATATATACGTTGAAAGCCTGAGCCTCAACATATATATCCTTGCAGCTAGGATATATAGGTTAGACACCACCGCATTCAGGTCAGGTCAGCACCGCACAAGTGGAAGAATCCGTTGAGCAGAGCAGAGCAGAGCAGATTGGATCAAGAGACGAGGGATTGCAAGGGAAGAAGATGATGAGATGGAAGAGGAGAGACCTTGATGGCGTCGTCGGAGCATAGCAGGCATGCATGGCGTCGCCGGAGAAGAGCAGAGCTGCTGGCCGTCGCCGTCTTCAATGGCCGCCGCAACAGCGAGATCTCCGATGGATAAGCCGCCGTAGTTGGCCGCTGGCGATGCGGATCCGGCGCCGTCGTCCTTGGTCGCCCCATCCATCCATGGGTGGAAGTGGAAGTGGAAGGAACTCCACCGTGGAAGAGAGAGAGGAGAGGGTGGATGCCGCGGGGGCTGAGGGAGACGATGTCGCCCCGCCGGTGGGAGGTGGGTTGGTCGGCGGCGGCTAGATTTGGTGGGACACGAGACTGAGGAGGAAGAGGCGCCTTGGGTGGGTGATGGGATTATTATTGATTTGATTGATTGAACCAACCCGAAGCGGCGCCTTGGGTGGGTGGGTGGGTGCGATGTGACTTCCCGAATTCTTGACCTCTTTTTTTTAGTATTACGTACTACTTATATAAATTATTAATACTTGTTGTGGAATGGATTGCTGAGTGCTGATTGATCCATCGTGACATCCCACGGACCAATCTTCCTTCTTGGGCCATCTCAACCGTTGGTCGAGTAAAGGCGCGGATGGGGAGAGGAAGGAACCCACCACCGAGTCGACCCCTTCACACCGCCCGCGAGTCTGCCGCCACCTGACCAGGAGGCCCGCGCCCGCCGGATCGAGCGGGGGAAGGAGAGCGCCCCGCCGCCGCCAGCATTGGCTGGAATTTGCCCACCGGTATGTCGAGGCGGCGGCGAGGGGAGGGAGTTGCAAGGAGGGGGGGCTGCTCGCGCCGGCGCTAGGGATCCCGCCCCCTTCCTGTGGCGTACATGCATCCACGTGTCGAGTGGAGGGGGGCTTACGTTGGGAGCAGCAGTAGTAGCATGGAAGCGGGAGAGTGCAGGTTAATGCATGCATGCATGCATGCATGGCGATAGAATTAATGGATGGACGAGACGAGATTTGGTTTGGCGATTGAATTAATCGATGGACGCGTGCGTGCATAAAAAAAACACAATAAGATGAACTAACCAACCAACCAAATTAATAAACGTTCATGGTCAATGAATGAATCGCCCTTTAATTAACGTGCGAGCGAATCAACGCCAGCCCGAGTTATTAATGAACTAATTTACCTTCTCCAGCCAGCCAGGGAGGCCTCATCATCCTCTCCCAGGTAACTTAATTATCTTCCATCAAGTATATACAGTACTACGTACTAGTACTATATTATAATGAACTAAATGAGATTACCATGCATGCATGGTGTGCGTAGATCGAGAACGAGTACGGGAGCAAGCTCAACAAAAACAAGTACGGGATCAAGTACTAAATTGTACATTAAAAATTGGACTATGCTAATGCTGATTCCTTTGTCCGTCGCTTAACTGAAGACAAGAAAGTAAATAAGATGCATAGGCCGATAATATTTCCCATTTATAGCTCAGCAGAAAGAAAAGGTTGCCGCGTCAATAACTCATAAGAGTACCAAAACAAAAAATTTCTTATTAAGATGCCAAATCAGAAAACCTCACAAAGAAATAAAGTAAATACACATGTACTAGTTCTTGTGTGCAGTGGGGTTTGGCCTTGCTTTTGCAAAAGTATCCATCCATATATCTATATATAGCAGGTGGTTAGTTCTTTGCTTCGGGCTGCAGCAAAGTAGAGAACACATGTGGAATTTGGTGCTCTCATACATTGATCAACATTGTTTCCCAGAATCTTTTATAGAAGTAGATAGATGTGAACAACAGAAGAGCGGAGAATGGCCCGAAAGAGTAAATTCTTTGCTACCATACAAGTGTTAGTTGCTACACTTTTTTTTTTATCTTTTCCTCTGTTTATGAACTCTGTTTTAACCAACGGGATGACGCAGATTTTCGGCTTTCCTCTTGGAGGGAAAAAATGTGTATCTAACTAGTCAGTGTCGGATCACTATAGACAACACTTGATGACTCCATGTGCAGAGATCAATTTTCATTCATTACATTATTGATTGATACACAATTTGAAATTTTAGAGAAACGGATTGGTTACGTTTCATAAATCATGGTGTCCAGTCTCATGCCTTTTATGTCAGCCTCGATCAAAATTTTAACTAAAAGGAAAAGGAGGTGGTAGCCAAGGAAACCAAATCAAGGATGATGCATGCATGGGCGAGGAAACATAGTAGGTGTGTAAACTGGAGGGTGGCCTCTAAACCCAAAGTCGATCAAAAATGATAAAGTGGGTTTTATCACTGAATCGACATGTCTTTTATTCATCATTTGACTAGATTATCCTTATAATACAACAAAGTGGGTTTTATTCTTCCTCTTTGTTGATCAAGGGGTCTATTATCGTACGAGTGCACTAAGGTATTGAGGTAAAAAAAATTGACTTATATTATGTGATGCATCAAGTATGTATATATATAAGCTTGATAACACCACAAGGAAGATTAAGTAGATCCATTCATGAAGTATATAGGATGATGGCATCACGGAATACAACAGCTTCCTCGCACGGGCGGGGGTATTATTTTAGGAGTGCACAGCAGGCACTCAAGTACAAATATTTAGGCACATTAGGCATTCTATTAGGTGTGCACGACAGGCAGGCATTATTTTAGGTAGCAGCAGCAGCAGCAGCTGATGGCATAGTAGTAGCATGATCAGTTTACATGTCCGGGTAATTGTGCTTAACTAGACGAGCGAGTTCGCGACCATCGGGCATAGGGGCCACACGGCAAACAGTAAGCCCATCTGTTATCTTCACCTTGCTAGTTCCATTGCTGAAAATCAAGTCAAGCAGCGCGCCTGCTGCAATCCCAATGAGCGCACCAATTCCGAACCCGACGATTCCTCCAATCACCGTGATAGCTGCAGAAGCTATTTCAATGTCAAGCGCTACAAATCCAGCCTCTACAGCAGCAGTAACTACGTCTCCGATTGCAAGGTCAACTACTGCAGCTAACCCATTCACTGAATCCCGAACCACAGCTTCCAGCTTATCCTCTGCTGTGTATATGTCCCACACCATAACAGCTGCTGTAAAAACCAAAACAGCAACCCCGACTGTTCCCAAAGCTTCAAATGAGTAAGTCACCACGGGGTTGCCATGTCCTGCCTCCGCAATAATATTGTCATACACCTGACAATCATGATACATTGCACTGATATTCAGTACCACTTTTACCATACAATATATAGCCCCTGATTTTCCAATTACTTCATACCTGTAGCTTTTGGATATCATCCAAGTTTCTGAAAGGACCCTTAAAACCACGGGAGTTTTTACAGTACATCATACTACTCCATATAACGGGTAGTATTAAGTTAATCCAACGATCAATATGAGAGGGTTAGATTTTAGCTTAAGGACATATTGGTAATTATGCTTCGTCTGATTAATTAGACTAATGGCAGCCGACGCCGTTTCAGGCCTCCGGCCCCAATGTCGGACATCCATCACTAGCAATAAGCAGCCTGCAGGTCGCCGCCCCATGTTCTTGGCCATCCCAACGGTGTTTGAAGGCTGGCGGCGACTTAGGAGCTCAGTGATCCCACCTCCTGCATTCCAATAATTCTACACTTACGGATGCTATCTACGGAATTTGCTTACGGACTCTCTTGGCAGCCAATCTCCCACAAATCCTGCACTGCTCGACCTTGCGAAAAATTGTGGCGTACGCAGCGTCGCAGCCTGCATGCCGCCGGCGGCGGCAGGAATTATAATTGTACCATGTAGCAACTTAATTAGCTAGCTTTTTGGGCAAAAGAATGCACATGGCATGATGTCAAGAAGATAGTTCAGTGCAGTGGAGTACTTGCCATAATATGGCCTCGTATTCTAGTGTCTGCAAGTTCATTCATGGGCCGGGCTGGACAAGGTCGGACAAGGTCGTCGTCTATTTCAGCGATCCCCTCCAGATCGGAGAAGCTCGATGGGAACACCAAAGGCCGGGTAATCTTGCCGCAGACAACAGCCAGCATGGCCAAGACGGGGTCATGCGGCCGGGGCGACGCACTCGCCTTCGTCGTTTCCGTCGGCGACACACTTCAAATTCCATAGGCTCGAGCCTCGAGGGTAACACGAAAGTCAGTGCATCTAGTCGTGGCCGAAGGCTAGTTCGGCCAGGACGGGGGCGCCGGGCCGCTGACACAGGGTGGGCCGGACGGGGGCGACGGGCGATGGCGACAGTGTGGTCTTGCAACGGCGATTGGCGACCGCAAATGAACGATTATGGGACAGAGAAATACCGCGTGAAATTTCAACTACCCAAAATGCCCTTTATTACTTAATATACTATCAAAAATCTAGTGTAGTATTGGCTCATCTGGGCCGTTGAACTACAAAAATGAACGGTCTAAATTGAGTTGATGTACTGTAAAATGTCTCGAAACGAAGCTTGGCCATATTACTGCAAGTACAGTGGGACAAAGAGGAAAGCAATTATTGTTGTTACATGTACTACTGCAAAAGTATCATCGTTTGGTCTAAAGTATCATCGTTTGGGACAAGGAGGACAGAGTATTAGACTGTTTCAGTTTTTTTTGTTTTTTGTTTTTTTCCGAGAAGCTCAAACGTTTGCTTTATATTTGGCCGAAATTTGAAATGATGTTTTTTTAAAGAGCTTAATTAATGTTCGGCTCGGTGCAAGCCAAAAGTGAGGCGAACCACTGTCATATTGGAGGTCTTTATCAGATTTCCAGTCGAATTAATTATGAGTTATTTTTACTGTTGTCCCTAGAGCTAACAGTTGAAAAAAGAAAAATCTAGAATTGTAGTTTTGTCCCTAGAGTCGTTCATTGCCCGAGCACATTGTTTTCTTGAATGCTAAAGCTACTGGAACGAAATGCTATCCCCAGTTACAGTCAGTAGTAAATCATAATGGAACCAAATAAATACGCCACGTCCGACAAGGTAATTAATGGAACCAAATACATGCATGCATGCATGCATTTTCAGTCCAGCATGTACACGTAGTACGTACACATGCTGTACTGAATCTCAATGATCTTTGGCACACTGAGACTCAGCCAGTCACACACATAAACAGAAAACAAACCACACCAACAAACAACGATACACATAATGCATCACCCATCCCATCCCATCCCTGGAGAGTGGAGATGATTAAGCATGCATACAGGTACGGCATCAAGCACCGTTTATTCTTCAGGGAGGAAGCACACATCCACCATCTTGAGGGAGGCAGCGGAAAGCAGCAAGACGTCCACCGCCACTGTCATAGCAAGGTCTTTTGCCACCATGCCTCAAACCTGCAAAACATATCACCATCTATTATCACACCTGCATGCACGAAGCAAGATGCAAAACAATCAAGAGCTAGCCCACGTACCTGGATAGTATGGTCAGTTCACCGGAGCACTGAAACTCTGGGCAAGGGCTTCTTGTAATGCGATGAGTGGCGTCGCTCGAAGAGGCATGGGTCGTGCCCAGCCTCCAGCCCGTCCCACTCCAGATTCTCCCATCAGTCCTGCTCGCAGTCCACGATGGGGCGACGGCTATCTTGGCCGACGGCGGGGAGGCGCCTGAGACCCCAGCAGCCCCTGAGCCATACCCTCTCAAGCTTGGGAGCATGCATCTTCACCTCACATATATGTTGCAGCTTATATAGCTCATACAGATGGATGTGCTTCAAACTTGGGAACTCAAGTAGACTTTCTTCGAGGCCAGGATGAACAGGGAACACCGTCTTTAGATCACCGCAGTTGACAATGTGGAGACTTTCTAAATTGTACAAGTATGATCCTTGAATACCCCATAGTAACGGAAGCACAAATGCGAGCCTTGGGCAAGAGTATAGGTGTATGCTCCGCAGTTTGGCAAAGCACCTAGTTTCCATGCCACTATAGGTCCTTCCTTTGCTCCAAATGATGTGTGACATCAGTAAATCAGCCGCCCAAAAGGTCTCTATTTCTTTAAAGGGGTAGGCACAATAGTTAGTCTTGAAGACTGTGTGCATCTTGGGGCATCTCACCACATGGCAATGTTTTAGATGTTCCCAGTCAAGATCCTTCCCAACTCTAGACTTCATGTCTTCGGTGATGACAGTGGTGATGGAAGAATTGTCATGAACATGCAACGACTCAGATTGATTCATTGCAAAGATGATAGCCTTGATTGCTTCTACACTCTCTACGCTAGCGTTGCTAACTCCCTTACCAATCCCCACATGGCAGCCCGACGTCTAGGAGCGGGCGGAGGGGCGGCCATCTCTGGTCCTAGTTCAAGTGGGCCCTCTAGTCCCGGTTGGTGATACCAACTGGACTAAAGGGTTGGCGGCAGGATAGGGCCCCTGCAGGAACCTTTCATCCCGGTCGGTATCACCAATCGAGACTAGAGATAGACCCTTAGTCTCGGTTTGTATCACCAACCCAGACTAATGGTATCTATATAGATGCTTCGTTCAGCCCGAGCCCAAGTTCTCTCCTTTCTCTACTCTCTGTTTTCCCTTCCCCTAGCTCGAGCTCATCCTCCATTTTTGTCAAGATTTATTAAAGATTGAAGGCACCCCATCTATCCAAGGGTTCTAAATGGTTAGCAACTTCATCCTTTCATCTCTCATTGCTAGTTTAGCTCGTTTCATGCTCTAAGCATAGTGATTTGTGGGTTTTAGTTTGAGAGTAATTATGTGGGAGTTTATTTGATTTATATGCAATCTGAGCTCAAATTAACTTCTTAGTTTGCATATGTGTAGGTATGGTTGACTTAGTGCCTTCCTGTCCCTGTCCTCACCGCCGTCGATCGTCTGCACCCGTCCCATTTAGGTGTGGGTTGGTGGTGTGCCCCCCACAGAAACGATTGTTCCTGAACAGGAAAAGGCGTTTAGGGAGGCAACCACAATCTTTGTGGGAGCAGTTCCATGCGTGATTGGGGACAAGTTGATTGACGCATATATTCATATGCCGGTTGCCAAAAACTTGTGGCATGTGGTCGAAGTAAAATTCGGCGCAACCAATGCTGGAAGCGAACTATATGCTATGGAGCAGTTCCATGATTACAGGATGGTTGATAACCGTTCTGTATTGGACAAGGCTCATGAGATACAGTGCATCGCTAAGGAGCCGGAGCTCCTAAAGTGTGAGTTACCGGACAAGTTTGTCGCGGGTTGCATTATTACAAAACTCCCTCCTGGATGGAGACTCTTTACTACTTCTCTCAAGCACTTGAAACATAAATTCTCTGTTGAGGATGTCAACGGTCATCTCAGTGTTGAGCAGAACTTTAGAGCAAAGGACTCACACTTGAAGGGGGCAGAGGGTTCTTCTAGCGCAAATATGATGCAGAAGGATTTCCACAAGTTCAAGGGAAAGAACTCTGTCCAACACAATACTACCTTTAAGAAGAAGGGTAAGAAGAAAGACAAAAGGAGAGATGACTGCTTTACTTGTGGTTCAAAGGAACATTGGGCAAACAAGTGGCCAAACAAGTTTAAGAAGTTAGGACACGGCTCCAAGTCTATCATTGTCACTCTGAGCAACAATGATGCGGCATATATGTGTGTACTGATGTGTCTTTGTTTAATTCCTACCAGGTCGCACGAGATTGTTCCGTCCTGATGGGGAATGGCTCACATGCTTCTATTCATGGTGTTGGCACGGTAAATGTGAAGTTTACTTCGAGAAAGATCGTGCAACTGAAGAATGTACGTCACTTATCATTTAGGTTACTTCGTGCCACACGTGTGTCACTTATCATTTGGGTCAAATAACTGATGCAAAGATCGATCTCGTTTGGACCAAAGTTTTAGGTGCCACTAATGCACTATGGTCTGTGGGGAGCTGTTGTGAACTTGTGATCGTCATTGGAACTGCTTGCGCCTTCCGCATAAAACATGGAGAAAATGTAGACACTAGAGCTTGCATGGTACACCCTCAACATCATCGACTATGCCGATCACATTAGCACGGATTTCATCATCCCCAACCATGAAGATGATGACTCTTTTCTAGAGATTTCGTCTTTCCCAAAGGCTCAACTAGGCTACGGCATCACTCCCGTCGGGCGCCAGTTGGTCCAGCCCAAGCGTTCATAGATGTGAAAAAAGTCCATTGATTTTTAAAAAGGTGTTTGCAGATTTGCAGGTTCACTAAAATAAGTTGCAAAAAATAATTTATTTTTTATGAAGTAGATTCACAAATTTGAGAAAAACTTCATGAATATGATTTTTTAATTTTAAAATTTTCATGCATTTGAAAAAAACATAAAAAGGGAAAAAAATCCAATTTGGCAAAATGAATTAATAGGCCCAACTAGTCTACTCCCGTCGGGCGTCTATTGGATCATCTCTACTACTATTAAAAGAGCAAACATGAATTTCCCTAAAGCCACCAAACTTTGTGTACCCAAATCAATAAGCACCTTTGGATCAAATCCACTTAACTAAATCGGAGGGTCCTAATTGTTTCAGTGGTCTGACATCAAATCAAATGGCTGAGATTCAATGTTCTGCCCACGTCCATGTAGTTAATTCTCCCGTAATTTACTCTCCTTCCAATCATGCATTAATTGCTGGCTGTTCGTGGTCCATATACAGAGAGAGAAATAGTAGGAGTAGTTTGCATGCTAAGGCTGGTCACAATGGGCAGGAACATAAGATAGTAATATACACACTTATCTAGACTATGTTACTACCTCCACAGTGGGTAGAACATGTAGGTAGTGTCATGCAATGATGCATTTATTAGTTTATAGACTCATTGTTTCTTGAAGTGTGTGATGTTTCCGTAACTTAGCTAGTTACCACAAGCACCTCACTCTTCATTAAATATGTGCCACATAAGCAACGTTGTATTAAAATATGTGATGTTACTCCTAAGTTCCACCCCATTGGGACCAGCCTGCGATTGCATGCAAAGAACAGTTATTCCTATCCATAATTTCCTCACTTTCCAGATGTGCCCATACCATGATGACGACGGCGGCGCCGAGGATGTGCGGCAGAATCGATCTAGAACAAGCTAGCTCTTCACGATGCCTCACTTCCGGGGTGTTTGTGAACGTACTCACTCGGATCCTTTTTACTCTGCATATTAGGTTTGTCTGAAGTCAATCTCATTCAACTTTGACCAAGTTTATATAAAAAATTATTGACATTCACATAACAACACCAATATCATTAGATTCATCTCGGAATATATTTTCGTATTATATTTATTAGATATTATAGATGCTAATAATTTCTAATATAAACTTGGTCAAACTTAGCAAAGTTTGACTTTCGGCAAATCCAATGTGCAGAGTAAAAAGGAGCGGAGGGAGTATCTTGTTGTGCTAATAAATCGATCAAGATTAGAAAATATTGAATTCCGGTGGAGCGGCCGTGTTGCCCACGTCCTGGACTTGCCGGTGGAGCGGCCGTGGTGCCCACGTCCTGGACTCGGCGGCAGACATCGGCTCCTCAAGTATGAGCAGTTTCGATGGTCTCGCCGTGCAGTGTTGCAATCGGAGCCACTCTGCGAGATAGCACCACATCCTGGGGGCCGAAGGAGAAAGCTTTACATGGCGGCGGTGAAACGATTTGGTCAGGTTGGACGAGGAGGGACAGATGCGCCATGCCGGAACTGCCGCGCCGCGTCCGCCGTAGCGGTCCAGCATCGAACAAGGTATGCCAGTGCCTCGGGCGGTCCAGGCTCCCTCCAGCGGCGGTGTGGACGTCGGCGGCGACCGGTCCAGGCTCCCGCCCGCAGTGGCTTGGACGTCGGCGGCGACCGCGTTTGTCAGGTCGGAGATGACGGGAAGAACCGCTGAGGCATGTCTTGTTTCATATTAATCATTGTATTTGCAGAATTGTTTTCGCAATGAAAAAAGAATCAAGGGAAGAAAAGGGTACGACGCTCTGGATGTATGCCATGTGTCCCGGGAGCACCGATGGAAGCACGGGACGGGAGCAGGCAAGCCCTGTCCCTTTGTGTGTACAATTGTTGTGTTTTTCAGAAGATATTAACTACTGATTTCTTCACGACATGCAGCTCCATTAATGTGTTGTATGTCTCTCATCATCATTTGATACATACTCCCTCCGTCCGAAAATACTTGTCATCAAAATGTATGAAAAGAGATGTATCTAGAACTAAAATACATCTAGATACATCCCCTTTTATCCATTTTGATGACAAGTATTTCCGGACGGAGGGAGTATATTCTAACCGATGCTCTTTGTAGATTTTGAAGGAAGGAGAGAAGTCGAACCATGGGGAAGAGAAAAGCGGCCGCTAAGCCACTCCCTAGGAAGCAAATGGACAAGCTCGACACGGTCTTTTCCTTCCCGTTCTACAATCATGGGAGCAGCGATGAATGCCGGATGTTAGTACTATCTTCGTGTGTTTTACTGTTAATTGGTTGATACCGGATGGCTATTTATCCATTCAACATTGTGTCTGGCCTTTTTTTTCTCTTCAATGATATGAAGAACCTGATTGGTGAGGCTAATTGTCAAATCTTCGAGGAAAGCTTCAGCACCACTACAAATAGCATGTCCAAATTATACATAGAACTGCAGAATGTACCTCGGTCATGCCGCCAGCCTCACCTCATCATCAGGTAGGTCATGAGGGACACTTGATCTGCAAGTTTCTGAATTTGAATGTTTATTATGTGTTGCTGTGTTGAGATTGGGTGCAGCAATTTTGCAACCCCGAGAAGAGCTTATGCGGGAGGGCGTATCCTACATCGGCCTCGCACGGATTTCCTTCTCGAGGATGCGTGGCCGACTAGCGGAGCAGGGCAGCAATAGTAAGTTAACGATATGGTCGACTTGCTGTAACCTTCTTCTGCCCACACGGTGCTTCCTGTTACTGTTCTACTTGGCTCAAGGTATGTATGTAATCAACTTATTGTTTCTGTTGACGTGGAGGCAAAATGATCACCACACCTCAGTCCTCAATTATTGATCGCACGAGCAGTTGCACGACCATCTTCCTCCATGGGACTTCAACGCTTCCTTGTGTTCATCTCTATGAACATGTGCAACTTGTCCGATAAATTGCCCAACTGGTTATATTTAGAACTCCAGCACACTGTTGTAAATTTGTCGTTGCCGTTTCTTCGAAACAGAATTTTGAAAGTAAATTGATTTTTAACTCTTGTTTGAAAACACGTGGTCTGCAATGATGCAACCACTTACATGAATCTGGATAAGGTAAAACTTTCAGGCGTGTCCCTGTTTATTTTGAAAATTTGGGCAATCTCTGTAAATGGTTTTCTGCTAGACAATATCGACGAGAAGGCAAGATGCCAGAGTTTTTAAGGGTTGCTCATGCCTCCTTTTGATTTAGGTGGAAATTAGTTCATGGACCAATTCTTTCGTTTGTTGTTCAGGGACAAGTGAACCAAAGCACATTGGCTTATATGTGCTTTTCTGCTTACATGCATGATTGCCTTTTTGAAATTGAGCAACCACATTACAGGTACATGGTTCACTGGCAAATTTGCTATTCTTAGATAATATGTGCTTTTTTTATTACATGGCCCCCTTTCGGAAATTGAGCAACGACACTACAGGTACATTGGCTCACTGGCAAATTGGATATTCTTAGATCATTTCAAACGTAGTGCCCATAATGCTTTTCACACCCCAGCCTAAATTTCCTTGTATATTTGCATATGTTTCTTGCTTTTTCACAGTGCCTTACATCATCCAGTGTTGGGAACAATTTTCTTCTCTTATTTCTCTCTACAACATAATGTACGCAGCTGACAAGCTGGTAGATGGTCGGAATACACTTGGACTTGGTTCTAAATCTTAGATGACAGCTGGTCTTTATTGGTTTAAAATTTCAAACTATTAAAAAAGTTATCGTACATTTGGTTTGAATTTCTTATGAATAATATAATATATGTTAGTCTAGACGTGCGTTGCACGTGCACACTTACTAGTTAATAACAAGAGCAGGAGATGCATACTAGGCGCTAGCAATCAGGTTAAGAAGGATTATTAAAGATGCAGGATTGTCTGTTTAAATAGGAAGATGGAGATGGATTGCAAAGAAAAGAGATTGACATCGATCTCCAGGTAATGGAACCAAATAAATAAATAAATACTCAGTTGATATATATATAATCCATTCCATGTACATCATCACACCAAGGCATGCATGCATTCTCAGTCAAGCATGCATACACATTTTTGAGTGCTAGCTGTACTGAATCTGAATGACAACACACATTGCAAACTCAGCACACACATGAGCAGCAAACAAACCACACCAACAATGATACATAAGTCTTGTGCACGGAGATACACTCAAAACGATTAAGCATGCAACCACCAGCCAGCACCACTTTATTCTTCAGCAAGGAAACACACAACCATCTCCTGGGAAGCAACACACTTGCAGTTAGGCTTTGCCGCCATCCATCCATCAAACCTACACAACACAGGGAATGCCGAAACAAATGAATCCATCATCGAAAATATAAAGGAGTAGATCAAATAATTTGCTTGCTTGCTATACACATACACATACACATGCAGGAGCAGGATTGATTAGACTGTTGCTTTCTCAACATATATCTATATTTACTATATTTGCGGTTCTTCAGATATTACAGACCACAAATGCACAAGGAAAGACGTACCTGAACAGCTTGTTCAGCTCACCAGAGAACTGATCCTCTAGGCAGGGGCTTCTTGTAATACGCCGAGTGGCGTGGCTCAAAGAGGGTAGGGTCATGGCCAGCTTGCAGCCCGTCCCACTCCAGCTTCTCCCACCAGTCCTTCTCGCAGTCCACGACGGGGCGGTTGCCTCTGCCGACGGCCGGGAGCCGCCTAAGACCCCAACATCCCCTTACCCTGATGCTCTCAAGCTTGGGAGCAAACATCTTGGCCTCGCATATCTGTTCCAGCTTGAAGAGATGATGCAAATATATATGCTTCAGGTTTGGGAATTCCAGTACACCTTTGTGGTAGCTTGTAGCAATACTTGTCAGTATCTCAGGCTCCACGGGGAACACCTGCCTTAGATCACCACAGAAGGTGACGTGGAGGGTCTCCAGGCTACTCAAGATGTATAACCTGGACCACTGGAGGACAAATACGAGCCTCGGGCAGGAGAACAGGTGTATGCTCTGCAGTTTCGCAAAGGAAAAAGTGTCTTCATAATCCCACACCCTTTGTTTGCTCCAAATGCAATGGGCCGATAGGAGATCAGCGGCCCAAAACTCCACTAGTCCTTCAAATTTGCAATGTCCCCAGACAATATTGAAGAGGGTATGCATCTTGGGGCATCTCACCACCTCACAAGATTTCAGATTTTTCCATACAAGTACCTTATTTTCTATGGACATGATATGTTGAGGGATGACAGTGGTGATTGAAGAATTGTCATGCACATGCAACGACTCGGATTTGTTCAATGCAAAGATGGTAGCCTTCATTGCTCGTGTGCTCTCCATCCTAGTGAAACTAATTCCATCACCAATCTCCACATGGGAGCCCAACGGCTGAAACTGCGGTGCACTATTATATTTATAGCCATCGTCAACAGTAATGTTGTCAGCAATGACATCCATGTACGTGATGTAAGAACCGGGTAGTAATGACTTTGGTCGAGGACGACCCATTATCTGCCCGATACTACCAATGGCAGTCTTCCCCTTGTTTCTTTGCCCCTCAACTTTGTTGCTACAAGGGACACATAGCTTCAAATGGGACCTAGTACTCTTCCAACAGAACTCAACATTACTCTCTAATACCAAGGACTGAAGAAACCTTATGTCCATTATAGTAGCATAAGCTTGATGAGGTTCTGCATGAACATGGCAGACTGAAGAATCAATACGTAAAACTCTATCTTTTGGCATCCCATTTTTTGGCCATAGAATAGAAAGGAGCTGCATACATCCCAATAGAATAATTTTTTGGAGTCTTGGAGCCTGCACCACCTGATCTTTGAGGTCTAGTGTTTTGACCAATGTGCCTGATAGATCTAGGTCCTCAAGACGTGGAAGTGACCCACACAATCTGAACTTAGACAATCTTCCACAGCCGGCCAATGATATATGAGAGATTTTGGCCTCCTTTTTATGATCCCCTCTTGCACGTGCATCCAAGCTGAAGAATTCAAGGGAGGGTGGCAGTCCTTCGGGGCCGACATGTTCCAATCCAACACAACCATCGAGAACCAAAATCTTGAGACTAGTTGCCCCTAACATACTTGGCAAAACTTGAATTGTACTATCCCCGGTCAAGTCAAGGAACTCCAACTTCACCATGTCTGTGAATTCATCCATTTCACATGTCTGCCAAGGGGATGTAGGCTCACTCACTTGAAGCTTGTGAAGGTTCTGCAGTTGTCGCCATGCAAAACCGTGGCACCAAATCCTTCCTTTCTTTATATGTATCTCCCTAATGTTTGCAGCCATCTTCTCTATTATGTCTGCTGACAGGTCCAACTCCCAATCTGTGTGGCATATGTCTAGTACCCATAGGCTCTGAAAAAATTCCATTGGTGGTCTACCTTTCTCCTCATCTTGTTCTACTGGTTGATCATTGCAGCCATCTAATCCAAGGAACTTTAAGTTTCGGCAACAACAGAAAGGAGGTGCAGAAAAACTGAAGGTGCAACGGCATAACTTGAGCACGCGAAGTTTATTCGATTGATGAAACATGGCATTAGGTAATGGTCTTAATGGAGGATCCGACTCGCTTGCAACTGCGGCAAGGAAAAATGATGTTGACTCTGGAGGCACAACAGAGTTTTCCTTGGACAATATCCACCGTTTTGGAGGATTCTTCAGTTCATGACCAAAAGAGGGCAGTGTATTGGATGAATAATCCTCTGTATTTATCTGTTTATGCAGAGCAGCTGCAACCTCCCATGCTTCATCACCCTGACCTCCCTGTATAATCTCATCACAAACCCAATAGCTCGAAGCATGAGTGGCCCAATTGTAGTCCATGATATTGCCTCCTTGAGAATTTAATGACAACAGATACAAGCAACACTCTTCAATTGTTTCGCCAAGCTTATCTGTGTACCCATCAATTTCTCTAGCCTCTTCTTTAAGCAGAAGATTCCACTTGTAACCAAGATACTCGGAACAAATAAAAAGATGGGAATCATCCACCTTCTCACTAATTCCTAGGCTGAGCCGAAACCTTCCTCGAAATGTCCACAATACCTTAGTATCAAAAAAATCTCCTTGAAGAATGCCAGAAGCACTTAAATTAACCATATCATTGCTTCCATTATGAAAAAACACTAAACATTTGTGACTTGTAAGGACTTGATTGATCTCTTTCCCAATAAACACTATTTCAGCTCTTGAGCCTTCATCTATCCCGTTAAAATCATCTTCTTCATCTTGCCTATCAAAAATATCCATTACCCGCTGAGGAAGCTTCAGTTCTTGTGCGATTGTCCTTTGGAGTGCTCTTCGGCTTTTCCACCTCGAGCAATCGATTGGAATGATCTTGTCGAATTTCTTCAACAGAGATGGCGGAGGGTCTTGGGCAATGGCTCTAAGCACCGCCGAAGCAGACAACCCACGCCATCCATCAAAATAGATGGCCTTGTGTGCATTACTGCTTGTATCCTCTAGATAAGGGATTATTGTCCACACCGCATCTTCGACGGTGCCCGGATAAATATACTGCATTAGTTGATGGGAATTAGTTGATGTAATTCAATTTAGCATTTTTCGTATAGTAACTTTCAGTGTCTATGCGTTATTATTGTCATTATAGGATCAACACAACTCCTAATTATATGGACGGACTATATGCATGGGCACTCATGTAGGCTCACAGTAAGCAGACCATAGTTTGAGTGTCTGTGTGTTAATTGGATGGACCACCAATGCATGGTACCGTCGGCCGCTGCAGGCGGCGGCAGGTCATCACCAGTGTGTTATGGACTTATGGTGTGTTTTGGTGGAGGGGTCAGGCAGCGGCAGAGACCAGAGCAGTGGCAGTGATGAGCTAGCCAAAGTCACGACCAAGACTTGTCCACTCTTGTAATAAATATTAAGCCTAAAGAATTACAGGGTTAATTAATTTCAGCAAGAATTGCATCCTCTATTTGTGTGTGTGTGTGTGTGTGTGTGTGTCCTAACATTAATCCACCATTGCTTGATCCTTGGAGAACACTGTGAGAATCTCAAATTTATTCAAGAACCAACTAATTAAGACAACCATCTCTGACATATATAACATATACTACCTCTGTAAACTAATATATGAGTGTTTAGATAACTAAAGTAGTGATCTAAACGCTCTTATATTAGTTTACGGAGGGAGTAGCTCGCAAAACAATCTTATATTATGGAACGGAAGGAGCAAAACAATACCTGTCGAGGCATGATGACTAGTAATGTTTGAATGAAAGCCTTGCAGAGACAATAAGATTCACAAATCTAACCCATCGATCAATCTGCACGTCCCCTCCAGATGATTCAACTTGCAGCTCCCAGCTGCTAGCTAGTTAGCACAAGACTACAAGAGAGAAATTATTAGTCGATGCATGCATGATTAAAATATATATACGATGAGGTTTTGGAAAGAAAAGATTTAGAAGAGAAATTAGGAACGGAGGGAGTACGTAGCACAAGAACCGTATTAATACCTTAATCGGAAAGTAGGCTGGCTGGCCAGACCAAGGAGGAACAATACAATGGATGAATGGAGGCTTGCTTGAGGTTGCCGAAGAAGCAATTAAGGAGGTATGCTTGTCTTGTGGTTGGTCTTTGGCTTTACTTCTGGTTGTGGCCAAAGCAAGCATCTGAAGATGGTTCTTTGCTTGAGGCTTGAACCAATTCTTCCTCCTTTTCTTTTTCTTTTGCTTTTGCTTTTGCTTTTGCTTTGAATAAAGAAAACAGGGTGGGCACCAGTCTAGAAGAGACTGGATTCCAAGCAGTAGTATGAATATTGGCCAAAGCAAGCATCTGAAGATGGTTCTTTGCTTGAGGCTTGAACCAATTAAAAGAAGAAAGATTGAGCTGTCTGCTTCTTCCTCCTTTTTCTTTTTATGTTTCTTTTTCTTTTCTTTGAGTAAAGAAAGCTGGGTAGGGCCTTGACCTTGGACTGGATTCCAAGCATGAGCAGCATCGAAAGGTGTGCGGGAGGGGCTCACAAGACCCCTCCCCCTCCTGTGTACTTGGCGGGGTGATCGAGTATGTGCTCGAGGAGAAAATCAGAAACAGTCGTCGGTGCGGCGAGGTGTTTGTGCATTCCACCATATCTTTTGTGTTCATCATCTTCTTCTCAGGTAGTGTCTCCGGTGATCGCAGGCGGGTGCTAGGTCCGTTCCGCCTACACCCAATTGTAGACTGATGCAGTGCAAAGATTCGAATTATGCAAGCACCGTTGTTAGTACAATATAAAAAGGTGTAACTGGAATTCACCTGAAATTCCATCAATTGGTTGGAGTCAGCGAAACTGCGCGGCAGACTACGCTACTCAATTTGAGTGCCACAAAAGCCAGGATATAAATGTTGATATAAAGCACCAGTGCTATGAATACTGGTCATGGTAATAGTCCTCCCTTGTCAGTCGATTGACTGACGAAACAGAACTGAGTTACTTATAGGCCACCAATAATAGCATCAATAGGTTAAAAGTGAAACTTGTACAGTATGGTTCCCATTTCTCTGTCAGTTAATTTGCGACAGAGGAGTACATAAGTTGGTTAGGTTGACAATATTTGACATTTATAGCTCACAAGAAAAAAAGTTGTGGCGTGAAAGAACTCATGGACTAAAAGTCTAAAACAGAGATGTTTTTATTGAGATGCCAAAAAAAAAACAGAATTCTTCCCAAAGAAATAAAATATGCTGAGTCTACAAAGAACAAGTGCAACACGAGTCCCGCTTCGGTAAACTCAGCATATTTTTTTGTAAGTTTACCGAAAAATAATCTCATCACAACACGAGTCAACACGAGTC
>LR738715.1:898796950-898816721 GCA_902687465.1 Secale cereale
GGTTAACTTGCTCCGTGCTCTACATATATATGTGTGCAATTTGTCTATAGTTATTCAGATCCTACGTAACAAAGTACTTAATCACCCAGTGTCGGGGAAACTAATCGCCCACGAACACTTATGGGACCGGAGCCCCTTTTCGGTACGGCAAGGGAGCGGAGAGTGCACGAAGAGCGGATCGAGACGAACACGCGAGCAGTTTACCCAGGTTCGGGCCGCACGGATGCGTAAAACCCTACTCCTGCCTTGGTTTGTATTGCGTTCTTGGCTCGGGAGCAAGAAGAGTTGCAGCGCTAATCGCTAGCAACACCGAGCGTGAGAGTGATCGAAGATCGGAACCACCTCTACGTTGCGCATGGGCCTCCTTTTATAGGTCAAAGGGGTCACCGACAGGTGGCAACGTAGGTGAGGGTAAAAACGTAAAAATGGTGGTAGTTGGAACAGTGTATGTACAATGCTCTATACCTAACCCTGACGGTGGGGGACAAGGGCATTGAATGCCCGTCGCCGTCGCCCCAAACAGTGCAAAAAGCGTCCGTCAGGGCGTCTCCGTCCGCCATGATGGTGGCCTCGTCATCGCAGCTCGCCACCGTGTACCCCAGGCTGCTCAGCCTTCTACCACGTGCACCTGGAAGGGCCCCAGGGCGACGCGTGTGCGGATGAGCTGGAGCGCGGGCACATAGTGGAAGCCTGCCGCGGCAAGCGCCTTGCCGCGGCCGCTACCTTGCCGCGCCCGGAAGCTTGTCGCTCTCCGGGCCTTGCCGGGACGCGCGGCGCGTCGCGGCAAGTCTCTTGAAATGCCATGCTTGGCCTTCCCGGCAAGCTCCTCTTGCCAGGGTCTTGTACCAAAGAGGTGGTCTTGAGCCTTGAGTGGCCTTCCCAGCAAGCTCCTTTTGCCGGGGCCTTGTTTCTTTAACTTGAATACTTTGTTCTTGAATAGCTCCAGAGGAACCTCAGTGGGCCTCGGCGAACGCGCGGCAAGCCCTGCCACGGGACGCTGCTACTGCCCGTGCACAAGTTCGGGATACTAAGGTACCCCTACTTTAGTACACCGACAGTAGCCCCCGGGCCTGGGCCACACACGGTGCCGAGCGCTGTTGGGCCAGGCCCAAAACAGTGCACGGGCACACGCGGCCCACGGCGCGCCGCATCCCACTCCGTATCCGCCGGGCCCCTCCCTAACGGCACGCGTCGATTGCGGCGTCGTGGGAGAGATCGTGGCCTGTTTCTTTAATGGGGAAAATGCGGAACGTCCCCCTCTACCCCTTAAAAGCAGGGGAAACAGGGGCAGTCCCTTCCATTCGCCCGTTGCTTCTTCATCCTCCAGAAACCCCCGCCGCTCCCCTCCTCCCGAAGGTCGAAAGAGAGCAGCGCTCCGCCCTCCTTCCGCCGCCGCCTGCATTACCAACGCCGGTTTCCTCCACCGTCCCCGCCATGGCCCCGAAGGGCGAGAAGGCGAAGGCCGCGAAGACTGCCAAGGCGCTGCGGCTAGCGTCAATGCGGAAGAAGATGGCGGTCTTTCCGCCACAGCTAAGCGCGGAGGAGCTGAAGGACACCTTCTATCTCTTCTGGTCGAGGGAGACCAAGGCGCATCCACGCACCAAGGTACTCCCCGCCGTGGCCTGCGACATGTTCCCGGGCGGCTATGCCTTTTTTGCTCTGTTCTTCTACTGCGGGCTCTGCCCGCCATATTCCGAATTCTTCTGCGATATCATGAATACCTACGGGTTTCATCTTCTTGACTTCACCCCAAACGCCGTCTTGACCATGGCCGTTTTCGCACATCTGTGCAAAAAATTCGTCGGAGTTTACCCCAATGTAGCCCTCTTCCGCCATTACTTCATTCCTCGAGTCGAGTCTGGGTCTCCTCTGTCCGGCGGGATCTCTTGGATCTTTAGGCTTCATAAGAAAGAGGCTTACTTGATGGGGGAGCTCTGCGGCAAGTGGGATGAGTGGAGGGCCAACTGGTGTTGGATTATGGAGGACGACCCGCAGCAGTTCACTTCCCGGCGCCAAGTTGCAGTAGTGTGTGGCAATGACTGGAGTGACCTAGCCCCTGAGGACGATAAGCTGAAGATAGCCACCACTAGGATTCTTCGCCTCCGGCAAGCCAGGCTCACCGTAGGAGCTGTCGGGGCAGACTTTCTTTGCCGCCGCATCGCTCCTTTGCAGGAGAGGAAAAGGCCTGCTTGGGAGTTTGATAACGCGGCGGACATTATGAGGCTACGCCCGGGCCTCAACTACAACTTCACGGTCATGGAGCTCAACGGAATGCTCCGAGCGCTATTCAAGTACGACTCCGCCCATCTAGAGTGGTTTGCGTTGCCGCAGGGCGTAGTTCCGTTGTGCAACAACGCGTCGCTCAGCGCCATCCGCGCGGTGATGCCGTGGTGTGACTCCCACGGGATCGACCCCACTTGGCGGGAACCTTCTGACGAAGTCGTGCAGACGTTCTTCGACAACCTGGTGGAGCTGCCAATCAAGCCCGACGAGAAGAGGGGCCTTACACACGACACCACCGATCAGGAGATGGCGTATATTGCCACCAGGTTGGAGGAGGCAGCCGCAGCCAGGGCTGTGGGCGAATTTGGATATACTTTGGAGGAGGCGGATGCAGCGGAGGCGATAAGTCTGGCCGAGGAGGAAGAGCTCCTCAAAGTGGTAAAGCTTGCCGGGCAACCTGCTGGGACAAGCGAGGTCGCCGAGCAAGGCACAGAGTCGAGCGGGCCCGCCGAGCAGGGCGCCGGATCAAGCGATCCTGCCGAAGACTCAGGCGGGTCGCTGAATCTCGACTCTTCTTCTTCGTCCTCGGGTAGTTCACCGCCACCGGCAAGTCCTCCGGCTCCAGCGAGGAGGCGCCTCCACAAAGCCGCAGACGTGGCGGGGCGGCCGGCGGACCAGCAGCCGCAGCGCCGTTCGACACGCGCCACCACGACAAGCAAGGCAGTCAAGGGAGTGCCCCGTGCTTCGACGGCAATCGGAGGAAGATCTTCCCGCGCCGGCTCTACCGCTCCTTCCGCCCCTCGTGCCTCGGCGACAACCGGAGCGGGGTCTTCTCAGACCACCGCTCCAGCTCCCGCCAAGCGTCCGAGGGAGCCTACTCCTCCAGCTCCTCGTGCCGGGACGCGCGAGGCGGACTTTGATTTCTCCGCGCTCAGTTCCGATGAGGAGGAGGAGGAGTAAGTACTGGCAACTCTTGTTTCTCTTTGATTTTCTGTTGATCTTGTCTTGAATCTTCTTTGCCTGATTCCGATCTTGTTTTTCTTCCAGGACCCTGGCCCAGAGGGCGGCGAAGTGCGCCCGCGTCAAGCTTGCCAGACCAGTCAGCTGCTCTCCAGAGCAGCCCCCAACGCAGCCCCCAGCGTAAGTCTTCTATTCACTCTTCGCTTGTCGGGCGCGCGTGGGCTTCTTATCCTTGTTAACGTTTTGTTTGTTTGTTGACTTGTGCAGAAGCAGAGCCGCAGCCTCAGGAGCGCCAAGAGATTGCTCCCGACGAGCCGCACGTCTCGACCTCTCCGCGAAGGAGGAGCTCCCCGGCGAGGGAGGATACTCCGCCAAGGGCGAGTACTCCGCCAAGGGCGAGTACCCTGCCAAGGGCGAGCACCCCGCCAAGGGAAGGCACTCCGCCAAGGGAAGGCGCCAGCGGTCCTCCGCCGGCGGGGGCTACCACCACGCCGCCGAGGGAGAACTCCCCGGCAAGGAACCCCATCGAAGAAGAGGCCCGCGCAGGTAACCCTTGGACTTTTCTTCTCTTAAATTTTTCTTTTTGGATATTTGCTTGACCATTCTTCTTTCTTCTTATTTTTCTTGTCTTCAGATCCGTCCGCCGCAGAGCCGATGGAGACGGTGTTGGAGATATGCCCTAGAGGCAATAATAAAAGAATTATTATTATATCTCCTTGTTCATGATAATTGTCTGTTATTCATGCTTGAATTGTATTGTACGGAAACAGCGATACATGTGTGAATACACATACCACAATGAGTCCCTGGTAGGCCTCTAGTAGCCAGCTCGTTGATCAACAGATGGTCACGGTTTCCTGACCATGGACATGAGATGTCAGTGATAACGGGATCGCATCATTAGGATAATGATGTGATGGACAAGACCCAAACTTGAGCATAACACGAGATCGTATAGTTCGTAATGCATAAGCTTTTCGGTGTCAAGTATTTATTCCTTAGACCATGAGGTTGTACAACTCCCGGACACCGTAGGAGTACTTTGGGTGTGCCAACCGTCACAACGTAACTGGGTGGCTATAAAGGTACGCATCGGGTATCTCCGAAAGTGTCTGTTGAGTTGGTACGAACCGAGACTGGGATGTTGTCACTCCGTATGACGGAGAGGTACCTCTGGGCCCACTCGGTAAGACATCATCATAATGAGCTCAATGTGACTAAGTAGTTAGTCACGGGATGATGGATTACGGATCGAGTAAGGAGACTTGCCATAACGAGATTGAACAAGGTATCGGGAATACCGACGATCGAATCTCGGGCAAGTACCGTACCGATGGACAAAGGGAATAACATACGGGATTGAGTGAATCCTTGACACGGTGGTTCATCCGATGAAGATCATCGAGGAACACGTGGGAACCAACATGGGTATCCAGATCCCGCTGTTGGTTATTGACCGGAGAGTGGTCTCGGTCATGTCTACGTGTCTCCCGAACCCGTAGGGTCTACACACTTAAGGTTCGGTAATGCTAGGGTCGTAGAGATAAATGCACGTGGAAACCCGAAAGTTGTTCGGAGTCCCGGATGAGATCCCGGACGTCACGAGGAGTTCCGGAATGGTCCGGAGGTAAAGATTGATATATGGGAAGTCCAGTTTCGGCCAACGGGTGATCTCCGGGGGTCACCGGGAGCATCCCGGGACCACCGGAGGGGCCCCGGGGGTCCACCGGGTGGGGCCACCCATCCCGGTGGGGCCCCTAGGCCGCGAGGGGATGTGTCCAGCCCTCAGGGCTGGCGCACCACTAAGGGGTGCCCACCTCCCCTGCGCCTAGGGTTAAAACCCTAAGGGGAGGGGGGCCACCACTTGCCTTGGGGGAGGGGGACTCCTCCCTGGCCGCCGCCCCCCCTTGCAGATTGGATCTGCAGGGGGCTGGCGCCCCCCCTGGCCCCCTATATATATGTGGGGGGGAGAGGGCAGCCGCACCCAAGCCCTGGCGCCTCTCCCCCTCCCGTCACACCTCCCAACTCCCAACGCAGGGCACCCGGCGAAGCCCTGCTGCGATCTCCACTGCATCCGTCATCACGCCGTCGTGCTGCCGGATCTCTGACGACTTCTCCTCCCCCCTTGCTGGATCAAGAAGGAGGTGACGTTGCTGCACCGTACGTGTGTTGAACGCGGAGGTGCCGTCCGTTCGGCGCTAGATCATCGGTGACGAAGAACGTGAAGAGTACGACTACTTCATCCCCACTTCGTTGAAAGCTTCCGCACGCGATCTACATAACGGTATGTAGATGCACTCTTACTTGCTCGTTGCTAGATGTATCCATAGTTGGATCTTGGTGAAGACGTAGAATTTTTTTGAATTATGCTACGTTCCCCAACAGTGGTATCAGAGCCTAGGTTTTATGCGTAGCATCTTGCACGAGTAGAACACAAAGCAGTTGTGGGCGTATGATCTTGTTCAACTTTCTTACCGTTACTAGTCAATCTTGATTCGGCGGTATTGTGGGATGAAGCGGCCCGGACCGACCTTACACGTACGCTTACGTGAGACTGGTTCCACCGACAGACATGCACTAGATGCATAAGGTGGCTGGCGGGTGTTTGTCTCTCCTACTTTAGTCGGATCGGATTCGATGAAAAGGGTCCTTATGAAGGGTAAATAGAAGTTGACAAATCACGTTGTGGTTTTGGCGTAGGTAAGAAACGTTCTTGCTAGAAATCCTATAGAAGCCACGTAAAACTTGCAACAACAATTAGAGGACGTCTAACTTGTTTTTGCAGCATGTGTTTTGTGACGTGGTATGGCCAAGAACGAAGATGTGATGAATGATATATGTGATGTATGAGATTGATCATGTTTTTGTAATAGGGAATCACGACTTGCATGTCGATGAACTTGACAACCGGCAGGAGCCATAGGAGTTGTCTTAATTATTGTGTGACCTGCGTGTCACTAAATAACGCCATGTAATTACTTTACTTCGTTGCTAAACGTTAGCTATAGTAGTAGAAGTAATAGTTGGCGTGATGACTTCTTCAAGACACGATGATGGAGATCATGATGATGAAGATCATGGTGTCGAGCCGGTGACAAGATGATCATGGTGCCCCGAAGATGGAGATCCAAGGAGCAAGATGATATTGGCCATATCATGTCACTTTAATTGATTGCATGTGATGTTTATCATGTTCTTGCATCTTGTTTACTTAGAACGACGGTAGTAAATAAGATGATCTCTCACTAAAATTTCAAGTAATGTGTTTCCCCTAACTGTGCACCGTTGCTAAAGCTCGTTGCTCCGAAGCACCACGTGATGATCGGGTGTGATAGGTTCTAACGTTCGCATACAACGGGTGTAAGACAGATTTACACACGCAATACACTTAGGGTTCACTTGACGAGCCTAGCATGTACAGACATGGCCTCGGAACACGGAAGACCGAAAGGTCAAACACGAGTCGTATAGAAGATACGATCAACATGAAGATGTTCACCGTTGATGACTAGTCCGTCTCACGTGATGATCGGACACGGACTACTCGATTCGGATCGTGTATCACTTAGATGACTAGAGAGATGTCATTCTGAGTGGGAGTTCATTATAATTTGATTAAGATGAACTTAATTATCATGAACTTAGTCTAAATTCTTTACAATATCTCTTGTAGATCAAATGGCCCACGCTCCAGTTTCCCTCAACTTCAACGCGTTCCTAGAGAAAACCAAGCTGAAAGACGATGGTAGCAACTATACGGATTGGGTCCGTAACCTGAGGATTATCCTCATAGCTGCCAAGAGATCATATGTCCTAGAAGCACCGCTAGGTGATGCACCTGCTCCCGATGCGGACCAAGACGTTTTGAACGTCTGGCAGTCGCGTAGTGATGATTACTCCCTGGTTCAGTGCGGCATGCTTTACAGTTTAGAATCGGGGCTTCAAAAGCGTTTTGAGCACCATGGAGCATATGAGATGTTCGAAGAGCTGAAAATGGTTTTCCAAGCTCATGCCCTAGTCGAGAGATATGATGTCTCTGACGCATTCTATAGCTGTAAGATGGAGGAGAACAGTTCTGTCAGTGAGCACATCCTCAAGATTTCAGGATTGCACAACCGCTTGTCTCAGCTGGGAATGAATCTCCCAGATGAAGCGGTCGTTGACAGAATCCTCTAGTCGCTCCCAACAAGCTTCAAGAGCTTCGTGCTGAACTTCAATATGCAGGGGATGGAGAAGTCCATTCCCGAGGTGTATTCAATGCTGAAATCAGCGGAGGTTGACATCAAGAAAGAACATCAAGTGTTGATGGTCAATAAAACCACTAAGTTCAAGAAAGGCAAGGGTAAGAAGAACTTCAAGAAGGACGGCAAGCAAGTTGCCGCGCCTGGCAAGCCTGTTGCTGGGAAGAAGCCAAAGTATGGACCCAAGCCTGAAACAGAGTGCTTTTATTGCAAGGGAACGGGTCACTGGAAGCGGAACTGCCCCAAATATTTAGCAGACAAGAAGGCCGGCAACGTCAAAGGTATATATGATATACATGTTATTGATGTGTACCTTACCAGCACTCGTAGTAGCTCCTGGGTATTCGATACCGGTGCAGTTGCTCACATTTGTAACTCAAAACAGGAGCTGCGGAATAAACGGAGACTGGCGAAGGATGAGGTGACGATGCGCGTCGGGAATGGTTCCAAGGTCGATGTGATCGCCGTCGGCACGCTACCTCTACATCTACCCTCGGGATTAGTTTTCAACCTCAATAATTGTTATTTAGTACCAGCTTTGAGCATGAACATTGTTTCTGGATCTCGTCTTATGCGAGTTGGATATTCTTTTAAATCAGAGAATAATGGTTGTTCTATTTATTTGAGAGATATGTTTTATGGTCATGCCCCGCTGGTCAATGGTTTATTTTTGATGAATCTCGAACGTAGTGATACACATAAATCATAGTGTAGATGCCAAAAGATGTAAAGTTGATAATGATAGTCCCACATACTTGTGGCATTGCCGACTTGGTCATATTGGTGTCAAACGTATGAAGAAGCTCCATTCGGATGGACTTCTAGAGTCTCTTGATTATGAATCATTTGACACGTGCGAACCATGCCTCTTGGGCAAGATGACCAAGACTCCGTTCTCCGGAACAATGGAGCGAGCAACCAACTTGTTGGAAATCATACATACCGATGTGTGCGGTCCAATGAGTGTTGAGGCTCGCGGAGGCTACCGTTATGTTCTCACCCTCACGGATGACTTGAGTATATACGGGTATATCTATTTGATGAAACACAAGTCTGAGACCTTTGAAAAGTTCAAGGAATTTCAGAATGAGGTTGAGAATCAACGTGACAGAAAAATAAAGTTCTTGCGATCAGATCGTGGGGGTGAATATTTAAGTCATGAATTTGGCACACACCTTAGAAGCTGTGGAATTGTTTCACAATTGACACCGCCCGGAACACCTCAATGTAACGGTGTGTCCGAACGTCGAAATCGTACTCTGTTGGACATGGTGCGATCTATGATGTCCCTCACCGATTTACCGCTATCCTTTTGGGGTTATGCTTTAGAGACTGCCGCATTCACTTTAAATAGGGCTCCGTCGAAATCCGTTGAGACGACTCCGTATGAACTTTGGTTTGGCAAGAAACCGAAGCTGTCGTTTCTGAAAGTTTGGGGTTGCGATGCTTATGTCAAGAAACTTCAACCTGAAAAGCTCGAACCCAAATCGGAAAAATGCGTCTTCATAGGATACCCAAAGGAAACAATTGGGTACACCTTCTACCACAGATCCGAAGGCAAAGTCTTTGTTGCCAAGAATGGATGCTTTCTGGAGAAAGAGTTTCTCTCGAAAGAAGTGAGTGGGAGGAAAGTAGAACTTGATGAGGTGACAGTCACCCCTCATGCACCGGAAAGTAGCGCAGCGCAGGAAACTGTTCCTGAGGTGCCTGCACCGACAAGGGAGGAAGTTAATGATAATGATCATGAAGAAACTGATCAAGTTACTACTGAACTTCGAAGGTCCACAAGGGCACGTTCCGCACCAGAGTGGTACGGCAACCCTGTCCTAGAAATCATGTTGTTAGACAACGGTGAACCTTCGAACTATGAAGAAGTGATGGCGGGCCCAGATTCCAATAAATGGCTTGGAGCCATGAAATCCGAGATAGAATCCATGTATGAAAACAAAGTATGGACTTTGGTGGACTTGCCTAATGATAGGCACGCCATAGAAAACAAATGGATATTTAAGAAGAAGACAGACGCGGATGGTAATGTGACCATCTATAAGGCTCGGCTTGTCGCTAAGGGTTATCGGCAAGTTCAAGGGATTGACTACGACGAGACTTTCTCTCCCGTAGCGATGCTGAAGTCAGTCAGAATCATGTTAGCTGTTGCCGCATTCTATGATTATGAGATATGGCAAATGGACGTCAAAACAGCATTCCTTAATGGCTTCCTCAAGGAAGAGTTGTATATGATGCAACCGGAAGGTTTTGTCGATCCAGAGAATGCTGACAAGGTATGCAAGCTCCAGCGCTCGATTTACGGGCTGGTGCAAGCATCTCGGAGTTGGAATATTTGCTTTGATGAGGTGATCAAAGCGTTTGGCTTTATACAGACTTATGGAGAAGCCTGTATTTACAAGAAAGTGAGTGGGAGCTGTGTGGCATTTCTCATATTATATGTGGATGACATATTGCTGATGGGAAATGATATAGAATTCTTGGAAAATGTAAAGGCCTACTTGAATAAAAGTTTTTCAATGAAGGACCTTGGAGAAGGTGCTTACATATTTGGCATCAAAATCTATAGAGATAGATCGAGACGCCTCATTGGTCTTTCACAAAGTACATACCTTGACAAGATATTGAAAACTTCAATATGGATCAGTCCAAGAAGGGATTCTTGCCTGTTTTACAAGGTATGAGATTGAGTAAGACTCAGTCGCCGACCACGGCATAATATAGAGAAAAGATGAGTGTCATTCCCTATGCCTCGGCCATAGGTTCTATCATGTATGCCATGCTGTGTACCAGACCTGATGTGAACCTTGCCATAAGTTTGGTAGGGAGGTACCAAAGTGATCCCGGTACGGAACACTGGACAGCGGTCAAGAACATCCTGAAGTACCTGAAAAGGACTAAGGATATGTTTCTCGTTTATGGAGGTGACGAAGAGCTCGTCGTAAAGGGTTACGTCGATGCTAGCTTCGACACATATCTGGATGACTCTAAGTCACAAACCGGATACGTATATATTTTGAATGGAGGGGCAGTCAGCTGGTGCAGTTGCAAGCAAAGCGTGGTGGCAGCATCTACATGTGAAGCGGAGTACATAGCTGCTTCTGAAGCAGCGCAGGAAGGAGTCTGGATGAAGGAGTTCATCACCGACCTAGGAGTCATTCCAAGCGCGTCAAGCCCGATGACTCTCTTCTGTGACAACACTGGTGCTATTGCTATTACCAAGGAGCCCAGGTTTCACAAGAAGACCAAGCACATCAAGCGCCGTTTCAACTCCATCCGGAATTATGTTCAGGATGGAGACATAGATATTTGTAAAGTGCATACGGATCTGAATGTCGCAGACCCGTTGACTAAACCTCTTTCACGAGCAAAACATGATCAACACCAGAACTCTATGGGTGTTCGATTCATCACAATGTAACTAGATTATTGACTCTAGTGCAAGTGGGAGACTGTTGGAGATATGCCCTAGAGGCAATAATAAAAGCATTATTATTATATCTCCTTGTTCATGATAATTGTCTGTTATTCATGCTTGAATTGTATTGTACGGAAACAGCGATACATGTGTGAATACACAGACCACAATGAGTCCCTGGTAGGCCTCTAGTAGCCAGCTCGTTGATCAACAGATGGTCACGGTTTCCTGACCATGGACATGAGATGTCAGTGATAACGGGATCGCATCATTAGGAGAATGATGTGATGGACAAGACCCAAACTTGAGCATAACACGAGATCGTATAGTTCGTAATGCATAAGCTTTTCGGTGTCAAGTATTTATTCCTTAGACAATGAGGTTGTACAACTCCCGGACACCGTAGGAGTACTTTGGGTGTGCCAACCGTCACAACGTAACTGGGTGGCTATAAAGGTATGCATCGGGTATCTCTGAAAGTGTCTGTTGAGTTGGTACGAACCGAGACTGGGATGTTGTCACTCCGTATGACGGAGAGGTACCTCTGGGCCCACTCGGTAAGACATCATCATAATGAGCTCAATGTGACTAAGTAGTTAGTCACGGGATGATGGATTACGGATCGAGTAAAGAGACTTGCCATAACGAGATTGAACAAGGTATCGGGAATACCGACGATCGAATCTCGGGCAAGTACCGTACTGATGGACAAAGGGAACAAAGGGAATAACATACGGGATTGAGTGAATCCTTGACACGGTGGTTCATCCGATGAAGATCATTGAGGAACACGTGGGAACCAACATGGGTATCCAGATCCTGCTGTTGGTTATTGACCGGAGAGTGGTCTCGGTCATGTCTACGTGTCTCCCGAACCCGTAGGGTCTACACACTTAAGGTTCGGTAACGCTAGGGTCGTAGAGATAAATGCACGTGGAAACCCGAAAGTTGTTCGGAGTCCCGGATGAGATCCCGGACGTCACGAGGAGTTCCGGAATGGTCCGGAGGTAAAGATTGATATATGGGAAGTCCAGTTTCGGCCAACGGGTGATCTCCGGGGGTCACCGGGAGCATCCCGGGACCACCGGAGGGGCCCCGGGGGTCCACCGGGTGGGGCCACCCATCCCGGTGGGGCCCCTAGGCCGCGAGGGGATGTGTCCAGCCCTCAGGGCTGGCGCACCACTAAGGGGGGCCCACCTCCCCTGCGCCTAGGGTTAAAACCCTAAGGGGAGGGGGGCCACCACTTGCCTTGGGGGAGGGGGACTCCTCCCTGGCCGCCGCCCCCCCTTGCAGATTGGATCTGCAGGGGGCTGGCGCCCCCCTGGCCCCCTATATATATGTGGGGGGGAGAGGGCAGCCGCACCCAAGCCCTGGCGCCTCTCCCCCTCCCGTCACACCTCCCAACTCCCAACACAGGGCGCCCGGCGAAGCCCTGCTGCGATCTCCACTGCATCCGTCATCACGCCGTCGTGCTGCCGGATCTCTGACGACTTCTCCTCCCCCCTTGCTGGATCAAGAAGGAGGTGACGTTGCTGCACCGTACGTGTGTTGAACGCGGAGGTGCCGTCCGTTCGGCGCTAGATCATCGGTGACGAAGAACGTGAAGAGTACGACTACTTCATCCCCACTTCGTTGAAAGCTTCCGCACGCGATCTATATAACGGTATGTAGATGCACTCTTACTTGCTCGTTGCTAGATGTATCCATAGTTGGATCTTGGTGAAGACGTAGAATTTTTTTGAATTATGCTACGTTCCCCAACAGACGGAGGCCGCCACCGAGGAGGACGCGCGCGGCAACAACGGCGACGCCGCAACCACCGAAGAGGCGGTCGGTAATGATGAGCCCGCCATCGAAGAGGCAGCCAAGGCCGCTGGCGCGGCAGCTATGGAGGGGACCGGCAGTCGCACTGATGGCCCCGAGGCCGCAGGAGCGTCAGACGCTGCGCCGATTGCCGACCCTGCTGCTGCCGTGGCCGAAACAGGCGCCTACCTGGAGGCCGGCAACGGGGTCTTTATTCAGCTCCCGTGGGCATCCACGTCAAGGGCGCCCGCGGAGGGAGAGGTCTTCGACGGGGAAGTCCTCGCCTCCGCCGGGCTGAAGTTCGTCGACGCGGCCGGCAGCAGCAGCGAGCCCGAGGAGGAGCGGCTTCTGCGGAGACTTCTGGCCCTGTACCGCGCCAGGCAGGCCAAGCTGGAGTCCCGAGAGGCCCTGGCCGCCAAGGTGGGCGTCGACTTGGAGAAGCGCACTGAAGAGCTCCGGGCCACCAACCAGGCAGCTCTCCGATCCTTGGCGGAGGAGCGGGAGCAGCTAGCCGAGGCGCATCAGGCGTTTATACTTGAGAAGGCCGAAGCAGAGGAGAAGCAACGACTCGCCGCCGAGGAGTTGTCCCGGCGAGAAGGTGAACTGACGCAGCGGAAGGTCGACCTCTCGACAGCCACGAGGACGACCTTGCCGCGCGCGAACAGTCTCTTGGCGGGGCTCTGCAGTAAGCGAAGAACGCCGCTGCAGCTGCTGAGACCGCCAAGAGAGACTTGGAGGCGAGGGTGGCGCAACTGGAGGTCCACTTGAAGACGAGCGAAGAGAAGGTTGCCGCGCTTGTGTCGAAGAGGGAGAAGGACGCCCACAGCCACTCCGAGCTGCAGGTCCGCCTCTCCGACAAGGGCAAGGAACTTGCCGTCGCCAAGGACTCCATCGCCGATCTGGAGTTGAAGCTTTCCACCCTCACCGCATCACTTGATGGCGCCAGAGAGCGGGAGACGAAGCTGAAGGAGGATCTTAGGGGCGAGAGGGCACTGCTGGAGAGTGCCGCTATCTCCCAAAATAACTTCAGGCAGACCGTCGAGCTCTGGACAGAAGGTCTTGTCCTTGCCGCCACCAACATTGACAAGGAGCTGGAGCTGCTGGGGGCGGAGTATCTCGGGTACTCCATCGACGAGGATCTCCACCCCAGCGCCAAGCTTACCTTGTTCCTCCAGGGCGTGGGGACGGCCCTCTAGCAGCTCCGGGAAAAGATCCCCACTCAGCTGGCGAACGAGGCGCGCAGGCTTTGCACGGGCGTCTTGGAGAAGGTGCTGATGAAGATAGTCTTCCGCAACCCAGGACTCAACCTCAACAACGTCCTCATGACCTTGCCGCCCGACGCCGACCAGGAGACGCTCAAGGCCCTTGTCGCACCTATCGTGGCCAAGGTGGGCAAGATCAAGAGAGTCGAGGGCGACCGCGCAGACTAGGCTGTTTTCCTTTTTGCTTCCTTTGCCGCTGCCAACCATGTCATGAACAATAGTCTATTAGAACAGCGACAAGTCATTTTGTAACATAGCTTTACATTGGGTAGTTAATGCAATGTTATTTCCTTTACTTGACTTCTTTGCTTTGTATGCTTTTGCCCTACGCTTTTAGGGAACTTGCCGGCGAAGGGACCCCTGCCGTGAGCGCTGAGTGCGGAACTTCAGCAGCCTGCTGGCAGTGCCGTTGCCGACAAGAAACCTTATCGCAGCTAGTCGCAGCACACTTAGGTTGTTGAGCGAACTCGAAAACGAAGTAAGGGCGCGACACTTGTCGCAGCACGCTTAAGCCGTTGAGCATGCTCGAAACAAAGTAAGGGCGGGCTAGCCACGAGTTGGTTCCTCCGCGCACAGGTTTTCCATACAAAGTGCGGTCGTTCAAGGAAGATAACTTTAAAATTTTAAAAATTTGATTGCTCAAACTTTGGCAACTTATCTTTTGTGTTGTTTGCTTCCCGGCAAGGCAAGGCTTTCTTGAACGGCACTTGGTCCATACCACTGTCTCCTTCCCCCCGGCAAACTTGTGAGCGAGGAAAACTTCTTCTGCTTGAGAGAAAAGAAAAGGGAGGAAACATAGGCACGGAGCTTTGCGGCTCGTTATTGCTTACCGGGGATGCGTGCTGCACAAAGTGTCAGATAGTACATGCAAGAAAGATGAAAAGGCATGAAATGACAAGCTGTGCGAGGCACATAAGTTTTACTGATGCATGGGGTCTGCGCCCGGCTTTGTACAAAGGTTTACATGCAACAGCGGCAAGACTTGTACAATAGGTGGTTGCCGGAGCGGATCACGGCAACCGTGCCTTATGGGTAATACTTGCGAAGGTGCTCAATGTTCCAGGATTTGCTCACCGGTAAGCCCTCTTCGGTTTCAAGGCGGACAGCGTCGGGCCTTGTGACTTGTCTTACCCGATAAGGGCCTTCCCACTTCGGCGTCAACTTGTTGGAATTCTTGGCGGACTGAACGTGCCGAAGAACAAGGTCGCCTTCCTCGAGACTTCTGGCTTTAACTTTGCGGCTATGGTAGCGGCGCAAAGCTTGCTGGTATCGAGCAGCTCGTACAGCAGCCTGAAGACGGTCCTCCTCAAGGAGCAGTGCGTCATCTTGCCGCAGCTGCTCTTGCTCGAGCTCATCGTAAGCGAGCACTCGAGGCGACCCGTATACGAGTTCCGTGGGGAGAACTGCCTCTGCTCCATAGACAAGAGCAAAGTGTGTCTGTCCAGTGGCTCGATTTGGTGTCGTCCTGATTGACCAAAGAGCCGCCGGCAACTCTTCAATCCAGTTTCATCCGCATTTGTGCAGCCTTCGAAAGTTCTTGTCTTGAGTCCGCGCAGCACTTCAGCGTTTGCTCTCTTCGCTTGACCGTTGCTCCTTGGGTGAGCAACAGAAGCGAAGCAGACCTTGGCGCCAAGGTCTTGGACGTATTTCATGAAGGTGCGACTTGTGAATTGTGTGCCATTGTCGGTGATGATCCTGTTGGGGATTCCGAAACGGCAAACAATCGACCTGAAGAACTTGTCTGCTGACTGTGCGGTCACCTTTCTCACTGGTTCCACTTCTGGCCACTTTGTGCACTTGTCGATGGCGACGTACAAGTACTCAAAGCCACCGGTTGCGTGGGGAAAGGGGCCGAGGATGTCGAGCCCCCAGACCGAGAATGGCCAGGACAAAGGGATCGTCTGGAGAGCTTGAGCTGGCTGATGTATCTGCTTGGCATGGAACTGGCACGCTTCACACTTGGTTACCTGTGCAGTTGCATCCTGGAGGGCTTCTGGCCAAAAGAAACCTTGCCGGAATGCCTTGCCGGCAAGTGCTCTTGCGCCAATGTGGTGACCACATATGCCTCCATGTATCTCTGCCAACAGCATTTGTCCATCTTCCCGGGGAATGCACTTCAATTTGACACCGTTGAGTCTTCTTCTGTACAGTTCATCGTCGACAAACTGATACATACTTGACTGTCGGGTTATTCTTTCTGCTTCTTCTGGCTCTTCGGGAAGTTCTCCTGTTTGAAGGAAGCGGACAATCTGCTGTGCCCATGCTGGAGCCTGAGGCTCAACAACTAGGACAAAAGGCATCAGTGCTGCTGCGGGAACGTCAGCTTCTACGGCAAGAACCTGCGGCTCGGCCGGAGCTCGACGTTCCCCGGCAAGCTTGCCGGGGCAAAACTTGTCAGGAACGCCTGCTTCAACTGTACAAACCCTAGGGTCTGCAGGAGCAGACTGTTCCTCAGCAACTTTATCGTTGATCCTGGGGACCTTGTTGGCGGCGGCTTCAGGAAGTTCTGCCGACAAGTAGTGACCGGAGATCAACTTTCTCTTCTTACTTTGTCCAGCCGATGGTGTAACGGATGGTTGAGTTAACTTGAGCACAAAGATCCCTGGCTCCACAGGTAGCTTTAGTGCAGCACACTTTGACAGGCCGTCTGCGACGTCGTTTTGAGCTCTTGGAACGTGCTCCATCTGCAAACCTTCAAAGTGTTCTTCAAGCTTTCTCACTTCGTCGATGTATGCTTCCATCAACGGACTCTGGTAGCTCTTGTTCACTTGTCGGACGACCAACTGCGAGTCACCCCGCACAATAAGCTTCTTGATCCCAAGTTCCGCTGCGATTCTGAGGCCGGCAAGCAAACCTTCATACTCTGCAGTATTGTTCGTTGCTTGGTCCTTGGGAAAGTGCATTTGGACGACGTACTTGAGGTGTTCTCCGGTGGGTGCGATAAACTGCACGCCGGCACCGGCGCCTTGCAGCGAGAAGGCTCCATCAAAGTACATTATCGATTCCTTGCTTGCTTCTTTGACGGGGATGCTTGTCTCTGGATTCTCTTCGTCTGGTGTTGGCGTCCATTCTGCTATAAATTCTGCCAATGCTCTGCTCTGAATAGTTGAAGTACTTTCAAACTTGAGGCCAAAGCTTGACAGCTCCAGTGCCCACTCGACAATCCTGCCTGTCGCTTCTGGATTTTGCAATATCCTTTTCAGCGGAAAATGAGTGACCACTGTTATCTCATGTGCTTGGAAGTAATGGCGCAGCTTTCTCGAGGCCATGAGGAGGCCGAAAAGCAGCTTCTGCACCCCAGAGTATCTTTACCTAGCCCCCTGCAAGAGGGAACTGACAAAATAAACTGGGCGCTGCACCATCTTCTTCCGCACCTCTTCTTGCATCTGCGCAGACCCATCCTTGTCGGGGCCAGAGCTTGTCGGGGAAGCCCCCTGCTTGTCGCTGGACGTGCTTGCCGGGGCTGCGGGCTCCTCATCTGCCTCCCTTTCCGCTACCAACGCAGCACTAACCACTTGATTGGTTGCTGCTAAGTACAGCAGCAACTTATCTTGTGGCCTAGGTGCGACAAGTATTGGAGTGGAGGACAGGTACCTTTTCAAGTCCTGCAGCGCTGCCTCCGCTTCCGGAGTCCATTTCATTGGACCCGCCTTTTTCAAGATTTTGAAAAACGGCAGGGCGCGTTCTGCGGACGTAGAAATGAACCTGCTGAGTGCAGCCACACAGCCGGCGAGCCTTCGTACATCCTTGACGCGCTTCGGAGCTTCGATCTGCTCAATGGCTTTAATCTTGTCTGGATTGGCTTCAATCCCCCTCTGGGACACAAAGAACCCGAGAAGCTTGCCGGAGGGGACTCCGAAGACGCACTTCTCGGGGTTAAGCTTGAGTTGTATCTTGCGCAGATTCGCAAAAGTTTCATCTAGATCTTGAATCAGAGTATCCTTGTCCTTGCTCTTGACCACTATATCATCCATGTAAGCTTCTACATTCCTGTGTATCTGTGGCTCAAAAGCAGTGTGGACTACCCTCGCAAACGTTGAACCGGCATTCTTCAATCCAAAGGGCATGCGTATGAAGCAATAAGTGCCACATGGAGTAATGAACGCGGTCTTCTCTTCATCTTCTACAACCATAAATATCTGGTGGTATCCTGAATAGGCATCAAGAAATGAAAGCAACTCACATCCAGCCGTGGAGTCAACAATCTAGTCAATGCGCGGCAAGGGAAATGGATCTTTGGGACAAGCTTTATTCACATCGGTGAAGTCTATACAAAGCCTCCACTTCCCATTCGCTTTGCGCACGACAACAGGGTTGGCTAGCCCCGTGGGATGAAGTACACCTCTGACAAGGCCTGCCGCTTCCAGCTTCTTGATTTCTTCTGCAATAAACTCTTGGCGCTCCACCGCTTGCTTTCTAACCTTCTGCTTGACGGGCCGCGCGTGAGGACAAACGGCAAGCTTGTGCTCAATCACTTTCCTGGGAACACCGGGGATGTCAGACGGTTGCCATGCAAACACGTCGACATTCGCCCGCAGGAAAGCAACGAGCGGGCTTTCCTATTTAGGGTCGAGCGTGGCACTGATGGTAAAAGTACCACCAGTGCCGTCCTCCTTGGCGGACACCTTCTTGGTTGTGGGCGGAGCTGCCATCGCCTTCTTGCACTTGCCGGTGGAGCTCGATGGTGCGTCCTCGATGGCAGCGCAGCACTCCGAGGAGGTGCGTTTGTCGGAGTGGGCCCCAGAGCTCTTGCCGAACTTGGTCTTGTTCTTCCTCCCGGGAGCTTCAGCGACAAGTGTCTTGCTATCTGTTGCGGCTGCTGCGTCCCGGTAAATCTTGTCGGCACAGATAAGCGCGTCCTTCTTGTCGCCGGGGACAGAGATGATGCTTATCGGGCCTGGCATCTTGAGCATGTTGTAGGCATAATGAGAGGCTGCCATGAACTTGGCGAGCGATGGACGGCCAAGTATCCCATTGTAAGGCAATGGGATATCGGCAACATAAAAGGTGATCCTCTCAGTCCTGAAGTTCAGCTCCCCGCCAAAAGTTACTGGTAGTGTGATCTTCCCCTTCGACTTGCTCCTTCCCGGGTTGATCCCTTGGAATGTGCCGGTTTCCTCGAGCTCGCTGTCGGGGATCTGTAGTTTCCGGACCACAGCAGAGGAGATTAGGTTCAGGCCGGCCCCGCCGTCAACCAACATCTTGGTGACCTTAAGGTTGCGGATGGTTGGTGAAACCAACATCGGCAAACACCCGACCGCAGTTGTGCGGTCAGGGTGGTCCTCAATGTCGAAGATGATGGGCGTGCTGGACCACTTCAGAAGTTTGCGCGACTCGACGGGCGGCTCTGCTGCATTAACTTCCCGCACCCATTGTTTGAGTTGGCGGTGGGAAGTATGCAGAGAGGCACCTCTATCGACGCACAGAACTTCAGTGGCCTTCTGGAACTCCTGCTCGCTGTTGTCCCCGTCGTCCATGTCTTCGTCGTCGTCTTCGTCTTCGTCCTTGTCGCGGCCGCGGGGAGGTCTATCTCCTTGCCGCTGCTTGGCCCTGCCGCGGCGTCCTCCCCGGCCATTGAATGGCCGCTTCTTGCCGGACTCTCCTCCACCTCCCTGGGCCTTCTCCTTGTCGCGTCGCTCGTACTCAGCTTTTTGCTGCTCGACGAGGTACTCGACCCTTTTGTAGTTCTGGAGGTCATGGCCCTTGGTACGGTGGATCTTGCGGTACTGCTTGTCGGAGTCGTCCTGCTTGTCGACGGCCTCCACAGTCTCCTTGCCGGAGCTGCCAGCCTGGGCTTTCTTGGCGCCAGCCTCCTTGCCGGACTGCTCAACGACCAGTACTTCTTTGCCCTTCTTTTT